>OZ025291.1:115101959-115701959 GCA_964019185.1 Maratus speculifer
ATCCACCGCACGAGGCATCTATCTACACCACTTCTATAAATCAAAAGCAATAACCGAAACAAAAATGGGATTCTATCAACGAACAAGGTAAAAAAGGGGGGAAGAGAAAGAGTGGAGATTCTTTACCGAAAATAAATCTCGAAGTCCTCCTGTCTCTTCGATGGAATAATGCGGATTATGGTGTAATGGCTAATCGCATTCGTCAGTGTATTAAGAATACGCATGGGAGACGAGTAGCGAAGTAACAGGGTTGCTGAAATCGAACGATTCTGCTTTTAGAGAAACTGCATTTAGGAACCAATCGAAGATTTAACTCGAGGTATGTTGTAAACAACGTCCTGAACAAGATACAGTGACATGAAACTTAGGGGAAAAATTGTATAATAAATGTGATTTATAAACAATGTTATACTAGTCGTTTAACTTGTACGAAATATGATGCTGAGGTTATTGATTATAGGATCTTATATACCATTAGATTGGAAGTCTAGAACAATACAAATGTGATTTTTCTGAAGTTGCAATTTTATTTTTTTTTCCATATATTTCATTGGGAGAATTCATTACAAGCATTTAAAAATATTTTGAATTATTGAAGATTTGCAGAAATTCGCGTAGTAAAGTGCAAAACTGGGAAATTCCATTAGTGATCAGTAGTAAAGGATTTAGCAGTGGCCATTTTTATATTTAAAAGTACTAGTCGTCAATAAAGTTTTTAAAAAATTTCTTTTAGTATTAATCTAAGATTGAATAGCCCAAATAAATAACACATTTCAAACAGAAAAAAGCAGAATGCAAGAAAATGATATTCTCGTCTTGTTGGAAAAGTGACCATTAGGTGGTTGCTGACAAATAGTTTTTCAATAGCCACTTTTTCTCACTTAATGACTCTGGTCAATAACTACTGCTGATTTTGCCTTTTATCTGGTATAGGCAGCATTTTTTAGGCATTTTTAAAATCGCTTAATAAGTATGCCTTTATTAGATGAGGATCAAGTAAAATTTTGTTCGCAAGAGATGTTTTGCAAAACTTTAGATTATTAGTAAGGCTTGATACTAAATAATTTTTGAAGTTTAATTTGTGTTACTATTAAGCTACACTCAAATACGGTTTCAAACGAAATTCAAGTTACATAATGATATAGATGATATAGCTTCGACAGATTGCGCATTTGCAGAAGATTTTTAAAACTAGGAAAATTATTTTAACCCTCCAAGCGTCTTGCAAATGGGTAAAATTGTAATGTTGTTTTCTCTGAATTTTGTTTTAAATGCTAAAAAAAATATGATTATTTCAATATTACATAAAAAGTCTTATTTAGGAATATAAATGTAATCCTTGAGAGTATTAATCATTCTTCAATGCTTTGAAAATTCATTAAATTTATAGAATTATAATATCTTAAACATTGCTTATATTGCAGTGAAACCTGGAGCTTGGTGTACGGAATATTACGGGACAAACGTTTAGAGAGTTAAAAAATATTTTTTTTTCTTTTTTTTTTTTTTTTTGGGGGGGGGGGGGCAATAATAATGATGGATTCAAAGATTATGTTAAGTCACAGGATAGGATACAACCAAAATTTAGTAAATTCTGTAACTACCATTCTAATATAACCAGTACTAATTGTTGAGATGAAATTTTCAAAAAATAATTTTTTTTCAACGTCACCCACACATGTATTATAAGGATATGATGAATATTTGGCCCATATAATCAGTTTAGTCATCCATTAAATATCTAGGACTAATGTGATTAGAGTCTTGGAATATACCTTGGAATATACTTGTCATCCCACACTTTTCCTTAATGCCTCAGTCCCTTAGATTATATTTCGAAATTCAATTGAATTGGCCAAGATTCTTTGAAAGGTAGCGTAGGAAGAAACAAAATTCCACTTCTTTATCAGTTAATTATTGGAAAATTTTCCCTCTAGTAAAAGATTTGCTCCAAAGCAAAGAGCAAATAAACTAGCGTGAATTTAAAGTGAGCCTTTGCCTCAATTTATCTATTTATAATTTGAAGAATGAAAAATAACAAATTTAGATAAAATGTTTTTTGAAAATCTTCGATGGAAATTCAATTTTTTTTTTCTTTTTTCCAGAATTTGAAAACTCTGCTTATTTATTCATTTAGTGAGGAGAGGAGGTGTCAATGTTTCTACTTTATGACCTGATTTTTGTTCGAGGGCACCCAGTCCAAGGCATGACAGAAGTAATTTAAAAATAAAAATTCAAATAAATTCTTAAAAATTAAACTTAATGCAGAAGATGAGACGTTTGTATCGTACACACAATTAGATGATAAAAAAATCAGATAATTTCGATTTTTTTTTTTAAATCCAACAATTCAAAAGTCGGGGAGTTAAATTTAGATTCAAAATTAGGATCCGAATAGCCTGGGACTATTTGGATCCATATTTTCTATTTAATAACATAACATTTAGATGATTTTTAAATTTAAAATCTAATATAAAAATATATTTACTCAATATTAATTTAAAGTAATTAATTATTGATTTGAAGATTAAATGTAATTTTTTAACAGCATTACTAATTAAATACTAATACAAATAGCAATACTTAAATATTACTAAAAGTTTTTCAAGCTGAAAACATAACATACATTTATATTATCTAACTTTAACCAAGTACAGTTTATTTAACACAAACAAAATAAAAATAATGAAAATATTAATTACACTTAAAATACTTCTGTATGAAAAAATAAGTGTGAATCATTTGTTTTTTTAACTTATGAGTACATTATAAGTTAAATAAAATATGGTCTGAATTCCTTCTAAAAGTATCAATATTTATAAAACAAAATTATGTTTCATTAATATTTAGTAACAATATGTCTCATTTGTTTAATTTGATAAATGGCATGGCACTAGAAAACATTTTATTAAATTGCTATGTAAATAAATACAAATTTAAAAAAGTGATAGATATTCTAATAATGTTTAATCATTGACAATTAATTTTATTTATTTTTATTTTAAATTATGAATAATAATTTTATTATTATAGAATTAATAAGAATTCTAAAAGAACCTGATAAATGGCCAAATATTTCATATTGAGTAAATTCATTATTCATATATTCTATTGGGGTACTGATAGTTTCTCTTTACTAATTAAACTTATTCAAACTAGTTATATTTTGAAAACGAAGTTAGTTTTCATTTCATAAAGAAGAAGATGGTAGCTATAAAAGTGCAACAGTTTTAAAATAAATACATGCATTTTGCCACTTCTAAAGATGTTCTTGGAACTTTTAAAATTTTGCAGCTTTCTTACATCATAACTGCAATCATTCCAGCTTTTAAAGTCAAATAATAACATTTTGAACCAGATGAAATGTAATTAATAAATAAAATAAATACTACGCGAATTTACGTACATTCGTGTTTCCGAAAAATATGCACCAGAAGCACAAAACAAGAACACAGGGGTGGATTCTGGATGAAAATTTTTTTTCGGAAATTCGCATCGCATTTTCGGAAATCAGGGGGGAGGGGGTTGGTCGTGAGTTCCCCCCTCCCCAATCCAGCGATCTTCGGACAAAATCGGCGGTTTTTCTGCGATCTTTTGACGAAATCGGCATTTTTTCTATGTTTTTTTAAGTGAAATCGGCGTTTTTTCGACGATCTTTAGACAAAATTTGCTTTTTACGCGATTTTTTCTCGAAAACGACGTTTTATTCCCGCGATCTTTCGACGAAATCGGCGTTTTTTCCGTGATCTTTTGATGAAATCGGCGTATTTTTTTCAAATATTCTTTTGACAAAATATTTTTAAGCGATCTTTTATCGAAAACGGCGTTTTTTCCCGCGATCTTTTAACGAAATCGGCGTTATATCCGCAATCTTTAGACGAAATCGGCGTTTTCCCGCCGTCTTCAGAAGAAATCAGCGTTTTATCTGCGATAGTTGGTGAAATTGGCGTTTTTTCCGCGATCCGCAGAGGAAATTCGCGTTTTTCATGGATTTTTTGACATAGTTCGTTTACAAAAACATTGACGAAATCGTCGTTTTTTCCACGAAATATTGACGAAATGTATGCTATTTCGCAATAATATCTTCTACGCAATTGTTTTTACCGCGCGCAAAACCGTACAAGTTGGCAACTATGCAGAACTGATAACCCAATTTCAAATTTTCGGAAGAGGATGCCTTAAATTTTCGGAAATTTCGGAATTTTCGGACGAGAATCACCCCTGCAAGAACAGGAGTTTATAGAATGGGAGATTGGAAATTTAGAATTCTCTTTGCCATTAGCATAAGACAAAACTTTCAACTGAAAAAACAACCCCGGCTTTCAGGATTTAAATCCATTGTATTAAGGAAAGAAAAAAAAAGGGGGGAGGGGGATTAAGATGGACAAATATACATAAACAATAAGATATTCCTTTTTAAGATGCGGATCCATTCTTCAGTATAACATATGTTTTTTTCCCAGTGAAAATGTAAAAAAGAGCCAAATCTGGAAACCCTTCCTACACTCGGTAAAAGAAAAAAATTATATTCTGGAGTCCATCTCTGACCATATCCACCTGTGGGACTAGCTCTCCTTTCGCCACCATCCCTGGAGACAAAAAAGAACAAGAACCACCATCGCATAGATTTTCCTATCTTTCTTCCTCATCCGAATGTTCCAGAATATTCTGCAAAGCAACTTCCCGAACCTTTTTGCTTATTCATCAAAGATTACTGGATTTTTTTTTTTTTTCTTTTTGCCATATTGATGCTTTTCTCAACTTTTTAAAGTAAAGAGATAGTCGATTTAAATCGGCAGCTCAAAATAAAATAGTTTCTAGGAAAAAATGGTTCATTGTTTTAGAAGAATTGTATATTTTAATTATATAGTTTAAAAATACAATTTAATTTGTAAAATTAATAAAAACACATTCTAAAAAGTAAAACATTATTTCAATCTAGTTTATTTTCATCATTTGTAAAGCAGATTAACGCAGTGGATAAAATAAGTGTATGAAATAATAGTAGAAATTAAAAATATAAGTTATTTAAGATATGTGACTGATTGTATCTTATTCCTTTATAACACAACTGCGATTTTTACAAAAAGAAATTAGTTAATTCCACTTAAATTACTTTCAAGCTATTTATAATTTAACGAAGCAGACATTGCAATAATTTAAATTTTGTTTTGACTAGTGCCTTTTATTTATCTACATTTTATACAAAATAGTCTCATTCCTGAACACTGTAAAAAAAAAAAAAAAAAAAAAAAAAAAAAAAAGAAAAAAAGAAAAAAGAAGAAGAAAAAGCGGATGATTTTAGGGAAATTGTACTGGTAATCGGGATGCCAATACAATTTATTGTTTTTTAACGGAAACATTTCTGTAAATAAATAAAAAAAATCCTGAAAAACGGAAAAATTTCTTGATCAGATCCCTCTTCTTCCCTACACACAAAACATTATTTAAAAGAGAGAGGGTGAAAAGATTAAGTGGTAAATAAAAGTGTCTAATTTTAACTAAACTATCTTTTGGTACGTTACCTTTTTCTTTTGATAATCATATGTTTTGGTATTTATATGTATTAAAAAAAAAAATCATGTATGTTTTCATATACAATGTATGTTTTTATTCATATGCAAAAAATCGGATATTTGACGAGAGCGGTTTTTCACACTTTAAATCTAAATTGTAAAATCCAAATAAAATACAGCAGCATTTCGCTGTGTTACTCATGCAGACACTATATTAAGCTTTTACCATTCTCTTTAAACAACAAAAAACAACAAACTACTACATTTTTTAAGATATTAAAAATGATTGCAATTATCAGTAGTAGTTAATTTTCTTAAGAAAACTGTCAAATGTATATGTGTAATAAATAATGCTTAAAAACAAGTATAAAAACTTGTAGGTTTTAACCTTGTTTAATTCTTTAACATTCTTAGTTATTCCCGCTTTTTTTTCTTTAAATCTTTTATACATATAACAAGGAAAATTTATTGTATGTAGAAATATAATTAAATCTGAAATTTCTGACACCAAAAAATGCTTTTATTTGCATAAAACAATTATGATAAACAGTATACCACACAGAAAAGTATGAGGAAAAAGGGATAGACATGTTGATTAATCTAATTAAGTAAATGAAAAATAGGTAGGAGTAAAAAAATTAGAACAGTGAATTAAAATGAATATAAACTGAAAATATAGAATCGAATTTGTGTTGTAAAATGTCTTACGCCTTTACTTCCTGAATTCAAAAAGCGATATAATTTCCCTAAAACATATAAATTGATATATTTATTTTTCAGGTTAGTACAATAATGCATAATCTTTAAAAAGGTTAGAAAAATATAACAGTTTTTGCCTCCATTATAATTTAAATTACCATTCGGTTAGAAAAAGAGGCTACTCTAAAGGAACTTTACAGTTTTAAATATAAACAACTCTGCAAGAAATTCCAGCGCAAAAACTAAAAATGCATTATCAGAAGTGGATTTAAAAAATCTCAGCGTTCAACAATAATAGAAAGTTGACCTAATTCATTTCCATTTTAATTATGAAAAACTTCCATTTCAAAATAATGTGACCCATTCTCTCAGCAGCAGATGTCTACAATTAAACATACAGTTCCGACACAGAAACGAATTGTTCATTTGTCGACAGTCACTTCTTACATAAAATGGTCGCAAACAAGTAGGCAAGGACAAAGAAGAAGAAAAAAAAAAGTCTTTACGGTCTTTTGGTCGTAGAACGGATGGAAATCGGCAATTTAAAAGGGAACGATTGATATGGCGCGATGATCTCAGATATCAAGAGTTTGATTTTAACTACTCTTATAAGAAGAAAAAATTTTCAGGTTTAACTTTTATGCATGCATTATGAATGCGCGGTTTCCACATAATTTTTATTAGAAGCTGCTGTTTAGAAAAACCATATTTAAAGTGATTTATAGTAAAGTAAATTTATAATAAATAAAAATTAGAATTAAATTTAGTTTCCCTTATTTAGTGATGCAATCAAACAGCATTCAAATAAGTGGGAAAATGCAACTTTATTAAATTCTACATATTGAAATATGGGGAAATACGTAAAACTTCAAATTAAATCATTAAAATATAGTCAATGCTATGAATTTTACGTAATCAAATTAACAAAATGAAATTGCTAATTGCAATTTAATCCTTAACTTATTAATAATAATACAATAAATTTATAAATAATAATAACAAACGACAAAAGTAATCAAAGAAATTACTCTTACCTTCCGATTCAAGTAGTTTTGAAAAAAAAAAAAAAAGGTTTGGGATTTTAAGATAGCTTTTATATCGCAATTAAAAAAAAAAAAAAAAAAAAAAAAAAAAAACTAAAAAAATTAATGAACTAAATACGAAGAATGAAAACAAAGGACATAATGGTTTCTAGACTTCCGAGAGTTTTCATAAAATTTCAATCAATAACAATGTAGAAAACACATGAAATGACATATTTTATTATGGAAAAATAATTAAAGAATTCGATTTTCTTTGTTGTGAATTTCCAAATATTTGCTCGTTATAAAAAAAATTTCCTTTTTCACAAAAATTTTTTCCCAATGGACTTCTGTAACTTATCTCTGGCAAGAGATTTCAAAAAAGTTAAAAAAAGAGGAAAAACGTGTGAACCATAAAATGAGAAATTATTTTAAATAGGTGCGTTAAGGGCAGTTAAGAAAGTTATTTTATTAGCAATAGAATTGTCAATTTGTTTGTTTAAATCCTGTTTTATTTTATTTATTTATTTTTTGTTTGTTCGGAGGGGGATGGCGAATCAATTTATGCAAACACTACTAAGTAATTCTGAAATAAAAGTTTCTATTTTAAGTTTGTACTTCTGATGCAGTGTTTTACAAAGCAATCTCAGCTAGTTGTCCAATTCAAATTTTAACATGTTTTCACGTAAAAAATCACTTAACAAACATGGCAAACTAATCTTTAATTTGCCACACAGCTGCAAAAAAAGTTGTTGAAAATATAAATATTGGAGTAAATTTTCTGTGATTTTTTAAAAATGAAATTTGCATATTTTCTGCAATTCTTTGACAGAATTAGTGTTTTTCTTTCACGAAATTAATGTATTTTCTGCAATTTTATAGCGAAAATTTTGTTTATTTTTTTGCGAACTTTTGACGAAAATCACGTTTTTCTCGCGATCTTTTGGCGATAATCTTATTTTTTGAGAAAAATTGCCGTGTTTTGACGAAAAAAAGCGTTTTTCTTGCGATCTTTTGTCAAAAATCACTTTTTTTTAAAAAAATGCATTTTTTTAACGGAAATACAGCGTTTTTTCGCGATCTTTTAGCGAAAACCGCGATCTTTTGATGAAAATAGTATTTTTTCGCGATCTTTTTACGAAAATTGCACTTTTTCACGATCTTTCGAAGAAAATCATGTTTTTCCGCGATTTTTTGATAAATTGCATTCTTTTCTCACAATCTTTTGACGAAAATCGCGTTTTCTCGCGTGTCCTGATCACATCCAACTTTCCTGAACAAAGTTATTAAATGTGTTCAGAAGTATTTTTAAACAAAACCACAAATAACGCATATTTTTTGCAACACGAATCATCCCATGCTAAGATAAATTGTAACAAAAAGAGAATAATATTTCAGCTTAAAAATTTTAAAATATAAAAAGCCAGAGAAATTTGTAAATCCTATGATAACCAATTCTGTAATAATTGTAACTATGTGAAAATCGATTACCACAGTGGATTTTTTTTTTCTGTTACACAAGAGATCATGCTTAGTATTACTACATTTTTTTAGTTTTATTTTTTACCTCTTTTTTTTTTATATAGTACGGTGCAAATAAAAGTTGATATGTAGTAATAAATTTTCTTCAATTTATTCTTAAATGCGAATTTAGCTTATAAGAAAACAGAAAAAAGATACCAAATTAGAAATGTACTAAATGAAAAAAAAAAAAAAAAAGATATTTTCATTTACTTTCTTTTTTTAACAAAAAGAAAGAAAGCCGCATTTTCTATGACAAATATATACTAAAATAAGCATAAAAGTTATATGAAATATAATAAAATGAAATAAATATGAAATACATAAATATGAAATAAAATAATTCAGCATTTCCCCTCTTTCTCCAGCGTTTAAAATTCATGAAAATGGTATTAATAGGAGTAATAATTAACTTTGTTTTGTTTTATTCTTTCAGCTTTAACGATAGCCAGTGTTGAATTCAGACACTTTTTTCCGGCAGGGACTCCAGTGGCTCCGGGGGGGGGGACATTATACAGGTTCCGGGGGGATGTTGTACTTTTTGACCACTGAAAACGCAAAATTTCAAATTTTCCGGGAGGGGACATTACATTGCTCTGGGAGGGGGAGGTATCCCCACGGGCCACTCCCTGAATTCAACACTGACGATAATCAAATATATAAAGCATACATTATATATATATATTTGATTTACATCAGCATTAAACAATTTTTTAAATTCATATTTGTGAAAAATAAATAAAGAAAAATTATGAAAGAAAATAAGGGAGAAAAGCAGAGATAGAAAAGCAGAAAATAACAAACTAAGCAAAGCTAATTTGCATCTGATTTAAAGCATATAACAAACCGATAAAATAATAATAGCTTTTCCTAAATAAGTGTTTTTTGTTTGTTTGTTTATAATATACATATTTTTTAATTAAACGCAAGCATGGATGAATATATATGAAAGTAGAATGTGAACACGAATAAAGTACGTAAAAATATTACAGGAAAAACTTAAATAAAAAATATTTTTGTACTCTGCTAAGAAATCAACAAAGTCAGGAAGGCAAGAGAGTTTAAATTTTATTGGATTTAAGAAAAATATTACGTAATACGAAATGCACTAAACATTACACGGGTTATAAACTAAATATTACAACTTAACACTTCTCCCGTACGGTATTCATTCAAAGAGAGACCAGATGGTAACATTGAGTTAAATGGACTTAAAAGATAACATTGGAATTATAATTATTTATCCCGGTGTGTGTGTTATTTATGACGGCCGATTATCTGCACTAGGGATATAGACCAGAGGAGTGTCCTCCGTGAAAGTCTTTTCAAGGGATCCTAATCCGTATTTACTCAAAGTTACCCAAGGTTCGAAGAAAACCAGGGAAAACTCTGAACGATTAGGCTGACGGGCGCGATTGCTTAGAACCCATCACCTCCCTCTTCTAGCTTCGAGAACATAACTTCTCAGTCAATGGTGTGGCTTATTTATCCGGGTCAAATAAAAGCCGAATCAATGCCGTTAAACTATATTTATATAAAAAAAAAAAATTCAACATCTCCTAGATACATAAAAGATATAATCAGTCATAAATACATACTGATGACCATTTAAAGCATCAGTTCCTTTAACATACAAAGGAAAAAATATATATACAAAAAAGGGAAAGAAAGCGAACACACATACATAACTAAAGTCTTGGTCAAAAGTATTGCGTACTCCCATACTTATTTACGTAATATATTTTTTAAAAGCAACAATCAAATACAAATATTTATCTACATACATAATAATTTTTAAGGCTATTACAGTTTGCAATAAATAACAGAAAACGACCAACTCAACTTTAAATTACTCAATGTGTTTTAAAATAACTTTAAAATTGACAAAAAACTTTGTTTTATACATTTGTTTTTAGTAGTGTAATATAAATAGGTTAATAATCATGAAAATTAGAATAATTCTTGCAGAAAATGCCAAAAATAAAGAATATTCAGAAAAAAAATAAAAAACTAAATAAATTTTTAATGTTAATATTGAAGATAACATATCTACATATTGAATAAATATATTGAATAAAATAAAAATATGTTGAATTTTTTTGTAGTAAAATTTATATGCAAATTTGTATTGTTGGTATTATTTTTCTTTTAAAAAATTACATATTTTTTCTTAAAATCTTTAAAAGAGTTTATTTAAGAGTTGAGTTGTTCGTTTGCTGTTATTGGATACAATTTGTAATAACTTTAAAAAGTAAATGCAAAATCGCATGCGGAGGTACCTTAGTTGCAGACTATCGTTTTATAAAATCTATTTAAAATATGGAGATGTCTAATACTTTTAAATCAAGGCTATACAAATGCAAATCAAACGAATTCTAAAATTTATTTTAATAGTTCATAAAATGCAATGCGTAAGTTAGTATGTATGTCCGGACATTTTTAAAGAGAAGAAATCGTATATAACTAAAAAGTAAATATCGATATGAAAATATCACATACGAATGGCCATCTGCGACAAAATTCAGCATCTTCCGTAAATAGTGACACACTGGATACATAGTCCGAAACATGCTGCAATTTCGAAACACAAGTGTCAATGAGAATGAAACAAACATACACGTCTTAAGAAAAAAAAAAAAAAAAAAGTATAATAACAAAGATAATACTGATAATGGTTAGTCCAACAAAATTCTAAAGGACTACCATTATAAATAAAGCAAGAAATTTAAAAGGAAAATTATTGATAGACTACAGAAATCGATTAGATTTAAAATGAAGGAGAAAAAAAATAATTAACAGGAAATGCAATACATTACATCACAAAAGAAAAAGAAACTAAATGAGACAACTATCAATGAAATTAATTATAAAGAGAGAAGAAAAGCAGTTGAAAGTTCATTAAAATTTTATTATTTCATCTAAGTAAACAATAAATAATGTACTAATGCAGTTATTTATTTATTTTTATTTGCCGCTAAACAAAGAAATTCAGAATAAATAAAAGTAAACAAAACAATAATATTTAAAATATGGTTAAACTGCAGAGAAAAATAATATAAAACATGATAAAAAAAAAAAAAAAAAAAAAAAAAAAAAGAGAAGGGGGGGGGTAAGTATTTTTGTTTGTAATAATTGACTTTCAATTATCATACAACATTAATGAGATGACAGCTGATTCGAAGAAAAGAAGTCATTCTCACATCATTCTAATGTAAGCCTAAAAGGGCTAAAAATGATTTTAAAACAAATATTATGAAATTGTACTATAAGATTTAATTTTTAAACATCGATGATAATTGATAATATCGATTGAAAAGAATTTAAAAATTTGTACCTTTTTTTTTTTTTTTTTTTTTTTTTTTTTTTAAGAGAAGAATAAGATACTAAATTTTATTAAAGTTTTTGCATGTAAGAATATTTTAAATTTTCGAAACGAGAATCAATGAAAATTTACAAATAAATATTATTAACTTTTTGAGATGATTCAGAGTTGCAAATGATACTTTCCCTTTTTTTTTTTAAACTGTATTTGATTAACAGATTTCTGAGAACATGTTCTTAAATAGTAAAAAACCAATACGGGTACTATAGAATTTTCTCAATTATATTTCAGCAATCTTATTTAAAAAAAAAAAAAAAAAAAAAAAAAAGAGAGAGAATTAAACTACGTAATATCGCGTTCTTCTCTCTCTTTCTCTTAATATAAATTAAATACACAACAAATTAGATACAAATTAAGTATTGGCTTGATTCTAAAACGGCGATAAGTTTTCCAGGTCCCGGTCAATCGGTCCAACACAAGTAAAAATTAATGAAAACAGGACCAAGTCAATTTCTCCAGAAAATATCGATTTTTCTTATACTGAATATACATTTATGGGAAAAATTAACATTATAGTACATTACTCTATGTTAACAAGTAATAGGAATGCAGAATACATTATATAGCCAAATGTTACAGGTCACTTGCGATTTTAGATGCTTTGTTAATTATCTAGAAAAATACACGAGGAATTATCCTAAATTTCCGGCAATGTAACGAGAATAGTACAGGTCATACATTTTCGCGACGACTTTTTCTCAAAACCCCATAGGCACTGTAAAAAATATCCGTTAATATACACAAACTTTTCCCTAAAATTTTACGGAATAGTTTGATTTTTCCAAGAAAACAGCAGTATTTCCGTTTTTTGCTATTTTGAGATTAAAAAAACAGTAACTGTTCCGTAAATCTCACCGCAAACAGAGCATCTTCCGTTTTAAACAGCACAAGTTATCAGTATTTTTAACTGATAAGTGTCGTGGCGCCATCTGTATGACAAACATAGCAACATTTCTCTTATTTTTTTCTATTTTAATTATAAAACGATGTCATATTTTTACAATATTAAAATAATAATAATAATTATTGTTATTATTAATTCTTTTTAAGTTTCAGATAGTTAAGGAAAGTTTTTTGTTTTTTCAGTTTGATTTTGTTTAATTTATTTATATTATAATATAAAAAGTGCGTATGTTATTTAAAGTGGAAAAAAATCTACTTTTAATTTTAATATATATATTTTTTAATCTATTCAAATTAAGAAGTTCGCACATAAAATTTAAAGTATTTTAAAAAGATAGCATATTTTTACAAATTAAAAAAAAACAATCATAAGATTTATTAATTCTTTTTAAGTTTGAGATAGTTAAGGAAATTTTTTTTCAGTATAATTTTAAATATGTTTAATTCATTTATATCATGATATAAAATGCGAAAGATATTTTAAGTGGAAAAAAATTTACTTTTAATTTTAATATATACCTATTTTAATATATTCAAATTAAGAAATTCGCTCTTAAAATTTAAAATATGTCGAAATATATTACCGAAATTATTATCATTTTGGCGATTACCTAAGTTATAAAAATAAATAAATGTAATTAATTTTAATAACCCATAGTAATTATCTTTATTGAGATTACAATAGATCGTCACACAAAATATTTTTTAAAATACATGTTTTTTTTTTTTTTTTTTTTAAGTGTGTTAGTATCCTTTTATAAAATAAATAAATAAATATGAATAAAATAGCTTTAAAACTTCCAAAAGAGAAGGAAACAAAATTTTTTAATACTTTCATTTATGCAAGTAATATTTTAAAGGTTAAACTTTTTTTTATATAAAGCTAAAATTAAAAAGCTAACTATTAGAAATTATAGAAAGAAAATCTGTAAAACTTGATTTAGAACTGTCCGTTCAAAAATCTTGTCTTTACTTCATGAAATGCATCCGAAATAAGTAAAGGTATTTGAAATGGTGCTATATGAAATCATAGCGTAATGGTATTACACTACCGGCTACGACAGACAAGGTCGTGAGTTCAAACCCCAAGGAAGGTTAGTAACATTTCTTCTCTATTGTTTAAATTAAATGTATATAATGTGTCCCTGATATTAACGTGCCTTTGTAAAGTAAAGAATAAAAATCACAAAGATGTTAGTTTGTCCTTGAAAAATTCTTTTAACTTTTCAAACGAAAATTTTTACATAAGGAAATATTAAAAAACGGAAATATTTTGTGAAAAAAACGGAACTATTCCTGGAAATCTTTTTCCGTTAAAAAACGGAAGTAGTACTGGCGTCTAGATTACCAGTACTATTTCCGTTTTTTAAGGGCAAAATTTTTTACAGTGGGGGTCCGTCAACAAATTGAAACAGAACGAATATCTTTTGGATAATCCTGTCAAAACTAATGTAGCAAAAGCTATAGATTATAATTAAGTGGTTTATTGTAATAAACTGTGTTCATTTTTAAGCAGGTAGCATGTATACACGTAGAGAAATTAAGGTTTTTATAAAAACTGTTCCAAAATTTTCCAAGTTTCTTGCTATTTGCAGAGTTCTTAATATAAAATAATGTTCTTTTCCGAAAACAGTGTACAAATGCCGTAATCAGAATTAAAAAGTAATAAAAATTGTATGAAATGTGAGAAGGTTTACTAAATAATGTTTCACAGCAGATGCGTGAATGCAATCAAAATATAATGTGGAAATTTATTAGCTAAATGTACAAAGCAAATTTTGTGAAAGTCTCAAAAACATAGTTTAAAAATTCTGAAAATTATCGTTGATAGAATAGGCCCAAAATCCGTTGTCCCCAAAAGGAAGCAAAAAAGATGAGCTGCTGTATCCAAATATAATAGTACGTGCAATATTTTTGCATGCTATATTGGACACTAAACAATAAATATATGGAAACAGCCTTTTTTTTTTTTTGCGTCATTTTGAGAACAATGGATTTTGAGCTTTTTCTATCGACACAATTTTCAGAATTTTCAATCTATGTTTTTGAAACTTTCACAAAGGTTATTCTGTACATTTAGCCACACATTATCCTCATTATATTTTGATTGCATTCACGCATGCACAGTGAAACATTATTTAGCAAACCTGTTCATTTTTCATACAATTTTTATTATTTTTAATTCTAAGTACAAAGTATTGCATACAATGCTATAAATGCTGCAAATTATAAGAGAAAAAATTGACAAAATTTGGGACTGTTTTTATGAAAAACTTAATTTTTTTTACGTGTGTACATGCTATCCTCATAAAAATGAAAACAGTTTAATATAATAAGCCACTCAATCATAATCCACAGTTTGAACGCTTTTGCTACATTAGTTGTGACAGGGTTGTACAAAAGATAAAAGTTCCTTTTCAACTTATTGAAAGGGTTTAGAGAAAAAAAATCGTAGAAATATATGACCTGTACTATTCTGTTTGTACATCTGAGAGTTTCAGGATATTTCCTCGTATATTTTTCTAGATATTTTTTTTAACAAAAGTCTAAAATCGCAAGTGACCAGTGACCTTTGGCCATAGTGTAACCACAATACCGAAGAAAAAGTAGTAGGAAATGTATACCTAATTCTGGGCGAGTTTTTCTGACACGATGCAACTGCTACTCTACGTTTGACGCATATATATATATATTTTTTTTTGTACTGATGTTAGCCTAAGTATCGTTTCGTGCAGCAACGACTTATCCTCGTCTCAGTTTCGTCAGTTGATAATAGTTCACATTTTATTGTGTTATTTTAAGCCTTTTAAATTTTATATGAGGCCAAATTTTTCATTGGCCCGGCTCGTTCATTTCTTCCAATAGTTAAAACTATTGTCTTTAACCGGCCGCTCCGGCCCGTTGGAAATTTTTCTTTCACTTCACTTCACCGAGCTGGGACCGGATCTATGCAAACCTCTAAAAAAAGGCCAGAATCATTATTAATTTAAGAAAATAGAGAATAAACTTTTGTGACTCTATTGTATATTGTATATATCTGTAATATAAACCAGAATGAATTTCGTGGTTTGGAAGTGAAGTTAAAATCCTCACTGGAAGAATGAGATAAAAGTTTACATCGCCGTTTTATATAATAACTATTTTCCCGGATGTGTTATAATAGCAATTATATAGAATTACTAAAAATTTGTCCCTATAATCGTACCGGCACAATGACCTTGCTATAATATTGCACCAGACATCCTACCAAAAAAGCCGGACGCTATCCTGACAGGAATATCCGGAGATCAACATACGATAATTGCAGACTGCTCATAGCAATATCTGACTAAGCAACTTTGCAGCCAATTATTCTATCCATCAATACAACCTTTTAGTATAATAATAACCGTTTAAAAATTGCATTGATTTCATTAAAAATCAGCCATCTAGAAGACAAAGATGGTTAAATATTGACAACCACAACCAAAAAGCGGACTTAGCTAAAGAAATTCCGATATGCTTTTGATAAATCTGTATGCATTATTTAAATGTAGTCAGCAAAGAATAGAGAAATAAACAACAGAAAAAAGAGGTAAAAAGAAAGCGTGATTTTACAAAGATGTATCAAAATTATGTAAGTCAACAGAGGGGAAAAAATTGCTCTTTGACAGATAGTTTACATGGTTCGCTATCGCAGCATTTTAATCTATTTTTCCCATCATGTTATAATTCAGTCACGGACATCTAATCCCATCAAAAATTTACATTATGATAGGTTTCGCCAAGGATGAATTGAATTAGAAAGTAATTTTGTAAAACAATATAAATCTTAGAAACAATATTAATCTTATAACATATTTTCATGGTTGTCCGCAGCATAAAATCCAGGGATGGTCAAGATTTTGTGTCGGTATTCCGAAATCAGATTTGTTTGACAATGATCGTAAAGAGGGGGCGGGGCAGATCTTTTAAAAGACAGAGTATATAATCATAAGTAAAATTAAGAACTTTTTAACAGGGTTCGTAAATTCCATGATAATCTCGAAAATATCTGATAATAAATATCGCCAGGCTTAATATAAATTAGAAACTAAAACATAATGAAAACTAAAACTTAATAAAATCTAATTCTAAAATGCCTTTTTCTTCTTTTATTTTTTCTATCAAGAACAAATTTTTTAAGTAAATTAAAAAAAAAAAAAAAAAAAAAAAAAAAAAAAAAAAAAAAAGAAAAGAAAAAAAAAATCCATTTTAACATTCATTAAAAATAAAACTATAGAGATTCAGCACCAAACAAATTTTATGTTTTATACATATAAAATAAAATAAATAGAACTGATTTATTTTAATTGAAAAATCTGAACATAAATGTAATCTTGTTTAAATTCTCTGGCATATTGTGCAGTTTAAAATGGAAAGAAAGCCGTGAGGGGAGGGGAAGGGGATTTCTTTACAATGAAACGGTAAATAACCGATTATCTATTTTAGGCGATAGATAGATAGACAGACAGAGAGAGATAATGTCTACACATATGTTTCAGTAAATTTATGAGGTTATGGTTATATTTCAGTAGTTTTAATGTATGATTTAACCCAGTTTCAGGCATTTGAAAAAGAGACGTTAAATATATAATAAAAAAGTTGTTAAATGAAATACAAGAAAGGTTTCTAAATAGATTATTTTAAAATAAGAAGTACCATTTATAACATGGTAATTTAATTTAAGGAATGTTATACCAGTCTTGTAAAACTCGAAAGAAATTCGAAAAATCATTAAAACGATAAAAATCCCCAAACATCATTGAAAAATTGTTCTATTACAGTATACAATACTCAAGAAAAAATATTATAGACAGATTTACTTTTAAATATATCCGCAGAAAGAGCAGACAGATTGTAAGGTGTTACATGATTTCAAAAACGCTTTTAATTTTATTTGTAATACGACTTTTTATTAATTTACTTTGTAATTTTTCAAAATCATGTCGAAAATTTTAAGGATATTTTATTAAGACCAAATTATTTACAAATAATGGATACAAATAATAGAATTTACAAATAATGGATATCATGGAGCAAGCACCCTTCCCTCACTCCAAAGATTTAAGACAAATTTTAGATTTACTTACATTAAAGGCAAAACAGAATTGTAACAATTTAGAAATATTACAAACATTTGTGAATTTAATTTCTAAACTAACCATGACTCAAAATTTACATTTAATCAGGGAAGTGGGGAGGTGGGTACTGATGGCTAATTATTTTGCCACTTGAGAAAAATTAACTTTTTTTTTTTTTTCCTTTGCAAATAATGCAGGCAAAAAAAAAAAAAAAAAAAAAAAAAAAAATAAAACTAAATTTCAAAATAATGGAAGGGGCCCTACGAAGCTCTCTCTTATTTGCCGGCGCTCATGCAGCTATTAAAACCAATTAAATAAGCTTTAAAAACATATCGAGGAATGAAAAAAATAAGAAGGAATTAAACAGATAATTCAACAAGAAAGGTGGAGAAGAAATGAGGAGGAAAAAAACATACACATCTGGCTTTTACGAGAACATAATTCTCTCTGAGGGTGGGTGGAACCCCGTTTATTACTGACGGGGAAAAGCAGAGGTCACACCCCCACATTATTTTCTGTTTAATTTTCATTTTTTTTTTATTTTTTTTTCTATCTCGAAAATGCAAGGTCAAACCAGTTGGTGCAAAATAAAATCCGAGCGCTGAATGATAACGGAAAATTTGTCGGGTATGTTTGATACGCAATATTTACAACTTTATGGTCTTTTTTTTTCATAAAAATTTGTGGGAATTTTATAACCAGCCACTTGTATCCATGATCGAAATTACGTTTTGGTTGGACACATATGCATATTATTAATGAATATGAAGAGCATGGGCAATTTTTAATGCATAAATGGTGTTTAGGCGGTAATTTATTAACTAGAAAATTATAATAGAAAAATAATTAATAAGAAATGCAGAACCTGAAATTCTATTATCAATTATTGTTGTGTCACTGTCATTACTTCGCATGTTGGTAGACATTATCAAGTGTAGTTTAAATTAAAAATTGCTGCAGAAACTTATTAAAATTGGTATTATACTAAAAATATTCTCCAACACCTTTCTCGCAAATTTTCACAGGCAATCAAAATAAATGTGCATAATGTGATATAATTCGACAGATAAAACTTGTAACAAGGAAACAATATTTAATTCAGATGAAACGTATTGCTTTTATTTATTTATTTGAGAGGGGAGAGTGTATGGGGGACGAATGGAAATATCTGAAATTTTTGTAGGGATAGACGAAAATGTTTTTGTAGATGCGTTTAAAATGCAGCAAGCTTGAGAACAAGAATACCTTAACAACTGAAGAACTGCTAACAAAAACTTCTTATCAAAAATTTCAAAGAATACATCTGGAGAATACAAAACTTTCAAGAAGTAAAAAATCTCTAGACAACCAATTACGAGTTTAAGTTTTCGTGCTGTTCCGCAGCGTTATTAAACTCAGCTACAAGCAAAGATATTACAGTGTATTATACAACTAATTTTATGAGTTGTTTCTTTTTTCTTGGGGGGGGGGGGGGTATTTAAAAATCATTAACCTATTAAGCACCAAGACGTATATGCGTTGCGTATGCCACGAACTCTTCTATTTGAAAAATGAGAATGTACACTGGTTTGCAAAATTTAAGGACGAGTCCCAAAATGCCAATTTTCAAGGGATTTTCGAGCGATAATTTTCACACGAATATTCAAAAGGAAGTAATACAATTCGAATAATTACTATCCTTGTATAATAGCTAGTCCATATAACATCTCATTTAGGTCACATATGGTCACAAGAGTCATAGTCACTATGGCAAAACACAAAATAGGAAATTCCATACGTCTCTTTCATGAGTCTCAAATGACAACTATATGTGACTCCACTGACAGGTCATTGTGACTGCTGCTTTGTGGCGAGTCACCAGGTGACTTTACAATGTCATTTCATTGAGACTCTCGTGTGACCTCTCATCTGGAGACTCAATTTCAAAGTCATTGTGAACGTTGCATTATGATAAATTACCAAATAATGCCTCATTAAAGTCACATGGTGATTTTTCACCACTTTTCATAGTGGTTAATTCACAGTAGGGTCTCTAACACCATTTGGCAAAGTCTTGCGACAGAAAGTCACCATGCGACTTTAATGTGACATTATTTGGTGATTTATCATAACGCAACACTCACAATGACTTTGAAATTGAGTCTCCGAATGATAGTCATATGCGAGTCTCAATAAACGACATTGTAAAGTCAACTGGTGACTCGAAACAAAGCAGCAGTCGCAGTGACCTGTCAGTGAAGTCACATATAGTAGTCATTTGAGTCTCATGAAAGAAACGTATGTAATTTCCTATTTTTTGTTTCGCCGTAGTGACTGTGACTTTTGTGACCATGTGTGACCTGAATGAGATGTTATATGGACTAGCTGTTATGCAGGGACAATAATTATTCGAATTATATAACTTTCTTTTGAATATTCGCGTGAAAATTATCGCTTGAAAATCCCTTGAAAATTGCCATTTTGGGACTCGTCCTTAAATTTTGCACACCAGTGTATGCACGCCTTCATTTTAAGTCTGGGCTGCAATATTATACACTTTTTTTCCGTCACTAATTGCTATTGTGATAAAATATTTTTCATATATTTTTATATAGGATTAAAGCGTAAAGATAGTATCCTTAGGTCAATTAAAGGAATCCAACAAAAATCAAGAAATTTACATTTCTTTAATGTATTTAGTAACTTATCTTTTATTGATTATAAAAGATAAGTTACTAAATACATAAAAGATAAGTTACTAAATAATATGATTTCCGTCACTAATTGCTATTGTGATAAAATATTTTTCATATATTTTTATATAGGATTAAAGCGTAAAGATTGTATCCTTAGGTCAATTAAAGGAATCCAACAAAAATCAAGAAATTTACATTTCTTTAATGTATTTAGTAACTTATCTTTTATTGATTATAAAAGAAAACAGCAGAGCCACTCTATTTATATAACTATTACGATATTCATAACAGATAATATTCGCTTGCAAGTATTCATAAAATACGGTTTAAAATGCAATTTTCAAATGATACATAAAAAACAAACCTAGGTATAGTTCAACCTTTTCAGACCCCAGGATTTATTTAAGTACTTTTTTTAATTTCAGTTATAGATTTATGTTAACAAACTGATAACTAAGAAAGATTGGACAGCGAAAAAAATTAAAATACATTTTTTGCACATAAAATTTAATGATACGTGGGGGACTTAAAAAGTGAATTTTTTGATAATTTATTTAGGATTTTTTTAAAATTCTATTTTACCTTTTTTGCACTGCAAAAGCATTGAAAAACATAAAATAAATATATATTTAATATATATATATATATATATATTTTTATTGATAATGGACTCTAAAATTATATCTTAACGCACAGTACGTTTGTACGTTTCGTACATTTCTGCTGCAAAACATTTTTATACAACACGAACACGTAACTCGCTAAAAAAGCGTTACAAGAAACAAATTGTTATTTTGTATAGTCCTGGTATCTGTCAAGTTCTATTCACACCAATTTCTTCTAACATTATTTATAAGCGTAGAAAAGAAAAAAAATCTAAAAATATGTATTTTAAGATAGACCAGGTTTGAAAAAGTTAACTACCATGTCGATTAGATTTCGCTTTGAAAATCAAAAATAGAATCTACAATAAGGTATAAAACATAAGATGTTAAAAAACAAATAAAGGGAACATTACATTAAATTGACCATTTAAAAAAAAAGAAGAAAAAAAATACTATAATGACTATTTAAACAATAGACAAAAAAAACCTCAAACCGTATCAATAAAAAAAAGGTACCAAAAGTAAGACATGCAAAAAAAGAGAGAGATAGAAAGAGATTCGACATGCGTTAGTGGTTTTACTAAACGCCACTAAGGTTTTTGGAGACACAACAGGTAAGCGAATAAATAATAAAAACAGCGAAGTGAAGGATTAGACGTAAAAAACTCAAACCGAAATACGTAGAAGAAAAGATTTCAAGAATAATTGATTCGCAACTCACGTCTTAAGAATATTGTTGATCGAAAATGATATCTTCAGAAAATAAAATTTATTATTTTGTCAAGGGCATCTGAAACATGATAATAATAAAAATTCATTACAGTCCTACAACTGTATATAATAAAACCTTTTGTAAACATCATTTAAAACAAATGAAAAATCGGCAAAAAAAAAAAAAAAAAAAAAATTGTTATACTGTAAAATTGTACATCCTATATAACTATATAAAATTTAAATGATTTCTGTTATAAAAAAATAAAAGAAAATAATAGAAAACACTATTGTATTTTTTAAAGAGATAATAAGAAAAATATATTTATATATTAAGTAAAAAAGATTCAGCTATTAAATATTCCATAGAATGAAATGCTTAATGTTTAATTAAAAGCCTATTCAATAAGTTAATCATTAATAAGAACTACTGAAGAAAAAAAAAAAAGAAAAGGAGAAATTATTAAAGTTTTAATATTATGGAAAAGATTATGCAAGTGAAAAAATATTTGCATAATTAATTTTTTAATTGTACAATAAGATTAGTTTAGAAATGGTGGAGAAAAAAAATAGGCTTTTTAATACAAGGAAACTATAACGAATGGGCAGAAATTTGATTCAAATATTAAAAACCCCTCAAAAATATAGATTTTATATAATCACAAAAAACATTTCTTAAGTCAAAATGAATTAAATGATATTTCAGTCAAAAATATACAGATGTTATAGTTACTTCATGTGCACCGCTGAAAATGAAATGCATTTTCTGATAATAAGAAACATTTATATTTATTGAGTTAAGCGTTACAATTATTATCGTTAGTATTACGAAAGAAGAAATTTAAAGTTTATTTACAAATTGATCAAATTATATAAATAAGTACCGTAAAATGGGGTGAATCGGAACACTTTTCAACTTTAACATTAAAAAAAAAGCAACAACTGATTTTTTAATTTTTTTATTTTTCTACTGGAAACTTCGGTCTTGTTTTGTTCTTTACTTTTTAAGCAAAAACTAAACATTTTTACTGTTTATATATGTATTATTATTTTTAAAATGGTATTCCGATTCACCCCGCAGATAGGGGTGAATCGGAACAAATGTTATAATCTTTATTTATTCCGATCCAAACATTAATAGAGTTAATAAAAATATGTAATAATGATAAGGTAGGCATAGGAACACGTAGTTACTGTGAAACCAAGCCTTTGTTTTATATACAAGTAAAGATATGCCATTTTAAAAATTAGAAAACAACTTTGAAATCAAGAAATATTAAAATTTATTTTAAGATATTATATTCGAATTACAGAAGTAGAATTTAACACAAATTCATCCCTGTTCTGTGCTATCCTTTATTAGTAGCCATCAGGTAAGTGAATCTATTGAGTAGCCCCAATCGCTGCATGTATTAATACGATCTACTAATACGCCCTCATCCCCAGTCCTTAGTACTGTTTGCATCCCTCTTTTTTTTTTTTTTTTTTTTTTTTTTTGGTTTTTTATTTCGAGATATTTGTATGTTGTGGCGGATGTGAGAGAATAATTATGTGCAGTTTTTCTAATTAATTTGCTTTTTTAAAATTCTTTTATTGTGTGTTCCATGTCTTTTGGATTAGGCGTTGACTTTTTTATTTAATCAAGTAATTTCTTCGCACCTTTAAACTCTTCAAGTAGTTAGAACAAACAGAATAATGTTACAATACATATTCATACATATGTTTTCATATATTACATGAAACTATTGCTGTATAGAAAAATAAACCATGAGAGAAAACGTGTTCCGATTCACCCCGTAAATCTTAAACCTCTGATGTTATAAGCCATTTTTCATTTTTTCATTATGTAGTTTAGAAATAAGTAGAATTTAATACAGCATATCGTTTACAGGTCTATCATTAATTAAAAATCCCCTCTCTCCGGTTTAGAATACGAAAAATGCCGTAGTTACATACAAAGTTTTGAAGACGTTGAAAAAATAAGGTTTTTGAGGATCCTCTTCAAATTTTTTTATATACCCCAGCAGTGGTGCTAACGTGTCAAAACTGAATTTCCCAACTCTTATTGTTATTTTTCTTCTTATAAAAAAATTGGCAACTAAAAATATCATCAGATATATTTATAATGAATTTATTTGTATGACTGGAAAGTTTCGTTCCTATTCACCCTATTTTACGGTAACATTCAAGCACGAATTATACGTATTTTTAAATTATCAAAGTCTAAAGTTCGGACTTTCCAACGGCAGTTTTCAAGAAAGGATTATTTTTGTTGTTGTTGAAACAGCAACAAACAACAACAATAATAATAATAAAAGTGGAAGTGGGGGTTTAAAAAAAAAAAAAAGAAGAAGAAGAAGAAGCTTTAATATTGAATCTTAAGTCATGCTTAGGTACAGAATAAAAGATAAAGTTCTTAAAGATAAACCTTAAGTTAATAAAGCAACGTTCACTTATCGAAATGCTTAAGAGTTGAATAGAATTTGCTCTTAAATTCTATGCCCCCCTTAAATAAAATGTTTTTGTTTTATTTCTTATTATGATTTATTTTATAAAAAGGATCCTTTAATTTAGTATTAATAATTGTAATGTGGAAATTTTTAATATATGGACGTCATATTTTGCATTTTTAAGTAGTGAAACTTATTTTTCTTTTTATTGCAAAAACAATATTTTTGATGACCCTAAGTTCAGAAAAATCCGAAGTTCGGAATTCATAAAGTCCCAAGGATTTCGGACTTGAAATTTAGTACTGCAGTATAAACATCCCTTGCATATTATTGTATAAATACTAACTATGTATGCAACCTTATCCAAAATTCATTATACTACATTACACATTTTAAATGATAAAAAGTGTTGAAAGAATGAAATATAACGATTGATTGCTTCAACAAAAAATTATGTCAATTACAATTATATTAAAACACGAAAAGTTATAATAGAATTTTCAACGCAAAATAAAACTAATCTAAAATTTTTCTTAGTAAATGTATGCATAAAAAAGGTAATTATTCGCGAAAAAGCAAGCTGAATTCATCCATTTTCAGATTGGTACCATTTTGAATAGAGGAAATAACACTTGTATCCAGTTCCTTCTTACATTATGGGGGGAAAAAATTATATATAAATAAAATAAAATAAAAAACCAAGAAAATAAACTCTCCATAGCTTATTAATTAATGGCGAAAACTACAAATCTCCAAATTGTATTAAAACAACAATAAAAACAACTGCTGACACAGCCTTCCGGAATATTGGGAGGGGGTGGAAGGGTTAATGACACACGCTTCCCCCCCGTTCATCGGCTTAACTTAAGACACACTTACACATGCACGCAAAGCTTAAAAAGAGTACAGCCTTCATCGTCGAGATCGCATTCATCAGAGCACGTGCTAACAGACGTGGGTATAACTTCTCTAGGATGCTTCATATTATCCGAGTGTGGCTTTTGAACAATGGGGCTCCATTGTGGCAAAAGAACGGGGTAAATGGGGGGAAAAAATCATAATAGAAGAAGATGGTCGGGAAAAAAAACTGGCGAGAGTAATTTTTTTAATTATGTATTTGAAAGTAGGATTTTGGAGGAGAGGAGGTGCTTTTAAAGTTACGGAGGAGCCGGTAAGAGGTAGCAGATATGCAAATGAGAGCGGAGTTTTTCCAGGGAAAAAGGCAATTTAAGGGGCAAGAGAGGGGAAGTCCTTTTTATGAAAAGTTAAAAGAGTATTTATCGCTGGTTTTGTGCGGAAAAGACACTAAAGACGAGATGCGGTCAATGTATGAAAAGTTATTTTCAATTTATATAATAAACCGTCGATTGCGGAAGGGGTTGAAGCTGTTCAGATTAAGAAAAAAAGAAAAGAAAAGAAAAGAAACATTCATAAACGCAATTAAGTATCAATAAATACTGGGCAAAAAATGTATTTTATAGAAGTTAATCATCTTGAAAAATTGATTAATTGCATTTAAAAACCTTCGCATTTTAAAAAATTGTAAGAAATATTTTTAAGGGTTTAATATAAATATGTAGATACTATTTTTAAAATAGCATTTGCTGCTGAAAATCATTTAAGCTTTACTGTATTAAATATATAGATATAAAGAAGATAAGGACATTCATTATATGATGTGCAGAAAATAATTTTTTAAAGGAAATTATTTTTTGCAAGGATGATCTTGTTCAGTAGCGTTGCCAAAGGACAAATTACCACTTACAAACATTTTGAGGAAATATTTGAAATTTTTTACTGTTGCGTTGATGATATAGTAGAGGGGGTTTAAGCAAAATATTCACTAAATATGAACATAAAAAAATCGCGCACGTGCGTGCATGTAAAAATATTAGTTTTCTTATTTATAAATGAATTTCAAAAATATATTTCTACATCCTTTTTTTTTCTTCTTTTCAATTTTTTCCCCCCATGCTTTAATTTTTTAACGCTGCAACGATTTATTAATAGCAGAAATATAGCTATTATTTCTAATCCACATTCAAATTATTTTAAGTTAAAAAAAAATCTTAACCAGAAAATGAGTTTTAAAACATGTTAATTGAGATCTTACAAAATCAACAGTTGAGGTCCCGATATCATTTTTTTTTTCTTCTAAAAACTAAGTATGGATACAAGTACTCAAAAATTACAACGATAATTATCCTGACAGGCAGAAAGGTTATCTCCGACTTTTAACAACCTTCTTTTTAAGGAATATATAATTTCACTTGCCAAGGTTAACACAGGATGAATCTGAACCAGAAGCTGGCGTATAAAAAAAACCCACAAAACAATTACGGGCGGAAATAGATGATGTACAATCATCTGTCAACAACAATTTTCAATAGCGACCTACGAATCTTTCACACTGCAATTGTTAATTCAGCATGAAAAATCACTTTCATCGTTAAAAAACGCGATCTACTACAGCACTAAGAATCCATCAGTATAATGGAGAGGGATCATCTGATAAAAGACAGACATCAGAGCCAGCAAGCCATGCACTATCAAAAAGGCCATGGACACTCAATTATGGATCTCATGCAACACAACCTGGACATTACTTATACAGCCATTTACATAGAAATCATCGCATTTGCCTAAATCAATATTCAGGATACACGCAGACATTAGATATAGCAGTTGTCTGAAGAACGCCTCAGGAGTTTTTAATAATGACAACTGTCACCAAAATGCCATTGTCTCTTTCGATTAGATAAAGTACAACGTATATATGAGACGAGAATGTGAATTTTTGGATTTGCTTCTTGGTTTCAATGGCACGGTAGCATAAAATTTAAACGACCGTTTTTTGTACGATCGAATGAAATAGTGGAAATTTAATGATCGAAACACAGCATAATTAGACTACGGTATTTTTTATCCAGACATTAATTCAAAAAGATATTTTTAAACCCGACCTTGAGAGGGCTCAAGATCAAAGTCTTTCTTCTCAGAATACTTGAATAAACAATGCTTAAATTTAGTACGCTTCGGATGAATTAATTAATAAGAACAATTTGAATTCTTAAAGTGATAATTAATTCTGGATATAATTAAACTCATACGAATTACGGAAAAAAATTATTACTAATATTATTTATCACGTAACTTTATACACAATTTTCATTGCATAATTTTTTAACTAACATTCAATAAAAAAAAAAAAAAAAAAAAAAAAAAAAAAAAAAAAAAAAAAAACTTTGTTAATACAATATCACACGTTTGTAACGTATTAGATTTATCCTTACACAGGAAAATCCATAATTCCAAGATAAAATATTTATTACGAATCCTAAAAAAATCAAAGACAAAGAGAATAACAAAAGTATATTTGTATTACTTCTTAATGCAGTAATCATACTACCAATTTCAATATCAACAGGAAGCATGTCTCAATTGTTGTCCCAAGAGATTGGGGGTAATTTATAAATATTTTAATTCAGAATGTATTCGTTAAAAATACATAAGCTTGCTTATTGGTACACAAAAACTTTAATAAAAACTTGTACAGTTAAAAATAAAATAACATTTAAAATCTAAGTTTCGAGCTGCATCAGCAGTCATCCTCAGGATAAAATACGTTGGTGAAATGATTAAAAGTTCAGAGAAAAATGGTTTCCGCGCGATGTACTAATGTCTTATATGTGTTAATGTAAATATTTTATTTAATATTTATCTGGATTTAAAAGCAAACTTAAGTTCGTCCAAATACAAGTGCACTCGTGCAAGAACACGCACATATGAAACAATATAAAACTTATAAAAGTAAAAAGCAGCCAACGGCACACTATAAGAAGTTTTGAAATTTTTAACAAGGCCAACTCCATACTGGAGCTTCTCCGTGCATATGTGATAGTTGCGGTAAAACTAGTTTTACAGTCAAAGCTCAACCGTTAATCCGACAATGCTGAGTATCAGCTGGTATGACGATCGACTTCGGCTATTAAATTTTAAACGAAACACTTACATGTAAAATTTCAGAATTCAAACATTTACCATCTACAGGAGCCGAAATGTCAATCATGTTCTAGAAAACACAGGCCAAAACTGAAAAAGTTTATTGGCCAGTAGTATTCGGTTTTATTAGTCCCCCAATAGCAGAATCAGCGCAGCTCGGTAGAACGGGTTTCAGATTTCCTTATAAGCTTGATAATAATAATAATAATAATAATAAACCTGGAACAAGAAAAAATGTTAAAAAATAACTTTTTGTCTCTAAATTTATTGTATTTTTACTGTTCCTTCTAGGCTATTTTTGAAGGGTGCAGCACCCTGTCCTTTTTCAAATTTACAAAATGCACCACTAGTTTTACCCAGATATTTTTAATAAAAATTTTCTTTATTCCACAGTATTTCTAAATTTGTATGTCCAAAAATAATAGAATTTTTTCATTTCTTTAGGAAGCAAACATGAAACTATTCAATCATGTTGTAATTTAATTGAATTTTTTAACTTTATATCATAAAATCTTTCGAAATTAATGTTACTTGATTTATCACACTTAAAAATTACGTATTTTCCTGCCTTTTCCCCCCTTCTAAAGGCAATAAAAAAAATTTTATCTTGCAAAAGTGCCCTTTTCTGCGGCAGTAGTGCCCTTTTTAGCGAATAGCACCATGCCTTTTTAATTTCTAGAGTGAACACTCTATTTTCTTTTTTGTAAGTTATTTTATAAGCTCTCATGAGAGTAAGTTTAACTTGATATCATAACTTATAATAGTAAGCCTTCTTGAGCTTCAGATAAATTTAGATTTACAGCAGAATAGCATAAAAAATTCTGGAATTGGAATATCCACTATTTTTTTAAACTAGCGCTAATTTAAATACTAAACAGTTAACTTTCATCAAAATTTCTATTAGAATTAATGTAAAATTCAGGGATAATTCTCATCAGGTAGATTGTTTAATCTTACACCAAATTTTCTGAAAGTTTACAGTAGAGGGGAGAACATCCTTCCAGCATTATCTGAGCGTTTTTTTTCTCGGATCCTTTGACGAAATTCGCCCGAATCCTTCAACGAAATTTTCTTTCCCCAAAATCTTTAAATTCGCGTCCCCCCCCCCGAATTCTCAAAATTTTTTTGTCAAAATTTTCGGATTGGTAACTGATTTTTTAAAATTTTCGATAACGAATGTCTTGAAATTCCGAATTTTTCAGAAAATTGCGAACAGAATCAATGCTGCTAAAATTTAACACTTCAAATTGGCTAGCGCTAATTTTGAACTTTATTAGAAAATCTGAAATAACGATATCAAATTTACTCGATACATAGAAAAAGACAGTTAAAATATTTCAAGATTTTATATCGCATGCAAAGCTAGGCTGATCCACATACCGAAAGTAGCAGAAAAAAGGGTGTAATTTTTGTTTTAAGCAAGAATTGGCTATAACATCATACCCCTTATTTTATCCTAATACTTTTTTCAATTAGAATATGCATCTAAGAATCCTGCACATGTTTGCTGACCTATGATGAAAGCAGATGATTGCTTTCGAAACTATAGTTTTGGTTTGCACTCATTATATGGAAAAAACATTTTATCATTATATTCTTTCATTTAATAAAATTTTTGATTTCAGTTAATTAAAAAAAGAAAAAAAACTCGCCCAAAAATAGCAGATATATCATTATACAATTATATGTGGTGTATGTATATTAAAACCGTCAAATCTGTTTGCAAACTTTGAAAATTTTCTGCGAACGGCGTTCGCATGTTCGTCTATATTATCTGATTCTGAGAATATTACTATATAGATGTTTTATGCGGAGACACTTTAACGAAGTTTAAATAACAGCGATGGGAGCACAAACATAAAGGGTAGCAAAAATATATACATTTCAAACCATGCCTTAAAATAATAATAATAATAAAATAAAATCCTTTTCTCTATCTTCAACAGAAAATACCGGTTAAACATTTCCTTTGACACCTCTTTCGCTATTTATACATGTAAAAACAAGCGCTAAGCTGTCAAAAAGGAAGAGAAATAAAAAAAAAGAAATGATCCGGAGTTTAAGAGAAAACAAACGTCTTCGCAAGAGCTGCTGTGGATGTAGAAGTGAGAAAAAAAAAGAAAAAGCTAAGACAAAAAACATAAAAAGGCGTCGTCGCAGAGTTTCGGGACTACGTGAGTTGCAGCAACTGGCTAATTGGGGTCGCCGGATGTAGGGAAGCATAAAATTGAAGCGTCAAGAGCAAGACCGAAAAACCCACACAAGAAGAGATGCTGCTCATTTTAACAAGGATTTTAAATTAGATTTTAAGTTTTAAATTATCTTTTGAACAAATTAATTTTTAATATTCTTTTAGGGAAATGTGGACTAAGGGGGACCAAATAAGGACGAATCCAAAAAGGAAGATCGATGATTTTAATGGGTCCTAGACACAGGCTCTACATTGCACCCCATGTGAAAATTATGAAATAAAGTGAAATAATTTTCACGCATATATGTGCTCTGTAACTGTTAATGTGTTTTCCTTGACAAAAGTTGAAGGAAGGCAAAATAATCGTCTAAATGCAGTCCAAGGTCCCGATTTTTCCCAATGAAAATTCTTTTAAGTTTAGGCCCGTGTCGTATTAATTTTTCTGCGTTACTTTCTAAAGAAAATGAATTCTGAGAAGTCTAAGTAGGAATTTATAACCCCTTGATTGCCAGTGTATTCAGTAGAGGATACACGCCCCGTTATTTCATCTTGAAGACAAGGGTTTGATATCTAAATATTACACTTCGTTGTAAAATTTTTACCGCAGATAACATTTTTATATTTTAAGATTAGATTTCTTAAGAAATCGAAAGCATCAAGCATTTAAGTAAAACTGCGAGAATAAAAGTAACATGTAACATTTCATATAGGTTTTTAGTATTATAATGTTCTTTTAGTACAGAGATTTGTCATTATTTAAATTGAATTTTCACTGTATTGCAGTTACCAATTTTAATAATCAATGAATGATAATGTCACTTCTTAAAAGTTTTTGTCGAAAAGTAAAAGAAAATTTTAATCAAAAGCAGAAAAAAAAATTCAGTTCATAATTCAAGATTTCCTTTTATTGTATAATATTTTGAAAAATAACCCCTTAAAAAAGCTTATCTATAAGAAAATTTTTTAAATATTTTCAATACTTAGCAAAAATATCCCGGGGCATATCGGAAGGAGAAAACATAGTTAAACATATGCGAACCTCCCACCAGACAATCTCGCAAAGCAAAGGTACTTGAGATTTTCTTTAAACTCTGATGGTGTAGGTGCTGTTCAATTAAACTAAAAAAAAAAAAAAAAGGACTTGGGATTGTTTACTCTTTAATAAAATGCAATCAGTGTAGACATGTTATTTACTTGAAAGAAAACAAGCACCTATGAGCATTTTTAAGCACATTTCGCAGATGGAAAATAAAGAACAGATGTTTGTTTTGCAAAATATTGACATAAAAAATTATTATTGTATTTTTTAAGCTAAGTAAAACGAAACGTACTTATAGGGGTCGATGCAAGTTTTCCTTTGGGGTCCATTTTGGGAAAAATAAAAATTATTTTTGTGAATTTTATTACATTTTTGAGAAAAATAATATTTTATAATGAAAGTTGAAATCCAGTTATTCAAATTCGAACTAAACATTCATTAACAAAAACTTCTTTAAATCCTTTTGCTGAAGTTTTCATTCCTGGTGAACTGGTTTTGTTCATAAACATAATTTAAAACTTAACAAAATAAAAATAAATTAATAGTAGCAAGATCTTATGGAAAAGGATTTTGTGAAGGGACCTCTTTTATTAAAAAGATTTTTGAAAAGGGGTCAATTTTGTTAAATTCATTTTTGTGAAGGGGCCTGTTTTATTAAATACATTTTTTGTGAAAAGGCCCTAAATAAGCCCGAAATTTTGCCTGGATCGACCTCTGAAATCAAGATTATCTGTCGCAAATGAATGGAATTTGATTCGCTTGGAGCATTAAGTTAGGTGATCGAATTCAAACAAAATCTTCATTATCACTCGATCCAATATCTTGCTAAAGTTTTTGCCCTATTGTCTCGCTTTTATGTCAGTTGTTAATTTAATATAAAATAAATTACTTTTGTAAAAACTGGATTTAGTGGTGGTTCGGTGTTAAGTCATTCATGGTAACTTACGCTACATTTAGTACGATTTACTGGAGAAATTTTAGTAATATAACATCAAAAAATATTCAAATGTAAAATTGACATGATTTGTTAATTAAACCTATCCAAAACTGGATTTTTCAAAAAATAAATAAATAAATAAAAATAAATAAATAAATAAATAAATAAATAAATAAATAAATAAAAATAAATAAATAAATAAATAAAAGCTGTCAAAGTTCAATTTTAAAGCTGACAATAAGGAATAAGACAGACTAGGAATGATTGTCGTCAGGAAGCAAAGAAATGGGGGAAAATATAACCTCCGTTTGTCACCGCTCTAAGCAATAATGACGCATCTGAAATATAATGCAACATAAATACAAAAAATCTTCAACGAAATATTAAGTCTTTGCTAAATCTCTTAACAAATACTTCCTGACTCTTTCATAAAGTCGTTTTCATTCTTTTGCAAATATATAAAGTTTGCCGCTCTTTACCATATGCAAAAATACCTAATATACCTTGAGTTGGCTTATTATCATCATTTTTTAATAAATAAATTATTTATGGAATACAATAATATAAACTGGAATTTTACAAATTTCTAAAAACATTTAATTCTGAAAGTAATGATATATATACAACAAAATTTGAATGAATTAGAGAATTAGCAATTCACGAATATTGAAGCTAATATAAATGGAATAAAACAAGCATTTAATACATATTGGAAATAAGGAAAAGCGAGTAAAAGGGCGACCCTGAAAACATTTAACCAAGGAGGATTCCTGGTTGACTTTTTAGGATACATTTTTTTTTACCCATTTTGTCATAAAACTAAAACATTTTGCACTATATCTTAAAAGACATGTGCGCCTTATTCAATCGTAAAAATTTTGCAATTAAATATGGCAAATAATAATAATAAATAAAATAAAAAATACTGGTGATAAAAAAAAGCTTAAAACTTGGAACTAATGTATGTGGTGTCCTAAACAGCCAGCCACAAGCTGCATTGATATTTAACAGGACTTCCAGCAAAACATGACTGGCAAATTCCCTGATTTTCCATGACCATCTCGAAAAAAATCTCTGAACAAATGAGCATACAGAGAATTTTGCTACTTATTTTCACAATCTTTTGTCAAAATTAGCAATTTTTTCCTGCAATCATACATCATTTTTTTTTTCAATTTTTTGATGAATTTTATATTTTTTGCCCCCAATACTATTTGATGAATTTTGTGTTATTTTTCATTTTCCAAGACTTTTCAGAAAATGTTTACAATCAAATGTCTGTTCAGAAAATGTTCTCTGACTTTTCCTGTATATTTTGAAATCTCCCTGACTCTCACTGAATTTTATGACTACTTTGAAATTCCCTAACTTTCCATGATGCTGAGAACCCTGTATAAGTAAACTAAACTAAAGCACTCTCATCGTCAATGGCTAATGGCAAGGACACAACTGCATTCGTAGGTGGTATTCATAAGTATTGATGAATGATAAAAAAAAAAAAAAAAAAAAAAAAAAAATATTGCGACTAAAGCTCAAAGAATATATAAATAAGTGACATCTGACATGTAGATTTATTTATACATATCAAAAGAACGTATTTAAAAAACTTTTAGGAACTCTTGTTTATTATATATATATATATATATATAAAACTAAACAAACTAAACTATGTAATAAAAACATTTGCGGATTTTTTTGCCTACACAATCACTTAGACATTTCACAATTCCTGCTGTCAATTCTTACACCCCACCTTCTAGACTAATCTGAACAATAATTTGCTTCAATCAAGCAACAAAAAGAGAAATCTAATTGCAAAATGTCTTTCGTACATAATTCTCTTTAAGAGATGCCATTCAATTTGTAAACATAATTACACTCCATTTTAGACAGAAGTGATAAAAGAAAATATTAAGTCAATGTTTTTCAATCTTTTCTAATTATATACTTTGATTTTTCTCTTTTAATTTTAAAGGTGAACGTACGTCTCCATTGACATTCACATCTTGAAAACTTGTAAAAAGATATCAAGCTCAAATGTAGCTGAAAAAAAATTTCACAGTTGCATTTTTTTTTTAACCGAGAGGGGGGGGGGGGTGAGGAGTTGTTTCCTCAGCAAGAACGATATCATAATCAGAAGAAGCTACTGTAAAATAACAAAATAAAATTGATAAATGTAGTATATCTGTATATTATTTTGCGAAAAAAACAAAGAACCACAAGATAAACGACACTATAAGCTGACTAATTATTAGAGTAGGCGGGGCAGATATGAACAATTTTTTGAATTTATAAAATTATTTTAAAAAGTAAGAACTAAAAACATGACTTAAAAAAATTACCATGCGTAAAAAAAGCTCTGTTTACTATATTCAATAGTTTTTGTTTATAAAAATTAATCCAGTTATGAGAAAAAGCTATATTTATGAAAACTGTTCGCATATGCCCCAGTCTCCCCTATACATATCCCTCAATTATAAATTATTATAAGCAAACCAGATTCTGACAGCACCCATTCTTACCTTCTGTATTTTAACCAGAAATGAAAGTAAGAAATGAGAAAAAAGGTGACCCCCCCCCCCATCTATACAGTGGCACCAAAAACGCTTATAATTTAAATGTCATTTTAATAGATACCTATAGGGTCATTTCATAGTAACGTACGTTACATTTGGAACAATTTACTGCAGTAATTTTAGTAATATAACACTAAAACATATTCAAATGTAAAATTAATATGATTTGTCAATGAAACTTATCAAAGGGTCAATTTAGACGAAAATTACCTAAAAAATGAAATGAAAATTACACTTTATATGATAACTTACATTCCTTTTTTCAGTAATGGCAGTTACCATAGTAAATAAAACTACCAAAATTTCAGAACCAACATTAAAATTAGATAATTTTTATCTAAATTGGACTTTGAATAAGTTTAATTAGCAAACCATGTCAAATTTATATTTTGACTAATTTTTTTTGTGTGTGTTATATTACTAACATTACTGAAAATAGTTTAAAATGTAACGTAAGTTACCATGGAATGATCATATACTATAAAATTAAATGTAACTGCACATATTATTATTATTTTTTTCTTTATACTAGTAGAGTATTAACAATGCTAAAGGTGTGAATCCAAAAATAACTGAAGAAGTTATGGGAAGTACAGTCATTAATTTTCAAAAACAAATATTATCCTGAATTGTTTAGCTATTACCCCCCCCCCTTTCTTTCCCAATAAAAACAATCTCCCTCCTAAATTGATCGTTGCTTCAGAAATCCATCTCGAAAAAGATATTACAGAAATTACCTAGAAGCGTTATGTAACTAGTACAAAATATTCTATTGCAAAAAGAAACTTCTTACATAAATTAAAATATATACATACACACATACATTCATATATATATATATATATATATATATATATATATATATATATATATATATATATATATATATATATATATATATAACCATTAGATAATACTACAAATCAACATCAAAATATGAAATAACTCGTTAAATAACAATCTACATCAAACATGGGAGTTGGCAAAAATTGGAACAATATTAAAAATGTGGTATTTAGCTCTCTCTATATATTCTTTAAAAACATTTTGAACACCTTCATTTACACCACTTTCAGATGCTTATATCGCGTAAGCTCACGGTTCACTTTATGTCTCTTTTGCACAACAATTCAAGAACAAACTCCAGGGGTTTTAATAAACAAAATGTCAAATAACTGAATTTTCCAGGCACCCCCAACCTCTATTATATTTCCAAAATTTCCTTTGCATTTTTGCATCAATCCAGAGAAAATTGTCAAACGTCAAAAATTGCTTTTAAAAAGGTGGAATTGCTCCTTTAGGAAGAACTCTTTCATGCCTTTTTTATAAAGTATTTTCTAAACTATTTAAATGCTTTCTCTTTATTTCGCTAAATATGTGTCACAGAGGGGCGATCAGAAAACAGTAGTACTTTAACAGGCAGACCATGGATTTGCGACAACATATCACATGGCTGACCACTCGTGACAGCCCATATTTTGACCTTGTGGATCTATTCCTTTTATGTCGACTTTTTGAGCTTTTCAGTGCTTTTATTATCAATGCTATCTCTGTTTTAAATTTTTATAACCCCGCGTAAAATGGGCTTCAATCGCGTGTGGAACAGCAAGGCCTTTCAACTTTCCGCAGGTCATCCGTGCATCTGATATTAGTGAACGCATAATTTTATGCATCCAACACAGGAATACAGAATTCCCTAAGAAATCGAGGGGGGAAAAAATCACTCCTAATGAATTTTGTTTAAAATTCATAGAAAAATAGTTGTTTAAAGTACGAAAAAGATTTATTTAAATTTTTCTTTAAAAAATATCCTAAGTTTTTGAAATTTAATAGAAAAACCACATATAAATATGATAAATAGCAGGGTTGGCATTTTTGCCAGGACAATGGCAAAACCTGGAAAAAACCAAGGGAAAAATGGAAAAAAATGGCAAAAATGGAAAAAAACCTATTTGTCTTTAATGTGTAATAAAATCTGCATGTTAATAAGGATAGTAATGGTATAAACAATTAAATTTAACAGTGTACTATTTAATATTTTAATTTAATTTGCTAATTAATTAATATTAAATATTTTAAATTTTTAAAAAATAGGTGGGATTCAGTCTTGCTTAGGAATTTAAAGATAAAATAAAAAATTACGTACCTAATTTTTTTTTTTAATCTTAAGTCAGGGATATGTTTAGGAAAATTTCAGGTCCTTTAAAGGACCCTTCATATAATAATTTATCTTAAAACAGAGCCCTTCACAAAATTATTTGTCTCTCAAATAGACATTGCACCTTCAAATTGAACTTTTCACAAATTTAATCATTTAAAATAAAATCTGGCCTGTAAATAAACAATTGAACTCACCAAAAAATACATTACTTAGCTTCTCTATATGTGAAGGATAGAACCTGAAAACACTGATAATTAAAAATTCACAAAACTATGTCTAGAATTTTCACAAAGACAAGAAAAACTTCCCAATTTAACAAAAGCAGGATCCTGTGAGAAAAGTCTAGACAGACCTTTGTAAGTAAAGTATTTTATCAGTCATTAATATATATATATACATATATATATATATATATTTAATTATCAAAAGATTTTATAAAATTTTGTTATTTTTGTTTTATGTCATGAGACTTAAGAAATGTAAATATATAAGTCTTTGGTGCTATTTTATAACTATTTTCTGATGAAACTAGTTTGTTAAAGATAAAATAAGTAAATTAAATTGAAAATTATATATTGAAAAATCTTATGGCTTATTAGGAAACTAGATTTTTTTTCTGTCCCTTTTACACTCCAAGAAAGGAAGAAAATGTTAAATTATTTAGATTTACTTTCAGTAAGTTAGCCTGTTGTCACTTTAACTTTTTGTACTATATCCCCCCCCTCCCCCTACACCATAGCAGATGCTTGTCATGTATGGCTAAATCTTTTGAGAAATGAAGAGTTAAAACCACATTTTTCAAAACTAAAAAAGAGATTTGAACAAGCGATTTTGCCATGTCATCTTGTAGCGTATTTGTTACATCGAAAATACAGAGGTGAACTTCTAAATTATGAACAAAAAGAAAGCTGTAAAGCATGGTTATCTAAAATCAATCCCGATTTTATATCTTATATTATTAATTTCGAGCTAAAAGAAAAACCCTTTCCTAGCTCATATTTTGCAGAAGAAGTGATTAATAGTGTCATTTCGTGTAATTGGTGGAGAAGTATTGAATAAGCTTGTGCGATTTAAAAAAAATTCTGTTCATTTGTAGCACACATTCAAATACGTCCAGCAAGTAAGTGCTGCTATTAAAAGATTTTTTTCAAATTTTTCATTTGTGCAAACTAAGATTCGAAATAATCTGTCAACAGATACTCTTTCAAAACTTATTTACTGCTATGTCAAGCTAAAACAGCAAAATTTAGGTTGTGAGGAAGATATTGCTGAAAAATTTGATATTTAATAGTTTTCTGCTTTAAATATAATTTTATATTAAATTAAATTTAGGTTACTATAACTGTTTCTTCGAATTTCTAACATATATAAACTATAAACATAAATGCTTTACTCAGTTTCAAACCAGGGCTGGGGAATTACATCATTGTACTCGTCACTGGCGAGTAAATTTTCCTTCAGGGCGAGTGAAGTTTTATGTTATTTTTTCAAACTTCAAACTGTAAAGATGCCAGAATCTGTATTTATTTATTTATTTTTATTAGTTCCCTATATTTTGAAACTTTTGTAATATAAATATTATACTAAATTCTACGCTATAATACTAATATTTTTTCTCTTGTATATATTTCTTATTTTTATCGAACAAAAATATGAAAATGCATTGTAGTAATAATAATACTGTTTCTTCAGTTGTTTAAATTTTGTCTTAACTATTTTCAACTGTATATTGTATTTTGCTGGCTGGTAAAATAAATCCCTGGCTGGTGAAAATTTTCGAAAATTTCCCACCCCTGGTCTCAACAATTCTATTATGTGAATTATTAATATTTGTATAAACATGAATAAATGAAGTTTCTATTTATTTATATAAAATTGGTATTTTTTTCAGTTATAATCTTGTTATAAAAGTTAGTATTCTTTCATAAAGTGCACAATTATACTTATTTAACTTAAAAGTTAAAATAAATTTAGAATAATATTGATTTTTTAATTAAGTATGTAGTTTATTTTTTCTTTCATGAAATATTTTTTCTCTTTCTGGGGAAAAAAATTAAATGGACAGCCTATTTTTGCCACCTTTTTGGTAAAAACCTATTTTTGCCGGGACGGTTTTTACCAGGTTTTTTCCATCTTCAGCAAAAACTCGCCAACCCTGATAAATAGATCTAAATATATAATTTCTTATGATACAGTCAGTGATTGACATGGCGTCTTACAAGAATTTAAATTTATTTATGTGACAAAAGATTTTTTTTTTTTCAATATTCACCATATTTAAATTTATGCATTTTTAAATTTATATTAAATACAAAATTGGAAACTTCGTACAATACACATCAAATATATATTTTATTAATCTTTAGGGTTTCGTTCATCTGACAAATCCTATTAGTTTCTGTCGTCTGTCCACCAAAGAGTTCGTACACAAAAACTGTATAAGACTTCAAATTTTGTGTACTTACAGCTGAATACTTCGTGTCACACGACAAATCATAAAATTTATAAAAACCCTATTATTTTAATTAAGTTAATTTTATCAATGTCATCAATTCATTTTTGCTATTTACAATTTAATAGAGAACCTTAGCTTGAATGTTTTGCGTCTAGGACATCATAGCTCTAAGGTAAAGCGTCTAGCTAGTAAACAGAAGATCTCCGGGGGTTCGGAGTGGAGATCCTGAGTGGAGCGGATCCCCGGTGCTGAGCTGAAATTTTCCCATTAAGATGCATTTAATTAAAAGAATTTTCACATTTTTTGCCAATTTAAGAGTTTATATTATTAGGGTTTCATTAATCTGACATTCATGATTTGTTTTGGTGTTCAATTCAATTTTCGTTCTTTTTTAAAAACTATTGCGATTTATTAATGATTCAGCATTTTAGATTTCGTTTAAACAATTTTTTTTTTTTCATTTTTAGAAATTTAAAAATTTTACTTATATCTTTGCTAAATTTTTCTTAACTTCGAGATTTTCAAAAAAAATAAAAATAAATACATTAAAAAAAAGAAATTTTAGCTTTTTTTTTAAAATATTTTGAATTGAATATTTTAAATTTGGTTAAAATAAATAACTTTCTTTTACAATTATTTTAAAATTAAATTTGTTGGTGCTACCATCTTTGTAAGAATTTATTAATTATAAATTAACAGCTGGATTTATTAATTAAAGGTTAAGTTTTTTTTAAATAAATATTGTTACAGCTTATATAGGGTTCTTTTGATCTTATGGTTAGACAACTTCAAACTCTTGCTTATAGAAAAGTAGAAAATAATTTATTTACAGAACTTCAGAAAAACAGTCTTCGAAACTCACAAATATTTTAGATATTCAAAAATAATTGTTCAAATCTATCGTATAAGTGCAGATATAGATTCCAGAGACTCTTTATACAACGTCTCAACACTAAATCACATTCAAAATAACGTAAATAAGACTCAAGCAAACTTGCTTAACAAACGCGTTGTTCACTCAATGACTGACTGGTAAAATAATAACAACAGTTCGCATCGCTTCTCTTCTTATATAGGCTCGCAGCATGTGCGGGAAATTTCAAGAACCATCTCGAAAAATCCACGGAACAACAAACGCCAAGTTTGTCGCCAACTTGGCGATATATCGCCAAATTTGGCGACCAAAATTAGACGCCAAAAGTGACGCTAACTTGGCGATATCTTTATTATTTCGCCAATCTGCCGTAGACATACACTGAAAATAATGGACAAGTTTGCTTGATAACAGAGACAATGTAACAAAAACTAATATCAGTAAAGGAATGGAGCTTAATAAGATTATTTACATTATTTTACAGTACAAACACTAACTATTTACAAAATTCGTAACACTATTAAACGTAACCGCATGTTTGATCTGCGATCACACGTACCCACTTGTTTTTAATAAGAGATTTGTTTTAAAATGTTACTCTCGTAGTGAAAAGTACAGTATAAAAAATTAAAATTTTCTTTTGTGTTTTATGATAAAAAAGTATGCAAAAAAAGTTTCATTTGAGAAAATGCATCAAAATTAATGTGAATATTGATAGAAACCAAATTAGTATATAAAAATAGGACTAAGTATATCTATGATTGAGAAAAATTACTGTTTCAACTGTGAACCGGGAACTTCTTTTTCGAAGTCAGTTAAAATTCTGAACTGCAAGCCCATTTTTAAAAGAGAACGGGAGTGAAACGTGTGGGGTCAAAATAAACATTGCAGAGACAGAAATAATTATTTTTTGGGAAATTCCACTCATTTAAAAGATAATTCGCAGCATGACCGAAAGCGGCACATTTTTATTTCTATTCATTAATAAAGGTATAAAAACCAGCTACAAAGATTAAAACCCACACATTAGAAGGTCTCTATCGTAGATAGTGGTTGAGACGAGATTTATGAAATTTCATCCTGTCATCTTCTATCCACCCAATTTGATGCGAGGAAGTCATAAAAATGCTAAAAGGGGAGTTACTGGAACGCGCGAAGCATATACACGGACTTTAATGCGGTATGAGCCGACAGGCAGCTCGTCAACGAGAGCATAAGTGAAGAAGAGCATGCCTTTCGCGGTGGAAGCGTGACGATGCTGCTGATAGAAACGGCATGAGGTTGAGATCTTATACGATGTGTCAAAACAAATGTAAAGATAGGCATTATTCAAAACTGAAATATTATAGTTTTTAAAAGGTATAACCGTTCGTATAAAAACAATACTTAACTAATTTATTTAACTACAACCAAATACTTAATGTATTCCCACTAATTATTTTCTACAACAGGAAAATGGCCACGTTTGCCTAGCTTGATTTCTGTTTAACCTTTTCGGATCTGGTATATTATTAATGGTACATGTCCTTTAATTGAGTATTATTTTATTTTAACAAATACTTTTGTTATTGTTTACATGTAGTAATGTTAGAATGTGTTTATACATTTACTATATAAATTTATTGAGGTTTAGGCATTTAGTAATAATAATAATAATAAATATTTTCTTAATTATCTTTGCATCGCTAGCGATTCTTTTATTTTAAACATATATTTCACTCTTTAAATTTAAAATAAATTTTACTTTCCTGAAAGAATCATGTGTAAATAAGCACAAAAAGTATTAGAAAGTTGTAATATCGGTTAAATATTGTTGTAAAATGATATTTTCTAATCATCTCCAAAAATTCTTCCTTAACCTATTGTCATATGAATATGAACTGATAGGCACGCAAAACAATAATATTTGTTATGTTTAAGACAATAAAGAATTCGCTAAACTCTAATTAATCTATTTGGACAGCTAGTGTTAATGCTATTAAAATAAGATTAATTTTCCTAAAAATGAAAAAAAAAGAAAAAAAAAAATCTGAGCCGAAAGATGGGGGGAGGGGGGGGGGTGGCAAGGTAATTGTATTAGAAACTCAAGCACTTTAGTTGGAATACATTAGAAAGCGTCAATGGACCAGTGAATCGCATGCCAGAGAGGAAGAGCAAGGCCAAAACATCGCACCTCAAATTGCCAGGTCAAGACGTCAACGACTCATTATGCATAACAGTCACAACACGGACGGCTACTCAACTTCACGAAGTTATCGTCATTAAATGCCTCCCCCTTTCCATTCTTTTGTCTCAAGACGTGACTCAAATCTAAATTAAGAAGCTACTGTGAAAAGACCTTTAAGTAATTAAGAATTAGTTATTCTGTTATGGTTTTCAGAGGATTTGCAGCTGTCAAATTCATACAGCTACTTTGCCACCCATTACTAACAACAATACCCTAAAGAAAATCTAGAATTTATACTCTATGCATTTTAAATAGAAATGTAAATATTAAGGTATCCGAATACCTTTAAGACATAATTTCCCATTAATATATCGATTTTTCAATTTTACAATAATACTAAAATTGAATCTTTTATCTGTCGAAATCTACGTAATTTTTGTCAATAACTAAAATAGAACTCAAATTACAGTCGTTAACAATTACATCTATAATAGCTTTTGAGTCGTGTTTTAAATTTATTTTTAGCTTTTTCTCAAAATGAGATTTTCCAGATTTTTACTATACGCAAACATCTTAAAACAAACAAATACGCATGGAATGCCACGAAATTTTCTATATTTCTTTTACAAATGTCTTTTGAGTGAATAAACTCCACTCATATATCATAATATATTAAAATAGTTAGATGGTTATTAAAATAGTATAAATCACAGACTTGAGACAAATTTTGCGAATTTTTAATTGCATTAGTACTTTAAAATCCATATCATCTGAGATACAAATACGATTATAATGTGTGTAGTTTAAGTCCCAGAGAAAGTCATTCTGTTTATTACGCAAAATACAAAATGTCAATTCATTGTTTTATTTTTGAGTTATCATGTTTTACGAAAATGTCAACTTCTGACTATTTTTCTGACAATTATTTCTGGGTAATATATGAAATTAAAAAAAAAAAAAAAAAAAGTTTTTAAGTAAACGTCATTATCAAAAAATGGCTAACAAGAGAAAATTTCAAAATTTTCAAAAAATCCCTCCCGAAGGTGTGAGGATACCGTAAGGTAGAAAAACACCTTCAAACTTATTTTTATGGATGCCACTCAGAAAACAGCAAAAAAGAGGAAATTATGCGTAAAGTAAAATTTACGACATTTTTCACAACATTTATGTGTGAATTTTGTAAATTATATTCTTTATAATAAACTAAATAAAGAATTACAGCTTTTATTTTTGTTGTAAACTTTTAATTTATAAGGGTAAGTAAAAATGATTTTTCTTTAATTCACAGCATTTTACATCAATTAAGGTAACCCAGCAGCAGGTTCAGTGAGGAATTTTATGTATCACATCATTTTAAACCAATTCAAGTAACTCAGCAATAGATTCGATGAGATGATTATTCCACAAGTAAATAGCAAAATTTTGCAGGTTATTTTTTATTTTTTTATATTTTTTTTTGGACGAAAATAGCTGTTTTATTTCATGATCGTTTGACAAAAATCGCCGTTTTATTCAGCGATCGTTTGACGAAAATCGCCGTTTCACATTGCGATCGTTTCACAAAAATCACCGTTTTACATCGCGATCGTTCACCGAAAATGGCCGTTTTATTTATCGATCGTTTGTCGAAAATCGCCTTTCACATCATGATCGTTTGACGAAAATCATCGTTCTACATCGCGATCCTTTGATAAAAACCGCCGTTTCACATAAAGCACCGTTTTGTTTCGCGATCGTTTGACGAAAATTGCCATTTTATTTCGCGATCGTGTGACGGATATCGCCGCTTTACATCGCGATCTTGCGACGGAAATCGCCGTTTTACATCATGATTTTTTTTTTTTTGACGAAAATCGCCGTTTCGTTTCGCGATCGTGTGACGAAAATTGCTGCTTTATATTGCGGACGTTTGATGAAAATATCAGTTTTTTTCCTATCTTTTTAACGAAAATCGCTGTTATATTTCGCGATCGCTTGACGAAAAAGGCTTTTGTATTTTCGCGATCGCTTGACGAAAAAGGCTTTTGTATTTCGCGATCTTTTAGCAAAAATCGCTGTTTTATTTCGCAATCGCTCGACGAAAATCGTTATTTTATTCCGTGATTGCTTAACAAAAATCGCGAATTCTTAAAAATTAAAAAAAGCGGAAATCCGCCTTTTGGCGGAAAAGTGGCATCCCTGTATTTTTCTGCTGTCATTCTTTAAATTTCATTTTAACCACTATTCAAGGGTATACTATGTGCATCTATTTATCACACACAGTTTTTTTTTTTTTTTTTAAGTGTAATGAAGAATTATTCAAAATACCCCATACACATTCTATATCAATTAAAATCTCCATTTTTTTATGCATGTTTGTTTTATATATACAAATAAAACTGTGAATAGAATTTTATATATTTGGATACAAAATGTAAAAAAAGTTTTTTATTAAATTTTCACCATTTTGCATCATATTTCTGAAGTTAACTTCCTTTAACTTTACAAACTATATTCAGATTTAAAAAATATGCACATTTTTATGACATATAAATATCAAATAGCGATTAAAGAGGGTAAAAAAAAAATGGGGTTTTTAATTGATGTGGTATATGCATGGAGCATTTTGAAAATTCTTCATAACACTTAAATAAAATAAAAAATAAAATTTAAACAATTTAATTTAAAATTTTAATTTAAATAAAATTAAAAAAATAAAAACTTATTTTCTTCTTTTTATTATTATTATTTCTTGTTTTATAAATATATGCTCTATAATGCATACAGTGTGCCTTTGAACAGTATTTAAAGGGAAATTAAGAATAAATAATATAAAATAATTATGTAATTAAAAATAAAATAATGAATTTGAATATCCTTTTTCCCACTAAACTGTTACTTAATTTTAAAACAGTAACAGTTAAACACTATTGACATTTTTATTTAAGTATTAAATCTAAAGAAGTGAGGTAAAAGTGTATCCCAAAGAGCATTCCCAGATTAAATACTTTAAATGCTTTCAGACACTTTTATGATGGGAAAAATTACATCCGAAACGAAAAAAAAAAAAAAAAAAAAAAAAAAAAAATGCAAAAATTACTTTTTGAAGCGTTTTATCTTGGTGCATTACGCCGTCGAAAGTTATGAATTATGACTCAATATACAAGAGATAATTTTTGCAGAATAGCCAAATACTAAAGCAGTTGCTTAACTAATAATGTAATTTCTTCTCTACCTTCTCTCTTTTATTCAAATATCTGATAAATACGACATGACACTTCTTGGGCGTTCTTCACGGACTGTCGACTACAAACTAAAGGCAAGCATCTCGTTATGCCAATAGAATAGACAAGTGATGGTGGATCTTGTGTACATTCCACCGTGTGACACGAGATTGGAAGGCAATGAGAAAAACTGTTTCTGATAAGATAAAAGTGAAAAATCGCCTAAAGCTTACAGTTCAAATCATTAATAGAAACATGGGATAGCGTAAAATGCCAGAGCGGATAATTCTGGTCAGATCGAAAAAAAAAAAAAAAAAAAAAAAAAAGATTAAAAAAGCTTATAATAATAAAACAATGAAAACCCAATTAATAAAGATCACTTACGATGTTTTATTGACTCGAATGTTTAACTGTATGCGTATTAGGGAATACGTTTGGGAAGAATTGGATTCTTTAAAAAACCTTCACATTTTTCTTTCCAAAACAGGACCCTGCACAATACTTTTTTTTTTTTTTTTTTTTTAAGTCTTAAAAATAGGTTTTTTACAAACATTTTTCACCTTAAAATCGATCCTTTCATAAATTTAATCATTTATAAAAATAAAATCTGACTTGTCACTTTTACATACGTAAAGAATACGTACATTTAATAATACCACTACTATAGTAGTATATATTTTTTACTTTTAAATGATTAAATTTGTGAAAGGTTCAATTTGGAGATGAAAAATGCTTCTGAAAAGCATTTTTTTAAGACGAAATTTTTTTGAAGAAGTGAAAGGAAAAAGCATTGTGATGGGTCCTGTTTTTAACTACTACTACGAATACAAATAGTGCTACTATAGTAGTAATAATAGTAGTAGTAATAGAAAACGTTGTTAAATCCGAATTAATAGAGAGTGCACAAAAAGGAAAAAACTATCACAGGGCTCCCAACAGATTTTAGGTCGCAAAAAGGGGGAAAGGGGACCATTTTTCTTTAAAAAGGGGAATTTGGGGGACCATTTTTCTTTAAAAAGGGGACTTTGGGGGACCATTTTTTTAAAAAAGAGGGGACTTTGGGGGACCATTTTTTTTAAAAAGAGGGGACTTTGGGGGACCTTTTTTAAAAAAAGGACATTTTTTTTTTGGGGGGGGGGGCATTTATTTTTACTAAATATGTTAGCAATTTTTTTTAACATTACAGTAAACATGTTAGTTAACTTTATAAGGATATCATTAAATAATTTCAAATATTGTTGCAGAAATTGTACAATTATATTTGAATACAATTAAATATTCTACTGCAAGAAGTGAAAAAGTAGTTTAACATTTACCTTGAAAATTTTCTTTTAAAAGAGCCTGTATTTGTAATTCAAAGTCTTGATTTTTTTAATATTTACAATAGCAAACCGATTTTCATTAAAATAAAAAGTAATCTTAGCTAAAGTGTATCTAACAAATTCATTATCAGAATATATTTGGCCATTAAGTATTTAAGGCAAAAATTTCTTGAAATGCTTGAAATAAAAAACAATCTGTTCTAAAATGTCACAATTTTGTAAAAATCAAATATTTACAAAAAAAAAAAAAAAAAAAAAAAAAAAAAAAAAAAAATGAAAAATGAAAAAAAGAGAAGAGTTTATAAAATAACTATATACAAAACACCAAGCAATTCCAAAATGTTACTGAAAATCTGATTCTTCTGACAAAAATACAGAGAGGAAGAGAAAAAAAAAATAGTGTGTTTTGTCAGTCTGTCACGAAAAAAATATTAAAAATTTCGATAAATAATCGCCCTTCCCCCACCAAAATAAATAAATAAATAAATAAATAAATAATAATCACAAGAAAAAAATATCTAATTCTGTTAAAAGATCCTGAACTGAAAGGGGGGGGGGGAAGCAAATTTTGCAAAAAATTGTGAAGAGAAGGAAAAAAAATCTGGAAATTTCAAGATCGAAAAAAAAAAAAAAAAAAAAAAAAAAAAAACTATCTCGTTTTCCTATTGCATTCAAAGGTTCTTCTCAAAGAAACAAAACAAACATATCAACCTCGTCAAATGTGCGCGTTAAGGTTAAAGAGCAATGTGCCACTAGATTGATCATTCTGTTGGAGAAAGAGCAGGTGTTAATAGACTGATTATCAAGTGTGTTTATCTTTTACTTCAATCAAAAGAAAACCAAGTTTCATGTTTGCTTCTTTTGTTATAAACAGTGGCGTAGCTAAGGGGGGGGGGGGGGGCTTCCGCCCCGGGCGCCAAATTGAGAGAAATTGTTATATATCTATATTGGGATGGGGGCGCAAAATTTCTTGCTGGCCCCGGGCGCCAAAAAACATAGCTACGCTACTGGTTATAAATATGTACTTGAGTGATTTTATTAGAATTAAAATATATGAAGCTTCAAGTCATAAACATATCACGCCAACTTTTTTTTTCTTTGTTTTAATGCCGTTTTTTAACTTTCCAGTTTTTGTAATAATTAAAATCTTTAATTAACCGTCAATCATTATGTAAAATTACAAGAATATATCGATATACATAATGTCTAGTTAGTTAAAAGAATTTAACTGCATTTGATAAAATTTAAAGTTACTAAAATTGAAATTGACAAAATGTCCGGATTTTAGAGATTTCCGGAATTTGAATACCCGGAGTTTTGAGGTTCAAATGCACAGGACAAAGTCTTAAAAATCCGACATCCGAAATTCGGAAATCAAACAAAGTCCGGACGTTTTGCTAACTATTATTATTATTATTACTAGCATACCCAGCCCGCTTCGCCGGGCTTAATTTGAAGGTTTATTTAATAATTTATGTGTATGGTACGCTTCCCGGACCATCGGCACTCCACGTGCGTCGGGTGAGCGTCAGAACAAACTTTCAGCATATACATATGGGTGGTTGTACTTGAATGCACAGACCTGCGCGTTTTTTTCTATCTTGCTTTTATACCTCTGGACCGAGTTGGCGCATTGCCAAGATTTGCTTCCTCTGGACCGAGTTGGCGCATTGCCAAGATTTGCTTTCCCCTGTGCCTCAATTAATTAATTAATTAATTATCCTCGGAATTCCTTTTATTTATAGAGATTTTAATATACATTTTAAAAAAGCATTTTTAAATTAGGAATTTTTAAAACCGGATCTAAAACCTCTCTACTCTTAAAATTATTTTTAAAGAATAAAGATATTTATACTTTTTTCAGACTACACGTCTGGTTTCGGCAAAATGATCTTACGATCTGTTCTTCCGTAATGCCCGCGATCCAGAGTTGAATTCATGGGAGGAGGAGGGGGGGGGGGGGTATTCCTACTCAGAGCAATGAAATTTCCCCACTGGCAGAATTTGAGTTTATGTTTTGAATAGTCAAAAAGTACACCCCCCCCCCCCCCCAGAGTCGCAGAAATTCCTGCAAAAAAAGTCTGAATTCAACACTGCGCGACACCCGCATCAATGCGGCTGCGATGATTCACAACCATTATTTTTTTTTCTTATTTAACTATTCAAATTTTATTCTTTTAAATATATAAAAGAATGTGTTAACAAATTTACATTGCTTAGGCGCGGAAAAAAAAATCTGTTAAGGTAGTTGAAAGCAAACAAAACAAGAAATGGAATGAAAAACCAACATCCCCCCCGCCCACACACACACACTTAGAGCTTAAAAAAAAAAAAAAAAAAAAAAAAAAAAAAAATCTATATTTCTTAAGTAAATTGACAGATTTCTTTCAAATTTTCAACAGGTTGTAATAATAGTAAATTAGGCAGTTTCATAAAATTCTATTAAAATATAACTAGTTAATAAAAGTTTTAACGCCTGCTGAAATGCCCAATTAACAGAAGCTGCCAAGAAAAAAATAACCATCTGTGGTTTGTTTACTTTTTTTTTTTTTTCCCCCGCACCTCATTAAGTGAAATCCGAAGTCGAATATTAACGCAATCAGATCATTTTCTTTAGGTGGATAATATGTTTTGCCATGCAAAGTAATCAAGGATAGATTTATTATTGCTTTTTAGCTAATGATTTAGGGGGAAAAAAAAACTACAGGACAGGAACTGAAGTCCGTTTATATAATAAAAGAGAAAGATTATCGCCGAAAAATCGAAAATGATGAAGCAGCGCAAAATAGAGGTCTGCACGGGCCGGGCCGCGGCCCGAAGCCCGAGCCCGGCCCGGCCCGCGGGCCGGGTTCGGGCCGATTTCCAATAATGGCATTCGGGCCGGGCCGGGCACGGGCCTTACTTCTGAAGACTCGGGCCGGGCCGGGCCGGGCCTAGTCACTAATCTTTCGGGCCGGGCCGGGCTCGGGCCTTAATTTTTTTGCTGGACGGGCCGGGCCTAACTTTTTTTTTCCGTTCGAAGCCGAGACTGATTCCATTCTTCCTAGTTTTCATGGACCAAAATAATAAGTTCCTATTGAATCTTCCTATATGAAAATCCTTTTCTCGACTTTTTATAAATCAGTAATATTTGGCTTTGTCGAAAAATGTTTGCAAAAAAGGCATATACTTTTAAGCCGTCATTATTCTACAATTAAACATTAGAATTTATTCCTTTTAAAGAATCGTAGATTACTAGGCGTTTTAAAATAGAATTAAACACACACACACACACACACACAAAAAAAAAAAAACATGATTGTGACGGAATTTTTTTTAAACTGAAAACTGAAAGTTTCTTTTAAAATGTTCATCCATGCAAAATGAATACAACAATACGGGAGAAAAAAAATATATTAAACATTTACATCTGTTAAGAAGGGAATGTATTTTTTTTTTTTTTTTTTTTTCGTTCCTAAGCGATTTCGTCTTTGGAAATTTTACCATATACCGCTTTTTCGACTTTTTGTCTCCCTTACAGGGAATATGGATTAATAATACTAGTGATAACTGAAACATTTACATACAACAAACAGAGATTCATTTAAAAGCGTAAATATCGCAGCCTACGGCACTTCTGCATAAATGGAGATTATAAACATGAAAAAACAAGTTGGAAATTGCACGTGAAGCGTAGCAAATGAGGTGCGTTCGTACGATAACGAAGTTTTAAAAATATCACTCTCATATAGCAATCTCATAAAACTGTAAATAATTACAATTAAAATGCGCACCAAACAATGTTCTCCCTATACCATTATGCAATGGAATACTTTTGTGTGGCCTTGTAAATCAATAACAAATATTCTTTGTACCACAGATTACGCAAAATGTATATTATAATATCTATTTTATAGATGCATATCAGTTTTATTACGTTCGAATGTGTGTAACACCATTAAAATGCGCTTGAAACATTTTTCCCCTTTAACCGTAATGTAACGGAATACTTTTGATTGTCCCTGTAATTGAACTACGCATCCGATTTTGATAAAATTTGAAATAACTTGACAAAATTATGTAATAATTTTGTATTTAAAATTTCAAACGATTAAAATGCCTTTGAAACAGTTTTCGCCATTGATCGTAACGTAACGGAATCCTTTTGATTGTTCCTGTAATTGATCTATGCATCCGATTTTCTCAAAATTTGAAATGACTCGACAAAATTATGTAATAATAATATATTTTAAATTTCAAACGATTCGGTTGGGTAGTTTCTGCGTTGTTATATGCGGACGGACGGACTGAACAACAACAATAGGTGCTTCGTATATACATAATTACGAACGCACCTAAAAAGACTAATATAATTTTTTTTGGTCAGAACTCTTCCATAAGATTAAAGATCAATGTTCTGTAGAAATTCACTTGAGCCGGGCCGGGTTCGGGCCGAATTTTAAACTTTTTTCCGGACCGGGCCGAGCTCGGGCCGAAATTTTAACTTTCGGGCCGGGCCGGGTCGGGCCAATATTTTTTTCGTTCGGGCCGGGCCGGGCTCGGGCCGAAATTTTAACTTTCGGGCCGGGCCGGGTCGGGCCAATATTTCTTTCGTTCGGGCCGGGCCGGGCCCGGGCCGAAATTTTAACTTTCGGGCCGGGCTCGGGCCTGGAAATTTCGGCCCGTGCAGACCTCTAGCGCAAAATAACTGACATGTTCAGTGTAAAATGCACAAAGAAAAATTAAGTTTGTTATCTAAAATTTGACGCATTGGCTAGTTTTTATTTACTTTATATATATAAACCCTGAAATACCTACTTTTGTTTTATTATTTTTAAGTGGGGATATTGATTTTTGATTGGTTGCCGAGTTTAAAACCTAATAGCAGACAGCTATAACTTAGCGAACATTCCATTTTTGGAGAGAAAATGTGAATGTTTTTCCACATCCCCTAAAGAAAAACAGATGAACGCAACTCCAATGTTTTTTTTTTTTTTTTTTTTTTTTTTTTTTCAGATAGGATAAAATTAATATTAATTAAAATAAATCTGAAAGCAATGCATCTTTAAAAGTTTAATTTACTACTCTTGTGGAATTATTATAGTTAGAAAATAATATATTTTTTTAAATCATGAAATTAATAAATCTTGATCATAATTTTAAAAGAATGAAAACGGAATTTCCGAAAGTAAAAAAGTTATTTCGCAAAAATTAAAAAGGTATCCTTTTGTCTCTCTCCAGAAGGGTATCTACATCTTACGATGCAAATATGGAAAAAGAAAGTGCGATCTGCATAGTTTATTTCGTTAATGTAAGAAGCATGCTTGTCTTAAATAAAGAAAAACAATACTTACTTTGATCACGCTTTTTCTTCTGGTTTTTTTCCTTTCTTTTTCATCAACATTAAGAATCCATGAGATTAATTAATCCAATTGCAGCCTATTGTTACTGAAATAAGGTACTTAAAAAAGTAAAAGCACCTGCGAACGGGTCACGTGAACACATTGGGATGAAACGGTAACGATTCCAATCACAAGAAAAGGAGGATTAATGAAACCACAATATGATGAGTGGCCGGTTCCATTTGACTTCAAAACGCTAATTGATTGCTTACTAGGGAGGGGGTGGAAGTGTTCTTTAATTTATTTTCATGCCTTAAAGAAAGTGTGAATTTAGATATTGAAGGAACATAAAACATCAGCATGCAGTACAATTTTGCCGTTTTCTAAAAAAAAAAAAAAAAAAAAATATTGTTTTTTAAATGATTTTTTCGTTTTTTAGTCATTAAAAGCGGACTAAGCGGACCAAAACAGATAAAAGCGGACCAAAGCGGACCTTTTTCTAAAAAGCGGACTTTTGCGGGAAAAAGGGGACCATTTGGGAGCCCTGCTATCATCATGCGACAACAATCACTTCATGAACACATTTTTTATTACTAAGATGCAGTCTGTCAAAAACAAACTATTCTATTAACTGAGAAAAATTAAAAACGATAAAAAATAAAATAAAATAAACGGCAAAAATCAATTTCGGCATCAATCGAATTAACTGTCAAGTATCCTAACGAAGAATGCATTTTGCTGTGAGTTTTTGATGTCAAAAATTTCACTGACAAATAAAATAAGATTAAACATAACTGTTTTACAACAAGCTAAACTTGGAGAGAGTTGCATAATTATTAACAATTTAATGGCGAAGTACTTCATAAACGGTTAATCAGAACAGAAAAATGAAACTAATTTTCCGGAAGAAACTGAAAATTGTAAAGCTTTCACGAAACAAAATTTTTAAGTGAATGGTTGAAAAAAAAAAAATTTAAAGGATTAACTGAATATTAGATTTATGAGCATTTCACAAAACTCCTATCATTCATTTGTCCAAAAATTTCAACTTGTCATAAGCCCCAGCTGGCTTTAGCTCTCTCCATGTCATGCTTGTTGGCTCGAATAATAGCTTACACAGAAACTTCATTCTCGCTGGAGTGTCAGACAATTCTTCAATTAGCGTTGAAAACTAGACTTCAAAATTTTTGAAATCAACTCACGTACACTGTATGGATGAACAAATGAAGAATGGAGGCTCCGCCATGCTGCAAAATCACACTGTCATTTCCTTCCAGACGCTTGAACTCGTGTGAGCAAGCATAAATCAGTTATTAATTTTCTAAGCTACACTGAGTACTAAAGAAGGCGTCCGTTCAATGGCAAAAATTAACATAATCCACCAGATTTTGCAACTCCTTAAGCCCCGAGATCGGATAATCATCGTTACATTATTAACTGCGCACATACAATGGTAAACAAGCCGCACCGAAATTTTTACACATTATTTAACATTACATCATTTAACTTCATTCAGAATATTTTCCTTTATCAGATATGTCCAGCCACCGGAAAAATCTAAAATTTTTACATATAATTTAACCTTAAGGGGGAAAGGTGGATCTGAACCGTAGTTCCAAGCTGTAAGCCTGTTGGAGAGTTTGCCACATTTAACATCAAGTCAACAATTCCACTTATCTTTTTTTTCCCTTCTTTCCCTTACTTTTATTTATTTATTTTTTAATTCTTTTTTTTTTATGTGTATGGTCATCTATTTAATATTTCTTATGGATATGAATGTTCTAACATTCCAAATTTCTTAATTAAAACTCATGTACTGCTTTTTATGTCAAAATGTTTAAAAATTACCTTATAGGAGAAATTGTGACAATGCTTAGCTGAGTTTATATTTTCTATTAAAAAATAAATAGAAACATGAACTGGAAGGGGGGGGGGGGACTACAGCAGGGTTCCCAGCAAAGCAAGACTGGTAATTGGTCTCTGACTTTCCATGACCAAATTTCAAAATATTCCACAACCAAACGGACATACAATGAAATTTGCTATTTATTTTTGTAAACCTTTTTCAAAATTAGTGGGTTTTTTTCAGCAGTCACTCTTCGAATTCTAGGTTTATTATTATTATTATTTGCAATCGTCTGACAAATTTCGTGATCCCCCCCTTCCCCTCAAGACCATTTGCTAAATTTGGCGTCATTTTTAATTTTTTTCCCCCACAGTCTTTTCTATGACTTTTTAGAAAATATTTGTAAATTTTCCACTTTTTCTCTTATATTTTGAAACTTCCAATACTTTCCAAAACTACTTTGAAATTCCCTGACAATCCAGATTTTCCATGTCGCTGGGAACCTTGTACAGGCATATCTGTTCCAAAATCTTGCCCCTCTCTAAATTTATTTCTGCCAGATCTCATGTGTGGTATATTTAATGAAATCAACCGAACGTTATTGCGAAAACTATTCATTATTTGAAACCGCGAAAAAGAGTGTCCTCTCTTTCACGCAAATTAATTTTTCTTCTCTCACGAGCCCGCATCCTGCGGTTTTTTTTTTTTTTTTTTTTTTTTCGCACCGCGATGAAGGGGAATAGCGGCAGGCCACGCAGCTGAAAAACTGAAGAGAGGCACGAGTCCTTCTTCCTAATTCAAAGGTCTGCTTCACTCAATACGGCGGAAGAACGAATTTAATAAGGAAATAAATGTTGGTCATTTGAATTGGACACGCATATGACAGACACGTTTTACTTTATAAACAGTTTTTTTTTTTTTTTTTTTTTTTTTTTTCTTTAACTACCAGGTACAGTCGAGGAAAAATAGAAGTAAACACTCCCTACTAACTCCTCAATAAATTATCATAGAAGAAAGTTACTGGTATTGAACGATTGGAAATAAAGTCTACTTTTAAATATTGTACATAATACTGTCTTAAATGGACATCTATATATTAAAACAAACCCAAACTTGATTTTTTTCAATAGCAATACTCAATTTTAACAAGATGATTCATTTCTTCGAGTCAAATATGCAGAGACACCCAATTTCAAGTCATTTGAATGATAAGTTTTTGAATTATACACATTAAAATTTTAGTGCTTCTATGTTTAATTACATTTATATATTTTTATTAAAATCTCCTGAAATTATACGCCTAATGTGTTAATTTTTTATGTAGCAATAATGCTAAAATTTCCAAACATAAATACATTGATTTTGCAATTTTTATGCTTTTATGATATGAATTATGAAATTAATATTAAAAAAATACATGAATTGCAACTTACAATTTTCTTGAAGGACTTATATCAATTAAGTCCTGCTTTATGGAAATCCAAAATTTCAAATTTTTGCTTCCATGTAGCCTTGAAATAATTATGCTTAAAAAATGGCAAAATGATAGTTTAAGGGAGCGTCTACGAAGTGACTAGATATTTTGAAACATGTTATGCTATCCTGTATAGCAGCATTCAATGACTGCTTGAGTGACGCCTAAAATGCCTTGATCAAGAAGGGAGAACAATCGAGTACCGAACTACAATTTGGATACAGCTCGTTTTAAGATAATTATTTTCTCAGAAACTTATGGTACAAATTGTATGAAAAATTGCTAATTCAAGGGTGTAAAATTCATTTATGCTGTCAAAATTGGGTACTACTATTGAAAAACAAAAATAAATAAAAATTTGTTTTAACATGAAGATGGCCCCCTAAGCAAATTTTAAATACGTCATTTAAAAGTAGATTTTCCAATCATTTGGTACCAATAACTTTCTTCTACAATAATTTTTTGCAGAGTTAGTAGAGTGTTTCCTTTTTTTTCCCCACGACTGTATCTACTCCTACTACTAACTTATTATGTTCCTCTTACATGCGAGATGAAAACAAGTCGTAAATTGCACGTCAAACGTAGCAAACGACGTGCGTTCATATTATAACGAAGTTTTAAAACTATTCAAATCTTGGTGTAATAATATACAGCACTTCGGATAGAGTATAGTAACCGAAACTTTTATGTGTTCCTGTAAATACTATTTGCTTTCTATTATACAAGAAGTAACTTGAAGTAAACGTAAACAACTACATAAAATGTGAAATATAATTAATACGCGCTCCAAACAATGCTTCCTCTTATACCATTATGTAATGGAATACTTTTGTGTGGCCATGTAAATGAATAACATATATTATTTGCATTACAGATTGTAGAGAATGTATATTTTAGTATACACTTCATCGGTGTATATCGATTTTATTGTTTTCGAAAGAGTGCAACATCATTAAAACGCATTTGCAGGGTTTATACTCGTTCTTCAAGGAAAAATCCCCTGATGTATTTTCCAGGATGTACAATTTTTCCATATTAACAATTAACGACATTTTGATATGACATATGATAATAAAGCACACGAACTGTAACAATTGCCCCCAATCAGGGTTGGGTTTTTGCCGGCAGAAAGTGGTTTCTGCCGTGCCAGTGGCAGAAAGTGGTTATAACCGCTTTTAACCGGCAACAACTGGCATAAAGACATTCTGTGACATAATCTCTGATTTTTTTTTAGTAATATTAAATTTATTAAGTAGTTCATCCTTAAATAATTAGTACTTAAATAATTCAGAATAAATATATGCACACAAATAAAATATTGTGGATAGTTTTAATTAAAAAAAAATTTGATTTTTGAAAAATTGAGTAATGCAACAGATATATATATATATATATATATATTTTACATATGCATATGTAATTTATGTTTAAACAATTATTTTATACAACTCAATATTTTATACTCAACAAATTAAGAAATAATCTGAAGGCAGAAAGATTAGCAAAATTAGTCCTGTTATGGAATGCTTCGTGGAAAAAATACTAATAGTATATTTGAGTGGTAATTTGTTTCTTCAATATTGTAAAATAATTGTCGAAGATATTCCATTAAATTTTCTTTGTCTATGTTATTTTTTGTGCTTCAATTATTTACTTATATATTTTCACAAGAAATTGCATTATGTTATTTATTTAAAAATAATCTGAAGAGTAATTTGTTATTAAATCAGAATTTTTTGTAAATTTATTTTTAAAAGAAATAGAAATTCAACTGTAAACAATAATATTAATAATTAAACTTGTACAGTATCATGTTATTGTTGTGAAAGTTTCTGTTTTTCAAGTGGATGAAAATTAGTGTTTTAAATAAGCAAGGTATGTATTTATATGATCATTTTTAAACGTTTTGATACTTTGAATAACATTCATAATCTTGTGTTTTAATTTTTAGCTCAATGATTTACATATCAAATGTAAGTGTGAATTATGAATCATTGCTGAATAAAGTTCTTATTTAGTACTGTTTCTTAGTTTCTGCCAGTTTTTGCCACTTAACCGGTTTCTACCGCTGGTTTTAACCACCCCGGCAGAAACTTGCCAACCCTGCCCCCAATTTACCAGAATAGACTGTCATTTTGGCAGGTTTTCCCAGGTTTGGGAAATTTTTTGTATTATCCCCTGAGTTTCCCTGATTTTTACAAACTAAAATTCATCCCCTGATTTTTCCAGGAATCCCATATTCCCCTGATGAGTATGAACCTTGATTTTTCTTTTTTTTTCATATTAGCCGTAATGTAACAGAATACTTTTGATTGTCCCTGTCATTAAACTAGATATCTAATTTTCCTAAAATTGGAAGTAACTCGACAAATTTATGCAGCATTTATGTATTTTTAATTTCAAACGATTCATTTGGGTAGATTTTGCTCTTTTATATGAAGACAGACAGGCGGACTGAACGTTAATATAGGTGCTATGTAATTACGAACGCACCTAAAAAGAGGGTGATAAAAATTGTAATGCAGATTCAACGCAGAGTTAAACAAACATGAAACACCAAATCTAAAAAATCTTTATGCATGAAGCGCTTTTGATATGCACCATAATTAATTTGGATGTCTGTCTAGAAATTAAAAAAGAAAAAAAAAAGTGAGAGATAAAACCGAAGTTCAAGGGAAGAGAGTTAAATGTGGCGAAAGGGTCCTCCATCTCTTCTCTCCAGGTAGGCTGCACCTACATTCATTCCCTGAATCGGCGTATGATTATCGTGTCATCAGTTAGTGGTAATCAGAGGATAATGACTCTCGACAATTCACCGAGAAAACCTGAATCAAATTTGGACTGATGGGTTGAATTAATTCAAGTGTGATAAATTTAGAATTTGAAGAAAATCTCTGGAAAAAGACACGAGGGTGGGAATGAGGAGAAATGCTTCTTACAAATTTATAATAAAACTGATTCGTTACGGATATTAAGGGAGATGATTCACAGTTCCTCGCCAATCACTGAATACTATTTAAACCTATAAGAAAATGTAAGCAGAGTGTTATTCATTTTCTTATGGAAATGAGATTTTCATCATCTGAAATGAAACAAGATACCAACATAGAGCGTTTTTAAAAATCGTTTTCATAAATTAAAAAGAAAAAAAAAAAATTGAGAAGATGGTAAATTTTAAAAATTTTGCTCACTGTATTGAAAACTGTATTTTGAAAATTTTCTTAATTCCTGTCGCTGCAGTTTGATTAGTTCGATTATTTGTGTAAAGAATAAATTTACCCCCCTCTCTTAAATAATAATAATAAAAAAACCACATTAAAAAAAAGATTTTAAATTAAATTTCAAAATTTAGCGAGGAGCAATATTTCCTCTTCTCACTGCTGCGCCAGTGACATTTTAAAAATACGCTTGCAAAAAAAGAAAGAAAAAATGAAAAGAAAAGGAAAAAAAATGGAGAAAAAACAAAACATTTTATCACAGAAATGAAATATAGATTCGCTACCAATCCGTCGAGTCAATGGAATTAGGGCTCAGTGAACAAGATATTACAGAAAGAATACTTTTGGCAGGGACACATATGCAAATTAAAATTAGCATCCTCTGATAGAACTTATCCCGGTAACAAAAGAGAACATTTCAAAATAGGAAAATAAAACGGAACCGACAAGCAAGACAGGCAGTCAATTTGAAAACGAAGAAACAAGAAGGTTGTAAAACATCTGCGACGGGATAATCGGATCGCTTCCTCTTTGAAGCTGAAGATAAAATGATTATAAATCAATCTCTTACTCTTCTCACCCCTCCCTATTTAAATCTAGATCAACATAAGAATAAGATATTAACAGATTATTATATCTTACTAAATTCTTCTTAAAAAAAAAAAAAAAAAAGGAATGGTAATTTTTATAAACCATGACAGTAACAACTATTGCATTGGCTCATCAATTTGAAAAACATTTTTCATTTTTTTTTTTTTTTTTTTTTTTTTTTCTGACAAAGATTAGTATAGCATCTTTCATCAGGATTGTACGGAAGGTATACTGTTGTAAACGCCTTATATCCCCTGTTTCTCAAATAAAGTTAGTGTATTATGTAGCCAGGCACAAAAGAGGAAATGTGAAAAAAAAATTATATTATTATTTTTTTAATACAGTGGCGCCAAACTTATATAATTTAAGTGTCATTTTAACAGTTACCTATGCAATAAAATTAAATGTCACATCACGTAGAAAGTATTAACAATGCTAACAATGTAAATCTAAATATATCTGATCAACTGATGTAAAGTACAATTATTAATTTCCTAATCTAAAACAAATATTAGTCTGAATGTTTTAGCTGTTAAATTCTCCCCCCCCCCCCAACTTTTTTTTTTTTTTTTTTTTCAAAAAATCTTTTAGCTTTGCTTCAAAAATACATCTCGTAAAGAGTTCCACCGAAATCACCCCGAAGTACAAAAAATTCTATTAAAAAAAAAAAAAAAAAAAAAAAAAAAAAACCCTTTTTTACTTTATTTTTTTTAAATTAAAAAAAAAAACTTCCACTTGATTTTCAGATATTTATTGGTTTAGGTTTCATGTGCATAAAAAAGCATATTTCAATACGTAAATTAATCAATTTTCTTTTGATAATCCAAATTATAATAAAAATGAATGCAATAACAAAAGCATATGGAAAGAAATTGTCACACAGCTACTGAGAAGCGGTCTGTCGGACTGCTCCTTCGAAAAGTAAATAAAAGGCGAAATTAACTCAGGATAGTTTTTGTATTTAACTTTTTTTTTTTTTTTTTTTTTTTTTTTGGGGGGGGGGGGGGTACAGGACTTTTACAATTAAAATTCATCTGTTCTAAAGTCTTTGGTGATGGTATTAAAATTCCAAATGGAGCAAAAATCACAGAGACTTTTGAATAGGTGAATTTTAATTATAACAGCCCTGTACAAAAATATTAGTACAAAAACAAAGAATTAATAGCATATTTTATTAATCTTTCGACGACCTGTCTCACAGACCGTTTCACAGTATAGTTATGTGCTAATTTCTGTCACAACAGTACACTGTGTTGATAAATCGTTAAAGGTCAAAATAAGGTTGAGCCTTATAAAAGTGAAGACGCAAATAATTTATAACACCACCTGAAATATAGATATAAAGCTATTTAACGCATATAGTTTTTCGATAATTCTGGATTGTTTTAAGCGTAAGGGTAGTTTTTGTGAGGTACTATTTAAAAACGATTCATTTGGGTAGTAGAAAATTTGCAACTTTCGATTTTTCAAATTGGTTTTAACTGCATCAAATTTAAAATGAAAGAACAGCTGAAATCATAAAGTCAACAATATCGAGTATGTAGTCAGAAAATAATAATGATTAAAAAGAGAGAGAGAGGGGGAGAAAAGGAAAAGAATTATTCCGGCGAAATTCTAATCAAAGTCAGTGAAATAAAATCCAAACCGACGGCAATTCTAGCTGAATTAGAATAAATTAAAATGAATGACGGTCATTACCATCTGCGACACATTTGGATTACTCATCCACACTTCCAGAAATCATATGCCTTCCTGCTTTTCTGCCGGTTTGGAATTATGCAAGCTGATCCCAAAAATTACATCAAGAGATGATGAAGATGCCTAGGTGCCGAGAGATGTCAAAAGTTCTCACATATTAATGACCGAATGATAAAATCTGGCAGACACTTTATGAATCAATCCGTTAATTTCACGCGTACTCGTGGGCTTTTTATAAAAAGGTTCAGAGTTTAGATAATATTTTCGGAAAATAAGCATCATGTAGGAAGGAATACTTGTACCCTTACATCTTGCATTACAAAATATACATTTAAAAGGAAGGCTAATTAATTATTTACAAAATTGTAGCAATTAATATGAGGCTTCACTGTAGGCATTCTTGTTTGTTGAACTGTAAAAATATGTTTCTTTTTATGTCTGCTCAAATCCAAAGAAACCACTTTCTGGTATTCGTAAATGCATTAAATTGACATTTGTCCTTATTAGGAATTCTGCAATCGACCCCCTTCCCAGGCCACATCTCGAAAAACAGAACACTTACAAAATACTGTCAATGATGGTATTTTAAACAAAATTTCCGAACGCGAAACTGCGGGAAAGATGAAAAACTTGTCGTCACGTGAAAACAATTACTTATACATCGATAGATAATTTATTATCATAATTACTGATTATATTTATAATAACTACTATTGACGATATTTATAAATGTTATAAAATTTTTTTTTAAAACATCATTCGATTACAATCGTTTCAATAATCATTTTTGCCAATTTTATATCTTTGCATCAGGGAATTTGAGAACAGCTTTGATGTGATTTTTTTTATAGTCTTCGTAACAGATTCAAAGACAAGGATTTCATGTAATGCAAGTATTTAATTTAATTTTTATCGATATGTTTTAGCAAGATACTAAAGTTATGAACGGTAAAATGTTAAACCTCAGCAAAGTGAGATGGCTGCAATGAAAGAAATTCGATGCAATAAAATTTAAACAAATAATAATGAAAAAGGACCATTTTTTCCCCTTTTTCTTCCTCTTACTGGACTTCGTTTAGTAATGCGATTTGTATTTCCCGATTTTTTTCTTTTTTAAAAATGTATTACAACACTATTTTAGAAAAATTATAATGTATCGGCTTCGCTTTGTATAAGCTGTCTCTACATCATCAATACATACAACTAAAACTATATGATATACAAAAATAAACCAATCTAATTAATGCCTATACTGATGCGTCAAATATCAAAGCAGCCCGTAATTTAAGAATACTGAAACTCGAAACCTTTAAATTTCAACAACTGTTTATAAGAAGACCACGAATCAATAGAGAACATAAAATTTGCAACAGGTCCTACATATGATTTTACTTTGCTTGAAGACATGTTCTGGAATATATATATATATATATACACACAAAAAAAATGATAAATAAAAATAAAAATAAAATAAAATTTTAAAGTCTAAGTGAAGCAAACATATTCATTACAAACTGGATTCAAAAAGGCAGCCAAGAAGAGGTTTTCTGGAATAGCAAACCTCTACACAGGGGCCAATAACACATGTTTCCGGACGTTGTACGCCAATTTAACATGATTATAAAAGAAAGTAGCAGAGTATCGCATGTTATTTCACCATTATTGAGACCAGGTAGAACTGATGTCGATTCACAGCTACTGATAACCAATTGTTAAAGATGGCGAGTGAATGGATGCTACGATTGGGTCGCAGTAAATGCGGCAATTTAAAGCATCCACAAACCGCGAAGGTCTAATGAAAGAGACGAAACACTTTTTAATAATGAAAAGAAAAGAGACGATCAATGGTGTCATTAGCATATAAAATTTGAATAAGGAAGTTTCGGAAACGCTGATATTTATCCACAACCGTCATTCTTAGAAGACGAAAGCTTCGATGATTAATAATTAGTGCAATTATGATTGATGATATTTATTGTGTTGCGCTAAAAGAACGAATAGCAGAATCAGAGTGAAAGACAGCCCAATTATGATTTTATGCATTTTAAGAGGGCCTAATCTTGCGACTAGCAATAAAAAGAATAAAATCATTCAGTAGTTTCTTTTTTTTTTACCCTCCCCAGCTAGGCTTGAGTATGTTAAGAATTGCAGTACTAATTCCCCTAGAAACAAACAAAATTGCCAAACAGTCAGAATAAATAATTTTGAAATTTAATAAAATAACGAGACAAGTGAATTTTTTTTTATAGTCCTTCTTTCATTATTATTAATTTACTGTGCGACAGTTATATTTTCGCCACAGTACTTTAACACAAGAGTATTTTTTATTGACAACCATAAACATGTTCTAAGGTTCCAGATGAATTCTCCGAGTATTTTTCATCCTATTCGACAAAAATGTTTAAAAACGAAAAGGCCCAGATATTTTTGATCAGTTAGTGTATATATGAGGACATGAAATTCGAAACTCGCCTTATCCAGAAAACCAAATTTTGGAAAATAGCCAAAAACTTTTTAACTGCATCTATTAGTTTTCATAATAAACCAAGATTTTACAATGACATAAACAGATGACATAACTAGTTTTATTGCAGATTGTACACTCTTTCAGGATTTTTTTTCTTTATTTCAGAAAATTTCTCTGCAACACTGCTTTCAGGATTTTATCGTTAATTGACGAATATCCGTTATTTTTTCTACTTTCAGGAAGAAAAATATCCGTCAATTAAAGTCTGGAAAAAATTGCCGACGACAAAATTGAACCAGCTATCCTAGTGTTGCGAGACGTATACAATAACGACCGGGCTGCAAATGGACAGTAGTGAAGCGCTTTGAAATAAATGTTTGTTTTAAATGGGCATAATTTGATTGATTTCTTCAAAAAGCTTTGAATTTTGAATTTAATTTCGAAAAGATTTAATCTTTATTGAGATTGTGGCTGGTTTTATTTTATTTATTTATTTATTTTTTTAATACTTTAGCACTAAAATAGGATAAAAACATGAATTATGAATATTTTTATGCAGATTGCTCAATGTAAAGTATGAATATTATATTTTTATTCGAGAAGACATTTTCTATTGAGTAATTTTTTTTTCTTCAATTAATATTTAAATTAAATGTGTTAAAATATATTTTGAATGCGACCTTATATATATATATATATATATATATATATATACATACAACTGTATAAAAACAATTTTTTTAATTTTTGCAAATTATTCAATTAAATTGTGAATACTTTTGAATGAATGAGAAAAAGTAATTATTATTTATTTTTAAATTCGAAAACATTTTCTCTTTTTTAATTATATTATAAATCTTATAGTATAGAATTTTTAGTTTTTCCTTTCAAAATAAATTCGGATTTTAGTATTAATAGAGCGCATGCTTGCTAGGAAGACTTTTTGGGGGGTAATTCACGGATAAACATGTTTTCCAGGAGTATGGAAATTATGCTTAAAAAAATAAGGGATAATTTAGAATACATAAACGTCTTTTTCTGATATAAAATTGTTTTTCTGTTGCCTTTTTTCGGTACAGCTTTCCAAGTACATTTTCAAGTAGATTGATCAGAAAACACATTTTTTTTTTTTTTTTCCATTTCCGATATGGCGAATTTTGAAATTTAAAAAAATACTGTCGAAGTTCGCATTTTAAATCGAATTTCCCGACGAAAGCAGAAAAACTAGTCAACGAAGGGAGAAAAATATTCTGTTGAATGATTAAAAACGCTTATATCTCAACAAAATATTTATAAAAAAAAAATGAAAAAATCATTTTGATTTCAATGGTCCATGGTTTCAATTTCCATGGTCAGATCTGCCAATTCATGTTTACAAGTGTTTGCGTCATTGTGTCAGAAAGTTTAGCGCTTATTCAGTAATAAATTTGAGAACAATCTTAAATTGGCGGAATTTTTCGCGGCAGCACTGCTTCCAGGATTTTTCCGTTGATTGACGAATATCCGTTTATTTTTCACGTCCTCGTACCGTATATACACACGCATGCATAAGATTAAAAATATAAGCTTCTTTTAACTCGCTAAAAAAATCACACACAGTCTTAGAAAACATGTACCTGCATGTTCTATAACTTCCGCTTGCTATGTATTTCACAGAATTAGACTTGCGGTCGTTTATCATTTCAAGTTGATCAAAATCATAGGAATATTATATATATATATATATATATATATGATACAATCAGGCGGTTGCAAAAAAGTTGAGTAAATGTGAAACAATTTATTCTTAGGTGCAATATACCATTTGATGATTGTATTAAACGCATTTTCGAATGCCGAAAGCAATGTCCAATACATTCAAAAGTGAGTTAACAACAAGTTTTAAAAGAAAAGTACCACTCACCACTCTGAACAACTCAAAATTACAGCAAAATATACACTTACCTAAAATAAAAAAAGAAAATACATGAAAAAAAAAAAAAAAAATAAATAAATAAAAACATTAGAAAATATTAAATAAAAACATAAAAAATATATTAAAGCAAATTATTATAGTACAAATCATTCACTACTTTTGATGTTAAATAAAGAAATTTGATTAAATTAAAGTCTTACTTTTACCAATTTACTATATAGGGGTATTAAGATTCCAAATACACAGGTGCCAATAAATATCATGGATAAACAACCAACTGTAAGAATTTCAGACATACAGTATCAGCCAAAGGATGATTATCATGAGAGACTAAATAGGAAATCCACTTGAATATCACATCAATTTAAAAATACATCATTAAATTGCATTTTTTTTTAGGGGGGGGGGAGTATATGAGCCTGTTTTAAAATGAAAGCAATAATCATTTTTCAGAATCTTCGTCTCAGCAAATCACAGAAAGAGGGGGGGGGGGGTGCAAATCCAAATTGCTAAATTCATCGAGTACTACAAAAGAGATGAGATATTCAAATATAATTTTTGACTTAAAAATATTTTGAATTTACAATAAAGCTATACACGTTGTTAGATTTTTTTTTATTTTTTTTATTTTTTATTTATTTATTTTTTTTTTTTTTCAGCACCAGCTTTTGAGAAAAATAAAATGAAATTTTGATGTGTTTCAGAAGAATTTTTATTTACTTAAAACAATTCTAAATTATTCGATTAAAAACCATGCATTATTATTACAATCAACGCATGCGGAACTTTTTTTAATGCAAAGAATAGAAATAATGCAAATATTTCCTTTAACACTTTTGAGTAGCAATTGAAAAATTAAAGAAATGTTAAAATAGCTTCTAGCATAATTAACACCCCAATGTGCTTTCAGTAAATAAATTACTTATTATTATATTAAAAACTTAAAATATTTGTAAAAATACTTTCAAAGGAAGACGATTCAGTTTCTTTGATCGGATTTTTTAAAGTAAATTTATAATAACAAAAAAAATTTGATAATTAAATATTCGTGTAGGATTTCACTAGTAATTAAACCGTTGATCTTAATTTACAATTTTACTGTCCAAACATAATCCAAGAAACAGAAAAGAAATGTTACCAGCTTAAAAGGCACGGGAAAGATGTAAAAGACTTTGTAAAAAAAATTTCAAAAGTACACCAGTTATTTTTATCGGATTTAAATGAAAATTGTAATAGTAAATATTATTTGATAAGAAAATATTCGTGTATAATTTAACTATTGTTTAAATCGTTGATCTCGATTTACAATTTTACTGCCCAAAAATAATCCAAGAAAGAGAAGGAAAATGTTGCCAGCTGAAAAAGTTACGGGAAAGATGTAAAAATATTTGTAAAATCATTCCCAAAGGAACATCAGTTATTTTTATCGGATTCAAGTCAAAATTGTAATAACCAATGTTGTTTGATAACAAAATATTAGTGTACAATTTTTACTAGTACTTAAGGGGTCTCCGGAGTTTTACTTTTTACCAGGTGGTGCAACATGTCACATTTTTTTTTTTTTTTCTCTCTCAGTCCTTATGAAATACAAGTGCATACAATTTTTAATACAGACACCTTAAAATCTTTTCTATTCAAAATATATTTTTATTATTCTATATTGACATTTTATTTGGAAAATAGCTGTTGTCTTCGGTAGAACAGAGAAATCTAAAGTAAATCTCAATCTTTTTATTGATTGAATTCCGCAACTTATTTTATTTTATTCATTTTCTGATTAGTCCATGTTTAATATCCAAAAATGGAACAGTTCTGTTGCCACAATGACAAAAAGTAATAAAATAAATAATAATTTGAAAACAAATTGTGATATAGCATTTTTATCTACGCAACGGTGTAAAATTTTAAAATGTGCGATGCTTAGAAGTTTTAAAATTTGCCGTTTCGAAAATTGGAAAACTGAAATTTTATTTAAAATTTGTTTATGATGGGTCCAGGAATATTAATGTTTAATCCATGTCGTACGTAATATGAGGCGTTCAGAAGTTAGTCCGATTAAATCTATCAAATAAAAATGCACATTTTAAATAGTTAAAGTTGTATATCTATAAACTACTTCTTTTTTTTTTTTTTTTTTTTTTAATCATTGGTCAAGGAATATTAATGGCGCATGTAATATATAAATCGTTTTGATATCATAAAAATGATATTTATTATTATTAATTTAAATATAGAATTTATTTATAAGTCTTCAAAATTTTAGTCTTTGAAAATATCATTTTCCAAATAGTCGTCGTAATTTATTTGTTGTCTCAAAAACATTAGTTTTTGAGAATCAATTTGAATCAAACTTGGTAAACATCTTCATTTTAAGTTAAAGAATAACTTATACTTCAAATTTAGTAGTATAATTGCAGTAATTTAAAATTGGAATTTTTTTAATTAAAAAAAGTTTTTTTTAATTTTAAATTAAAATTAAAAATTTAAATAAGTAAATAAATAAATAAATTGCTTTCAAATGAAATATAAGTTCAAAATACATTTATCATTATCAATATTTTTGAGGGCTCTTCAACCAATAATTTTGTTACAATCTTGAGCCCAGTAGATGCTAATCAAAATAATATTTAAACTTTTTTTTAAATCAAAATTAAACACTAAAAAAATAAAATAAAATTTCAATGTAAAACATTAAAAAATATATTTTAGATAGAAGCTATATTAAGTTCTCTATATTAAAAATACTATGGCATTAATGTTTGACATTAAAAAAAAAATTCAAAGGGACATGTTGTTAAATTGCACTATCATGTAAAAAGTAAGATTCCTGAGGCCCCTTAAATTGTTGATCTCGATATACAATTTTACTGCCCCAGAATAATCCAAGAAACAGAAGGAAAATGTTGCCAGCAGAAAAGTCACGGGGGAGATGTAAAATAAAATCCATACAATGATTATACAGTGGTAAGCTTCATCCAATTATCAATGCTATATGCTCCATCCCACGGTAATGAGCTGACGTTGCCCGTTTACATTATGAATGGATTTCTGCAAGAGGACCGTCTCTTGAATCATGATTCACGGAAGACAAAGGGAAACGGATTCATCTTTTGCTTCCGAAAACGATTCTCTGGCACAGAAGAATATTTGTCTGTGCATTTGTCAGAAACAAATCGTTCATGGGGCATCTGCAATGAAGAAGATGCTGTTTTCGACTCGAAAATATGAGAAAACGAATTTCAGAAAGTTGAAATTCTTAAAAATGCAATTGCAGACAGGAACGTGAAACAGGCTTGAACAAAAATAGCGTGAGTCATGGTACTTGGAATCGAGATTTAAAAAAGAAACCCGAGAACAACAAAAATACACAGATAGATGATAATAATTGCTGCCCAAATGTCTTGGTAGAATTACTTGAGATATACACATTTCGCCGGAACCTGCGATCTGCTAACCGAGTGAATAAGTGTTCAGAAGACTGAGCTGTCAGTGGGTCCAAGAGTTGAACCCAAGACCTTAAGCTTAAATTGTCTGCCTTTGATCTACTTAGACTGATAAATGAACGATGCAATTTACTGATCCACTTTTTTTTTTGGCAACAGTATCTGCTCTGCCATGAAGACAGTTCAACATTATACGTCATAGGTAAATTATGTTGGTCCATTAAACAATATATATATATATTTCTTTTTTAAAAGTACAGGTAGTTCCCGGTCCAAGTAGCTCAATAGGCAGAGCTAAGCAATTTACGCTGAAGGTGTTGGCTTCGACTCCCGGCCTGGATACTTTTGTATGCGAATCGATATAATCATCAAATTCAATATTGGATAATCTTTCTTTTATTGGATAAGCTTTCAAGTATGCTGAATATTAATTTCCTTTAAGGGTGTTCTTAAATCAAAAAAGGCAACTTTGTGACACAATTTTTAATTTATTTTTGTTCGGAAATGCATAAAACTAGCAGGTATTGCTGTTCAGAAACTATCGAATTGCACTCATTTTTCAGTTTTTTCGTAAACGCACTAGATATTTCAGAACAAGCCGTCAAAGTTGACGATCTGCATTTTCCGACGAAAGCAGAAAAATCAGTCAATGAAGGGGAGAAAATCGCGCGATTACGTGATGAAAATAGCTCATGACTCGGTAGGTAAATTATCATAAAATGGGACACTCAGTTCGATTCGAAAGCGCTTCTCTAGTCAGACTTTCCAATTTTATATCTTTCCGTTAAAAAATGAATTTGTAAATGTGTCAAAACGTTTTGCGTTTTGCGCTTTTGGGCGGAGCAATTGAGAACACCTTAAAAACGGGTTAGATAGGAAATGTGAAGCAATGAAATCATTAGGGCCACTAGGAGCTGGGAAGTAAATTCATTTTACACAGATTTCATCTTAGCAAGTAGTTTATGTTATTCCTACTGTCTGAATCGTGAAAATCCCGTATTTCATTTCACACAAGTTCCAAGGGCCCATAAGGCTTATATAGTTTCTAGTTATAAACAGAGACTTTTTTTCCCTTTCTTTTACCTTCAACTATCACTTTAATAGAATAAAATTTGCGAGTAATTTGAAAATGTATATTACTTGAGTCAACGTTAGAGATTACAATGTAATGCTCATGATGATGCCGATGCAACAAATCTTGTTCTGCGATTATATTTTCAAATAAACTCATACGATATAGAATGAAATTTATAAAATTAAATCGAGATTATTAGTTCCCGTGAGGATGTGAAACTAGCAACAAAGGATTCAAGGTTCATGTAAAATTGTTTGAATATGACTGCATGTTAAACTATGCTGTAATTTCAAGAAGTGCCCCTTGTGTTAATGTAAGGAAAGTTTGGCTACTAAATTCGAGTTCAAGTTTCGAGAAAAATAAACAGTTCACAATATCAGATTAGGTTAACAATCAAATATATGTTCCTCCAGACAAATTACAGCTAATCTAAACATACCCGATTTATCTGCAAGAATAATAAAACGAAATTCGCACATGTCTCGTTCTCCGAGAACAAATGTAGTATCCTAAAAAGAAAATTTTACCACGCGAGCCAGTGAAATTTTATACGGGAGAAATAAAGACAAACTAATGTATTTCCATGTTATACTAACATATGCAGATGTGGACTGTCGGCATATGTCTTGATAGAAACCAGCTCTTCTCATATAAACACAGCAAGTAAAGACGTTAGCTGATTCAGCAACCCCCCCCCCCCCCCCATTTCTCTCTATTTCTCCTGATACTCTGCACGGTGACAATCTCATTCTCTACGCAGTTAGCTAGCTGTTCACACACGAGCTAAAAATCACGCTTCCAGTTTGGAAGAAAAATAAATAATAATAAAACATAAAATAACATGAAGATAAAAAGGGAAGACAGGGAGGGAAACGAAAGAGAGAAAATTTAAATCTTATACTATGAGACGTTCTCATACCAAAGATATTAAAATGACATGTCCATACACTCTTCTTGAACAATTTTAGAAATTTAAGAACGAATATCATTATGAATAAACAGTTTAAATTAATTAACTGTAGGAACTGATGCAGGATTATTTTTTTCTTCATTTTGATCCCTATTTTATGAGAAATTGGTATTTTTTTTTTTTTTTTTTTTTTTTTTTTTTTTTGAAGTTTATTATATTTTCTATAAAATAATTTTTTAAACAAAAGATCGAATCGAATCTGTGTTTGGTTTGGTTTATTTTATGATGGCCGAATATCAACACGTGGGATATAATCCCGAAAGGGGTGGGGTGCCCTCCGTGGTAATCGAATCTATGAATTTAATACTATCGGCTTATTGGAACACTTAATATATATATTTTTTTATACAACCATATTCTGTTTGTAAATTATACATTTAAAAATCTCAACGAGATTTTTTTTTTTTTATCCATAAAAAATTTGTTTTCAATAGAGTGGAATTTTGCGTAAAGGACCACTTTAGTGAAACTTAATTTTGAGAGAGGTCATCTTTTGTTAAACAGAATTTCATAAAGAGTACCTTTTTATGAAATGTTGCGGAGAATCCCCCCCCCAAACAGGCTCGAATTTTTTGTCAGGATCTACCTGAGCAATTGATCGTATTTATATGTGTAAAAATAAATAAATAAATAAACCAAATTCATAAACTTAAAAGCTATTTGAGTTTTAGAAATACAAAACAGTATCTTCAATTTTAAAAAGTATGAATAATGATGATTTTAGTGATTATATTAGTGACACTGGTTTATTGATAAAGCTATACAGTTTAGTTATAATAGGAAGATGATAAGGATAAATATTTACAAAAATATGCTTGAAACTTAATATTGTCATAGAATACATTATTCAACTTAAAAAGAATAAAAAGGAGACGAGAAAAAAGCCATTCAAATTATTACTAGTTGTTACTGTTATGCGAATTTAAGAATTAAAATGAGGTGATATTTAAAATAATTTTCTCCTTATGAAAATCGCCAACATTCATTAAGTAATTAAGAAACAAATTCCAAACAAAATAAATATACCAATAAAAATATAAACATTAATTCGCGCAAGCGAATTTCTTTATTTTTTTTTATTTTTAATAAATAAATAATAATAAAAACCTCGCAAGCAGAATTTGCTACTACAACGAGATATTTTTGTTTCTTTCTATGTATTATAACTGCATATTTTCGGAACACTAAGAAAGAGAATTCTGCAACTATTACAAAAAAGCAACATATTTATAACTCTAAAACAATTGGGTAAAAAAAAAGCGCACTGATTACCAAAATCACCCTTAACTACGACGCCAATCTGAAAACAATGCCATGTTGTAGAATCTGAAGGAATCATTGTTGGAGTACAATGGCTGCAAGTCGCAACTAAAATTGAAACTGCATGCATTTTTACGAAGTAGCTGTTCTCACACATATGCAGTTGACGTGCGTACGTTTCACTCATTCAAACAGAAGAGAAAGACAAAATCTAAATACTAGAATAAAATTTGGTAAAACTGCTTTCAAAGAACATTACTGAAAAAAAAGGAAAGAGAAAGAAGTAGATAGAAATGCAGCTTTTCTCTCTCTTTTTTGTTTAAGGAGTTGCTTCATTTAAATGTAAAGACCCGTTCGCTAAGCTAATCCTATGGAAGAAATTTATAAAGATATCTCGGTTGCATTTCAATAGTTATTTATTTATTTATTTATTTTATTTATTTTTATTTTGAAGATATTAAAAAAAAGTAAACAGCTAAAATAAAAAAAAATAATAACGAGGTATTGTATTAAAAATTCTGAGATTAGGAAAAGAGAAAAACTGAACAAAATTGTTAACACAGTGATCGTATCAGCAAGAACCCCTACTGAAAATAAATACTGATTGAGTAAAGAATTATTTTATTATAAAATTATTTCATTCTTAAACCATTCTTAAACATCTTGGATGTGCGACTTAAAAAGATCCAAGGTAATTGTAGGTAATTGTAATAAATAGGTAGGTTAAAATAGGTAATTGTAAATAAATATAATCAAGGAATAATAATTGATAATTGAAAAAAAAATCATTACTAAAAAATGTAAATTTACACTTTAAAACCAGTACATTTTTTAAAACTGATTTTAAAGTGTTAATTTATATCTTTTAGCAACTGAAATTAATGTAACATTACAAGGTGTTAATTCAGGGTGTCTGCAGAAATTTTAAAAAGAGTTTCCTGAGTTTTCCTTGATTTCCTTAATTATCTTTATCAGACTTCCCCGACTTCATTATTAACTGTACAAACATAGTTTATCAGTTTTTTAGTAATTTTGAAATCTTTCCTCACTTTTGTTATCACTCCCCCCCCCCCCCCTCTTCCTTGAGAATGTTATTTATCAAAGTGATTATTATTTATTTTTATTTTTTTTTTTTTTTTTTTTGGGGGGGGGGGGGGATTTTTAGAATTTGTTTCTTTCGTTAGGATGTAGTGACTTTAATAATAACTTTATACTTTCATAAACATAGATAACCGACTAAAAAAAAGATAACATTATTTTGGACCAAAGACCACGGTACAAATAAAAAGAGAAAATTTTGATTGGCATAAAATTGACATCGATATCAAAAGATAACCCCTCCACTCCCCATAGAGATATTTTACGATATCACATGCCACCCCCCCCCCCCAAAAAAAAAAGTTATAATGTTACATTTGCACAGCCCCTAACAATACACATAAAGGTATTTTTCCATGGCTGTTGCTTCCTCGTGTAACACGCTTATCCAGCTTACTAATAATCTCATTTGGGAGAAGAAAAAAAAAGAAAGAAAAATATAAAAACAGCCTAATATTCATAAACTATTTATTAGCTGACAGTTTTATAAATCCAATCTAAACTGAAAAATTAGTCCAACAACTTCAATGACCAATAGACATACACTGTCAGAAAAATTCGTCAATATACACTAAGTTATCGTTATTTTTTCACAAATAATTTCTGTTCTCCCAGAAAACGTATTTGTTCTGTGAGTTCATTTCGAGCGTCGAAAAATGAGGAAAAGTTTCCGTTTATATCCAGCACGCATGCGCATTGGGTCTGTTAGTAATAAGTTCGAATTTATTTTTAAAATGAAAAACAAAAATATTCTGTCTATTAAAATGTCTAATTTAGTTTTAAAAGACAAAAATGTTTTCGAATTTAAAAATAAATAACAATTACTTTCTTTATTCGTTCAAAAATTCTCACAAATAGAACATCCATGTTTTTTCTCTAACATTCTACGTAATATATTTAAAATTCCCATTTTTATACTATATTAATACTAAACGTAAAAAAGACCCAGCCACAGTTTCATTAAAGATGAAATCTTTCCGAGATTAACTGCATAATTAAAAGCTTTTTAACGAAATACACCAACCCACACCCATATGAAATGAAGGGTTCTATTTTAACGCACAATCATCATGAGCAGCCGTAGCGCCGTGGATTAGCGTTGGTCTTGTAATCCTGGGGTCCTTGGTTCGATCCCCGCCTCTTCCGCATTGATTTTTTCCAAACTTTTTTCAAGTGACGGATATTTTTCTTCTTTTGACAGAGAAAAAAATAAACAGAAAATCGTCAATATACAGACAATTTCTGGCAGCAGTGCTGCCAGTGCATTTTCTGTGAAAAGACGGAAGTTTTTTTGAGAGTGTACGGTGATCAGAATTTTTTCCCATTTTCTGAAAAATGTTCAAGTCTGAGACACATCATCTGATGTGATAGCTATTGGACTAAACTGGCCACGTGACCAAGTTATGCTAATGTATCATTTAAAAATTTCAAAAATGGGTAAATTGCCTTTAATATAAGCATTATTCGAAGAAATTGAAAACATCTCACTACTTTAATCTGTGTTAAATATAGAAAACTTATACAATGTGCATTTTTTTTTTTTTTAATATTGGGAGACAAATCAGTCTCGATGGCAAGGTGAAAATGTAAATATTTTCGCATGTAGATATTTTTCGCTGATTTTTTAGTATTTTTACAAACTTTCCTGGTTTTGCCAGATGGACAAACCATCGTGATTTTTCCATGATCCCCTGATTTTCAGGTTCTGTAGACACCCTGTAATTTAATCCTATAATGATTAAAAATAAAATTTCGAAAGTTGAACAATTGCCACTCATGTACAGAACGTTTAAAATTGTATTCCAACCCAAACTGCTTATTTTCTGATTTATTTTTAAATTCATTTTTACTATCAAATGCATCAAACTCACAAATTCTCTTATTTAGAAACTACTCAATGTACTGTGTTTGTTGATTCTTTAATAAATGCAGAAAATATAGCAAAAAATGCTGGCCAAAGTTAGCATTTGGAACCGAATTTTCCGAAGCGGGAGATCTGGAAACGGGGAAAAAAAAAAGTCAAATTCAGAAAATAATTGCTTTTAAACAGGGTTGGCAAGTTTCTTTCGCAGTGGAAAAAACCGGCCGGAAGAAATAGGTTTCTTTCAAGTGGAAGAAATGGAAGAAACTGTTTTTCTTTAAGCAGGGCTTGAAAATTCTGAAAATTTTAAGGTTCCCAGCTGGGAACCTATATGAAAAATATAGGTTCCCAGATGAAAAGTATAAGTTCCCAAAAAAATTTATGCATGAGTATTTTAACAAAATTTTCCGTTTTATCGCGATTTTTTAAAAGAAATTTGGCGTTTTTTCGCGATTCTTTGACGAAATCTGCCATTTTATCGCGATGTTTTAACGAAATCTGCTGTTTTTCATTTTTTTTTCCCTTTTTTTTTTTTTTTTTTGTTACGAGATTTGCCGTTTTTGTGATTTTTTTAATGAAATTTGCGCTATTTCGCACGATTTTTTGACGAATTTTGGAGCATTTTCACAATTTTTTTGACGAAATGTGTTGTCTTTTCGCTATTCTTGTGCAAAATTTGTTGTTTTCCATGATTTTTTAACAAAATTTGCTCATTTTTGCGATTTCTTAATGAAATTTGCCGTTTTCCCCGATTTTTTGACGAAATTTGCCGTTTTCCCCGATTTTTTGACGAAATTTGCCGTTTTTCGCGATTTTTTGAAGAAATTTGCCATTTTATCGCGATGTTTTAATGGAGCCTGTTGCTTTTCAAAAGAAAATCTTTACAAAATTTGCCTTTTTTGGGATTTTTAAATGAAATTTGCGATGCTTCATTCGATTTTTCAACGAAATCTGTTGTCTTTTAGATATTTTTAGACGAAATTTGTCGTTTTTCCCGATATTTTGACAAAATTTATTGTTTTCCATGATTTTTTTAACGAAATGTGCCGCTTTTAAGCGATTTCTTAACGAAATTTGCCTTTTTTTGCGATCCTTTAATGAAATTTGTGTTTTTTCTGCGATTCTTTTGTTGAATTTCGGGCTTTTCCCGTGATATTTCGACGAAATTATGAGTCCCCCGGGCCGCTTATGAGCTATTTTTTTGCCGATTTTTTGCTTAATTTACGCGTTATAATGCGTCCGCGGCAAAAGGTTAGGTTCCCAGCCGGGAACCTTAGTGATAAAATATGCGTTCCCGGAAAGGATTTCTGGGTTCCCCGGGATCCCGGGAACGCTATTTTTCGAGCCCTGCTTTAAGAATTTACCATATATTTTCAATTTTGTAAGATATAATAAATCTCTTCTTCCTATAATCTTATATAAATTAATTTCACTGGACCAAAACCAATTTAATTAAGTATATATGCTAAATTAATAATTACATCAGCTTTTTAGCCAAGATCACATACAACACTTATCTAGAGATCTTCAATCATTGGCTAAATGAAAAGAAATTTTATCCAAAATACACAAAATCAATGAGATGTTATCCATTTCAGTTTAACAAACATATTTTTTTATTATTTAAATTTCTGAAACTAGTAGTAAATAAAATATAGTAGAGATTCTTTACTAATGGTAGAATGAAATCCATTTAAATAAAAGATTTTAATTTACATCAGTTTATTAATGTAAGTAATGCATAATAATTATTGTATTAAACAGAGATCAACCCAAAATATGTTTTCGTGTTCGGCCCAAAATCCGAGTTTTGCCAAAAATGTGTATGAAAATTTGGCTAGATCGAAACACTCAGTATTCCAAAAATCTTGTTTCTTCCTACGGAAATTTTCAACATTAGTCACTGATTTGAACTGTATAAGCTTAAATGAATGTATTGCAATGAACTTCATTGTTTATAATTATCAGTCATGAATTATTATTCATCACATAGAAAATTTTTAACTGCATCAGATTTCAAATTTTCTTTGAGAAAGTTCTAGAATAATAAATGATCATTTACAAAAATCATTATAGATGAAAAATCAAGGTGTGTATACCTAAATCTAAAATATTTTTTAATTAAATGAAATTCATTCTGTGTCATGGATGAATTAATTACATATTATTGTATATAAAAAAAAGTTTTGGGATTATTAACAGTTGTACATAATTTAAATAAATACTATATATATAATTAATTTACAATTATGTATATTTATGTATGTCTATTAATTACTTAAAAACATACAATTTAATTACTTAAAATTATTTTTGGATGTTATCATTTTCAGCTAAAAAGTAGGAAGGTCACCTAATTTGATTTTGGCCTTTTAAAACCTGTTTTGTTCTATCCTTAGTATTAAAAGAAATCTTTATTTTTTTAGTACAATGCAACATAGTATAGCAAAAAAGTTTTTTAGCAGTAGGATGCTGCAATCAATTTCTCAATTTTTTTTTTAAGTCCTACACTTCAGGATAGTTTAAAAGCATTTTGACCAGGGTTGTTATGATTTTGACCAGCCCAAAAAAACCCGGGGGGGGGGGGTGTCAAAATTTCAACTTTAAATTACATATATAATGCATTTATATTACATATATAATATATTGTAATATATTTCTTAATATCAGTACACCACTCATAAAGTTTATAACCATCACCCCCCCCCCACCCCAAAGAAAAGAAATATCCTAATTATACCCATGACAATTTTTAAAAGAAATAATTGTTAGTTAATCTCTGTAGTATGTGTAACTAACACAAACAATTTTTTCCCATTAAAAAATACTTTGATGTATAATCCATTCTATGTTATACAATAGAAACTCAACAAAATACCATATATGCTAAGAATCCTAATTTAATTATGTAGACATGTAGAATTACTTGGCTTATTCTTAGGCAATCACTTCAATTAAAATGAATAAAGATATTTTATCCTTAACAAAATATTAGTTTAAAAATTCTGATTCAGTACTAGTTTTAGTAAAGTACTTTAATGATAGTTTTATTGTTAAAATTATTACTAATAATCAATTTATCTAAAAGCAAAGCATAATTTTGATTTCTGTCATTGATTTACATATATTTGTAATCAATTAGCTACTTTAAATTTAGTAATAAGTACATTTTTTTTTCAAGCTTTTTGAACCACCTCCCATAACCCAAAAAACCCGAAAAAACCTGAAAAAACCCAAATCCCTGAAAAAACCCCAAAACCCTGAAAAAACACAGTGTGTTGTGTTTTTTTCTGAAAAAAAAACCCGGTTATTTAACAACCCTGATTTTGACATATTCATAGATATTTTTAGAACGCTAATCTTCTAAATCAGAATTGAGATATTCAAGCTAGATGAAAAATATAAAAAATTACTAATTTATTTATTTATTGTGTTGCACAGTTTAAAATGATACACTTCTATACGAAAATAATACATTTTTGTATGAAAAATAAACAATTTGCAGATAGTTTCTTTTCCTTTTTTTTATAAATGGAGCAATTAATAAAAAAAACCACCCCTCTACCTCTAGAGTAGTAAAAATCCATCAACTGAAAATGTCTGCTGAACCTGAAGTTTGTTAATTAAAAAATATTAGTAAAAAAAAATAACTCATCTTTGCAAAAATATTTTTAATAATAATTAAATTTTCCAATTTAGATTTCATTAATTATACTTTCCCATTCTTTATAATTATACTTTACAATTCTTTTCCATAGTTAATATACTTTCTTCCAGTTTCTTCCGGTTTTTTCCAGTTTCTTCCACTGTCCTGGAAGAAATAGGTTTCTTCCGGAAGAAACCCAGCCCTGCTTATAAATCAAATTCTGATTAATCACGCGAAAAATGAAATCCCACGGCCTCTTATACGTCTCTTCTTAAATCATCTCAGCAAGTTTCATGTTTTTACTCTTAAAAATGAGTCTAAAAAAATGTCTCAGAAAATTTCGAGCAGATGAGGGTGGAAATACTTTTATTCGAATTTAAATTTCTTCGAATAAACCCTTAGCATCAAACCCAAAACATGCCTCGAAATTTTTATTATAGATGTCAGATGATGATCTGTTTATCTAAAAAGGCAAAGTACCCAGACTTTTTCAAAGGAATACATGGGGGTGCCTAGAAATGCCAATAACAAAGTACTTTCCATAATCTCAATATTGTAAACATCATAGTTGGTTTTCTTTCTATAAAATTAAAAGCTGTTCTAACTTAAAACCCACAAATCTGATTTTATTTTTAGGATAAAAGTATTAAGCCCACGAAATTATTAAAAATATACTTTTAAAAAAGTTACTAAGAGTGCTTTCAGATGTTCGCATCTTTGAAAGGCAGCGTGTATGACAATCTTCGGCCGGAAGTGAGAATGGAACCCAATCATAGAAGTACGAATACCATGCTTTACAGATTGTGTTACCATGCATATTGCAATTTATTTATTTTTAAAATCATCAATCGCATAAACATTGCAGATATTTTAGTATCTATTTCAATTTCTAAAACGACATCAGTGGAAATAAATGCGTCAAATTTCAAATGGGACCACACCAGTTGCTTAAAAAAAGTAGTTTTCTTTATGAAATTGTGAAATGGAGCTCAAATTCAAAAATGTGAAGAATGTTAAGAATTTTGTTTCTTTATCTTCTCGGTTGAAAATAGAAATAAGAAAAAAATAGGAAAACACCACAAAAATCACAGCAGCTAGACAAATGACAAGATCTATTTTTCATCAAACGAAACAAACCTGCCATCAATATGATGTCATAAAACCCCGCCTTGACATTCGACACTGGAAGTATGGCATGACTATTGTTCAGTGGCGAAGTTCGCTTGACATACACAGCTGCTACGATGCCAACTGGGCGCAAAAAAGAAAGAAAAAAAAAAGAATAAAATGTACATTTTTCATCTCTGTATAACTATTAAATATCTCGGTTTAATAAACAAAGTATAATTTACATTAAAAAAAAAATAAATAAATAAAAAGGGCAAAAATTTCGAATAATGTAAGGACAAACGAAAATTCCCTTATTATTTTCTCTTTTGAAAGAGAAAAAGAAAAGTTTGACGGAAGAAACCTCACTAAAACATTTTATATTAAATGATATATTTCGTATGTTATATGAAATATTCACAATAAATATTTTATCTTTTAACAGGAAAAGAGCATTTTGTGAAGAACATTTTATGAAAGAGAATCAAACAAAATTTACATAAAGAAATCCGTAAAAAAGATTCGTATTTATACTCTTTTAAATACAAAAATAAAATAAAATAAATAAAATTAAAAAAAAAAAAATCAACGTTACTTCAACAATAAAATATTGAACTACGGATGTTCTTGCTTTTAAACAAGTTACTTTGACTTATAACATTCATTAACACTTACATAAGTTTTACTTTTCTCAGGGGTTTTTGTATTTCAGTGTCCTTTTGTAAAATGAGTAAATAAGCGATTGAAAACCAATGCATTTTTGTAAAACCTTGTAATACAAGTGAAAGACTTTTCGGATTATCTATTTGTTCCTATATAGTCCAATGATAGGGGAGGCGGGGGGACCACATTTGTCATTAATTAGCTGGGGGGGGGGGGAGCTGGAAATTAGTTGAATCCATTTAGTTTAGGTCTAAAATGAATATACTAAGTTTTCCTACACGTAGTAGGTGAGTGTTAGAAAATATACACAGATTTATAGCCGATTTATATATATATATATATATATATATATATAACACTATCTTGACGTCACTGACTCTTTCAAAACCACTGTCAATACAAATAATGTAGAGCTTAAAATTCTGAATTAAAATGAGTACCTACACCTAATACTTTTTCTGAATATTAAAGTCACGATTCTATTTCAAAGTTTTAGCCCTTTGGTCAGAGGGTTGAATACAGAATTCATTGGGTAAAACTGGGAATTGCTTTAATTCCTTCAGTTTAGGTCTAAAATGAATATGTTATGCTTTCCCCTACGTACTAGGTGAGCATTAGGATATATGTACATATTTATAACCGAAAAACACTTTGATATTCTTAAAGTAACTTGATCTCTCTGGACTTCGAGCTCTTGATTAACGATAAGCCAAAATTTTGAAATAAAATTACGGTCTTAATGTTGAACAAAAATATTGATTGCACACCCATTTTATTCAGAATTTTAAGCTCTACAACATTTTGTACTGACAATGTTTTTGATAGAGTTAACTGTTTTGAGATATTTTTAAGGAAGAAAGAAAGGATGAAAGGAAAAATAAATAAGTGTTTTTCGATTATAAATATATGTACATATTTCCTCACGCTCATCTAGTATGGGGAGAAAAACATAGCATATTAACTTTAGACTAGTGATGGGCGATTCTGGAAATTTTAAGAATCGATTAAAATCGACATCGTATAAAACAACATCGATCATAATAAGAATCGATTTCTCAGTTCTAGAATCGATATTTCGATATTCAGATTCATACAAAGAAGATCCAAATCACTAATTCCAAAACTTTGACAATCAGCAGCACCGTAATTACCGCCTCCCACCCCCACCCCCATCCCCATTTAGGGAGGCATAGAATTAAGCTAGTGCAATTTTTAGAGTCGGATAATAATAATTTTAAATTTTAAAATGATTGTCACTTATGGTTGTTACTTACACAAAAACTTTGACAAATTTGAGAGACATAACTCAATAATAACACTGAGTAACTTGGCATTAAACCGAGGATAAAGAGTGCCAAGATCGTGTAACTAGGATGGGGAACAAGGAGTATGGACAAAAACAAAAACTTTTTTTTATTTCTAATGCCAACCAAATGTTACACGAGATAGTTTAGAAGAGCAAAAAATATGCCCCATACCCAGGAGGGCAGGTAAACCCCACTCTTGATAAAAGGGCGACCATAGCCCAAATGTATCTTTTGCCGAAGTTACAAAATGAGGATTTACAATGAAATGGAACGAGAAGTTTCGCTCTTTGAAACTGTAAAAAGTGCCAAGAGCATATAACTAGGTGAAGAGAGGGGTAGTATCAGAAAAAAAAACGAGGAGATAAAAGCTTTATAACGATATATTACATGAGATGGTGTGGAAGAAACAAAAAATATGCCCCCCACCCAGGGGGGCAAGGTAAATTCCAAACGGACAGAAAGCCGACCCCGACCCAAATGTATCTTTTGTTGAGGTTTCAAAATATGGATTTATAACAAAATAAAACGAGGATTAGACTTTTTTAAAATCGCAGTCATAATTCGAACGATCCTGTAAGTTAAGATTGGTGAGGAAGGGGGGGGGGGGGGGGGGTTAAGACGGGCAAACATGAAAAAAAAATAATAATAATAAAAAAATAGTGGCACTCAGAGAGTGCCGACAGAAGTGAAGCCTTGAACAATTACGTGTGTATTTTTTGAATCGTTAGGATATATAATTTTGAATCGTCAGGAAATACTTTTAAATGAATAAAAAAAAGGGTTCTATAATATTAAAGAACATATCAATATCTATAACAAAAAATACTATATGTCCAGCTATTAACTCACTATAACTAATTTCTTACATTTTAAAATGCGATAAATACACCAACCAAAATTAGACCATACTATCAATACTTTAATCCTTATCCAAATAAATCATTTTGTATTAATGCGTGTTACAATATCTGTAGATTACTTTTTAGCTCACAGGCTATCATAGCCTGAGAGCTTATGTGCCCGTCCGTTCTGTATGTACGTTCGTACGTGCGTAACGCGATAACTCATGATAAAAATATCCCATTCACTTGAAATTTTGTATATAGGTATATCCTGATAAGGCGCTTCCCTGATTAGTTTTTGGAGTTCATTCGATGTGTATAAGAGGGGGAACGGGGGGCTCATGCCCCTCCCCTTAATTGATATAAATGGGTTTTTCATGCAGAAATAATAGTTTTTGTTCAAAATTTACACATAGGATCTTTCTGATGAAGCACTTCCGTGATTGGTATTAGGTGTTCTTTGGATAAATATAAACAGGGGAAATGGGGGTTCTAATGTCCCTCCCCTTAATTTATATATGGGTTTTTTTATGCAGAATTGTCAGATTTCGTTCAAATCTCCGAATAGTTTTGGAAGTTTAATGGTTAAGTATATAAAAGAGGGGGATAACTCCTCTTAAATTATATAAATATGTTTTTATTCAGAATTATGCGATTTGCTCTGAATTTTGGATATGGATTTTTTTATGATAAAACATGTCCCTGATCAGTTTAGCGGGTTCAGTGATTAAACATAAAAAGGGGAAAGGGAGGAGCTGTTCCCCTCTCCTTAATTTTTCTGCAAACGGAATCAACCCTTGAAAACATAAGGGTGTAATGTACAATTAGTATGCGTAGCCTGTGAGCTCAACGCCATTAGTTTAACTGGGCAGTATACTTTTTATTGAATTATTCAAATCGGACATTCCATTCAAAAGTTATTACGAATTTAAAGATGACAATCTAAAGAAATAATAGCGCAGCTGAGCACTCGGTAGCCAATAAGCTTAGGGATTACGTGTGCAATCAAAAGATTGTGGGTTCGAACCTCAGTTTCGCTGATATGTATCAATGTTTTTTTTGTTTGTTTTTTTACGAAGAAGTTTGAAAAAATAAAATTTAAACCCATTATGGGTCCGTAACGTGACCTAAAATGATGGGAGAAAATGTCTTATGCTAGATTTGTAATGTATGAAGCATAAGCTTTCTATAGACATATTGTATCAAGAAATGAGAAAAACCCCCTCTGCCCCCCCCCCCCCAAAAAAAAAGTTCCTATAGGGAAAATCGGGAAACTAGAATAGCAAAATGAACGGCGAGAAATGGTTAGCTATACAAGAAATTTTCTCCCCACAGTAACTCCTATAGAAGCAAAGTTATAGTCTTTTAAAAATTGAAATGAAATGAAGAAATAAGCAAAATTATGTGAGTGATTGACAGGGGGGGGGGGGGAAGGTCCACAGCTCTGGGGGTGCCATGTAGCTTAAACTTTTAAGTTAAAAATGGTAGAGAATTAAATGAGCGAAATTTTAAGGTGTATATTGGGGGAGGGTGCAAGCCCCCCCCCCCCCTCAACATTTTTTTTTTTTTGTTTCTTTTGAAGAAACAAAAAAAATATGCCCAGATAAACCCCAAACGGGCTGAAGGGCGATCCCTTATTTATCTTTTGTCAAGGATTTAAAATGTGGATCTAAAATAAAATAGACCGAGAATTGGACATTTTAAAAACTGTATGCATATTTCGAAAGGTCCTGCAAGTTAAAACTGACGCGGAAGGGGGGGGGGGGGATTAGAAGAGACGAGCGTGAAAAATAAAACATAATAAACTTATACTTCAAATAACTGGACTTCTAAACAAAAATAAAACGATTTAACCTAGTGTCGAATTAATGGGGTGGCCCGCAGGGGATAACCTCCCCCCCCCCCAGAAGTTATGAGAATTTATGCTTTTTAATGCACAAAGTGCGATTCCCCCTCTCTTACAGAGCTGTAAAACATGATGCTTTCCTCCAGAGTCGCAGAAAAATACCTGCATTCAACACTGATTTACCCTAGAGAAAAAAAAAAAAAAAAAAAAAAAAAAACTAGTTGTTGGGGGCCACCGTAATACTTACCCATCATATATATGCATATATAATATATGAAAATAATACATTTGAAAACTATTTATAAAATGGATTGCAATCCCAAAACAAAATTTAAACGTGTATTTATATTTTTGTTGTGCATAGTAATGCTGTATTAATGAGTTGCTGATGATTCTCTTTCGATAAATTATACAACACGCCTAACTCAAGTAGTATTGAATTGCGAAAAAGAAACATCCTTATAACTCCAAAAATAATAATTTTATTAACTAACAGTTTATTGCGTCAGATTAAGCGTCTCATTTCCAATTAAAATATATCTTTGAATTGAAATTTGAATTAAATACAAGGTCATGAAAAATCGAAGAATGTGGAAAACAGGATTACAGATATCTCGGCAACTAATAACTCGATCAACTTCGTTCTTTATGCAAAATTTGTGTTATTTTATTGCCTTTTACGATCACTCCTTAAAATAAAAAATTTCGAAAATTTTTATATACCTTTCATCAGAACGAATTTTTCGAGAGTCCGAAAAAAATAGTTTCAGATAATCAAGGTTACTGATATTAAATAGGCTTCGTCCCATTCTTACATACTAAATACATACAAAATTTCAAGTCTCTATCTCAATTCGTTCGACAGATAGAGCGTTTACAGACAGACAGACAGACGGACGGCAAAACTTTTTTTTCTAAAAATATGTTTTTCGAAATCTCCAGTGTCGAAACCGTGTAAATCCGTCAAAAAAATTTTTCGATTTTCAAAACGATTGCAAGACTAACCCTATACCAGGGCTAGAAAAATTTGAAAAAAATTACATGCCCAGTCGGGCATGTGGTAGGGAAAAATAGATGCCCGAATAAAAAATTTACATGCCCAACTTTTTTGTACTTCTAAATTTTATGATTGTAACTTTAAAGCTGGTATTTTTTATATATCATAGTCCATAAAATCATAAAAATACATACCAAATATTTTTTATTGAAGGAAATATCAAAACTCGTATGATTAAAGATTTCTTTATTAAATAATTCTTATTTAATAAATGAAATTTACATCATGGAATTTATTACACATTTTTTTATTATATTATAAATTACTGTTACATTTAGTTAATATAAAACATATAAATCAAATTTCAGAAGACTGCAAAGAAATAATTTTCGAGAATTGTTTTAATATTTTCAGGCCTTGTACGAACCCTGTGTATATTAGTAGATATTCCAAAATTCTATACATTAGATTGCTGGTGTAGAGAATGTCCACTAATGTGCCGTGTACCTTTGGCAGTGGATTGCCAGTGTTCAATAGCCAGTAAAGGATCATAGTCGCAAGTGTCAGGACCTTCTCAAATCGTCAATAGCCATGAAGATAGATATAGTAGTATATCTACTATTCTATCTCCATGTCAATAGCGTACATTATGCGAGCCGCCATTGCTGCGCGGGTAAATATGTTGCTCCATAACTTTTGAAAACCGTTATTAAAGAATCACTGGTACATCGGCGATCACGGCACTTAGTTACGTGAGTGACGTTCTATCCTGGCAGCCAATGCGATAGCGGCTAGCGGAGAGTCTTTCTCTGCCGTTCCATCGGAGAAAAGGTGTGTACGCGCAACGGATGTGCGCAGCAAAGGCTATGCTCCTCTTCTATTTTCACTTGTTTTGACGAAAGCTCAGTCGTATTCCGGCGCTGACCGATTGTATTGTAAATAAAATGTCTACTTTTCGTAAGGCGTACATTAATTTACGAAGTTTGATCATTCTTCTTCATGATTTAGCTTATGCCAACCTATTTAAATTTAAATGTGGTACTTTCAAAAGTACATGCCCATTCGGGCATGTTGATAAAAATAATACATGCCCGATCGATAATTTTACATGCCCCGGGCATGTCGGGCAATAGATTTTTCGAGCCCTGCCCTATACTACGTATGATGGGTAAGTAATAATAATAATCCATTGTTATACGTAATTTTACAACAATACTACCATTAAAACAATAAAAGTGGAAAAATCAATCTGATCTGAAACGTGGATTAAGGATTTAAAGTAAATCAAAAAAATTAAATCTTCCAAAATGCGCTTTCCAAAGATCGAAATCGAATCTAAAGATCGACATCGAATCTAAAGATCGAAATCGAATCTAAAGATCGACATCGAATCTAAAGATCGACATCGAATCTAAAGATCGATCTTACGGGCAGAATCGATTTTACATTTTTACTTTCTTTTGTAACTTTACAAGAAGAGAGTATTAGATTTGTGAAAAATTGCGACTTCCCGTTTTCGATGTATTTATATATTTTAGAAGGTCTTTAACACGATTTCATGATTTTTAAGAAATATATGTCTGTGTGTCTGTCTGTCTGTGAGTCTGTATATGACAAAAATTTCTGACCGTTCTATCTCAAGAACAAATGTACGGAATTCCACAAAACTTTAGATTTAGTTTGACCTTGATATAAACAGAGTCTAATTAATTTTTGGTGTATATAGCCTAAAAGGTGACGTTGTTATGCTGCATTTTTTGCGATTTGCGCAACAGCTATATCTGAATAACGAATGCACGGATTTTCATCAAATTTCAGATCCAGTTAGTCCTTGACATAAATTGATGCTTTTTTGCATTTTGATTTATATCGCTTCTCAGATGGCGCTGCTATGCTGAATTTTTCACAATTTCCACTCAGCGCTATTTGAAAGAGGAGGGGGGGGGGGCGAAAGGAGGCGGTCGTCCCGAGCGCGGAAATTTAGGGGGCGCCATATTTTTACTACTAACATCACTTCTAGCCTATCACAAGAAAAAGTTAATAGGGGGGGGGGCTAAATTTGAACTTTGAACCGGGCGCAGTTCTCTTTTCGCACGCCCCTGTTTCCATTTTAGCTTTATCTCAAGAACTAATGGACGGACTTTCATAAAAATTTAGATTCAATTAGTCCTTGATATTATTTGATGCTAATTACATTTTGGTGGAAATCGCTTAAGAGATGGCGCTGTTATACTGCATTATTCATGATTAACGCAATAGCGCTCTCTCAAGAACGAATTTTCATCAAAATTCAGATTCAGTAAATCCCTGACATAGATTAGTGTTGTTTAATTCTGGTGTAAATTGCCCTACAGGTGGCGCTGATATGCTGCATTTTTTATGATTTCGCAATAGCTGTATCTCGCGCTTCCATGGATTTCCATCAAAGTTCAGATTCAGCTGGTACCTGATAAAAATTCATCCTGATAAATTTTTGGTGTACATCACTCAACAAAAAACGCTATTTTGCGGGGGGGGGGGGGGGTGTTCTGAGGTTTCGTTAACTCTTCTATCTTAGAAACTAATAAACTGAAATTTTGGAATTGGCACATTGGCACATCCGACTATTTTATCTTCGACTTTTGAAGGAAAATGAAAATTATATTACCTTCAGAGAAATCGATTAAAAATTTTAAAGTATCGATTAAATCGAGTTGGCCGTAGTATCGATTAAATCGATTTAAAAAAGCGAAATCGCCCATCACTACTTTAGACCAAATCCGAAGGAATTAAAACAATTTCCAGTTTTCTCCTAATTAAGTCTGAGTTCAAGCCTCTGACCACAGAGCTAAAACATTGAAGTAGAATTGTGTTCTCAATATTAAAGAAAAAGTATTAATTGTAGGTATTAATTTTATTCAGAATTTTAAGCTCTACAACATTTGTATTGACAACTTTTTTTTAAGAGTTAGTGATTTCGAAATAATGTTATGGTACTACAAAAAAACTTTTTTGCTATAAATTTGTACACATTTCCTAACGCTCACCTAGTACGAGGAGGAAACCATAGTATATATTCATTCTAGACCGAGACTGAAGGGATTCAAACAATTTCCCTAATTAATTCCGAATAACTAATTCCGAGCTTCAGAATTTATATTTGGTTAAAAATACTATATTTTACTTAACGTAAAATCATAATCAGGAAGTGCAGATACTTTAAGAATGATACGTTAGATTCATATTTGTGATTTTTGAATAATAATAAAAGCGTATGGAGAATTGTAATGACACAACAGGTTGGTTTATTTTGCAAAAAATAAATAATAATATGTTATTTTAATTACTTATCATTTTAAGTAATATGAAAAAAAATGAGCCAAGTACATAGTAATGTATCGATATATTTTTAACACACACACAGAAAAAAAAAAAAAAAAAAAAAAAAAAAATAGTATCTTTGTTCTTTTTAAAAACCACCGTTCTATAAACAAGATAACCAGTTATAATCACAACTTTTCATTTCGTATTAAATGCATGTCTGCCAAAAAAGTGACATGAATTCTTTATTATTTTCAGAATTTTTTTCTCCTTCTTTGCTAATCAATTGACGAGCTAAGAAAAAAAAAAGCTTCGGGTAAAAAAAAGGGTTATTAAAGAAGCTAATATAGCTTATTCGACCTTTCCAAAAAGATTTTTATCTGAAGATGATAGTAAAGGATGCTTGATCTTTTCCAGGAAAAAATATTTTAAACTTGTACTAACTATACGCCAGTTTTCTCCCATACTCTGGGGTGCCTACTGATCAGGCTGTAGAAAAAGAATGATCTTAAAAAAATTTTCAAGATCTATTTTAACGAGGTATCGGCATATTATATATGAATCTTCCACCAACATTACTAACATTAATCGGTACTAATTAGTATTAATTACTCAATATATTGTTTATCATTAATAAATAAAACTACAAACAAGAAGAAAAAAAATTTACTGATTAAAACAACTAATTACGCCAAGTACCACATGTCCCAACATTATCAAGTTCCAGAGGACAAAAATCAAAATTTTTTTAAATGATTTTTTTAAATGTAAACAAATTAATAATAATTTAATTCATTTTAAATAATACTGGAGTAGTATACATCTGATAAATTAAAAAATACTTTTAACTAAACAAATGATTTAAAATATGTTTTAAAACATTTAAAATTAATTATAAATACCAGTAAGGGATTTTGCTTTCTCAAAAAGCACACAATTATGAAAGTTATGAATGATAATTCTTTATTAATATAGAAAATATTAGTAAAAATGTAAAAAAATATACATGAGAATTACATTTAAATAAGTTGGAAAGTGTGATCGCAGATCGCACAGAGAATTTCGTTTATTGTTTCTTTCAAAACAACTTGTCCTTTAATTAATAAATCCAAATCGTTCATTTATAATTATTAAATTCTTTCATAGATGGTAGCACCAATAAGTTAAATTTTAAAATAATTGTAAAAAGAAGTTATTTTTTTTCATCAAATTAAAGGTGCATAAATAACATTATTTAAATAAAATCCAAAATTTCCAATTTTATTAGAAATCCAAAATTTCTTTTAATTAAATCTATCTTAGTATGAAAATTTCAAGTTCTAGCACCAGGGTTCGAACTAAGAATCTTTTGTTTACTAGCGAGATGCTTTACCTTCAAACTATGATGTCTACACGAAATTTATTGAAATTAAAATTCTCTTTTGAAATTTAAATCGCAAAAATAAACGGACGACATTGATAAAATAGATTTTTTCAAAATTTTCTTTTTTGTTGTGTCACACGAGGTATTCATCTATATAAGTACACAAAATTACTTATTACTTGTCTCTGGCTTACAGTTTTTGTGTACAGACTCTATGACGAACGGGCAGGCATAAGGGCAGCAGGGCTCTGCTCAGACTTTTATCACAGGGTCCTGATTTGATGAAATTCAAGTTTTTTTTTTTTTTTTTTTTTTTTTGTGAACATTCTTGTCATAATTTTGTGAATTTTAAATTAACAATGTATTCATGTTCTATCCTTTCATGTATAAAAAAGCAAAGTAATATATACTTTGGCGAGTTTAACTGTTTATTTGCAGGCCAGATTTGCTTTTAAATGATTAGATTTGCGAAAAGTTCAATTTTAAGGTAAAAAAAAATTTCTGTGAAAGGTCTATTTAAGAGACAAATAATTTTCAGAAGGGTCCTGTTTTGGGATAAAATGTTTTGTGAAGTGTCCTGTTTTGGGATAAAGAATTTTGCGAAGGGTACTGTTTTAAGATAAATTATTTTGTGAAGGGTCTTTTAAAGGATCTAAAATTTTCCTAAACATATTCCTGGACAGTGAAGAATAGGGATAAAAAATGAATTTACTGTTTACAACGTAAAATTTTAATCTATTCATTTAAGAAAGAATATTGAAAAGCTGCTTATAGCAAAAGCACAGAGTCTTAAAGAGCCATTATATATGATGGGTGACATGAACTTCTATCACATAAAATAATACAGAGCAGAAATAAACGTCGGCGATTATTTTTTAGAAAACTTAAATATAAAATAACAGTTAGAAAATTTGTGTCAGGAAATCAGGAGAAATACGTTCAAAACAAGGAGACTAGATAAGTCTGTTTACATCATTTAACATTGTTTCGCGAATTTCCAATCAAGTCGAGGTCGAGACACAATTATTAAAATTTAGTAATTGAAAAAGAATAATTCCTGGAAATTGCAAGCCAATTCTTCGTCTGACGAAATATATATCTATAAATTTGTAATTATTTCAATTCTTAACAGAAACTCATTACAGAATTTAAAAATTAAGAATATTTGCAGTTTTAATCATAATAAACAGATTAAAATCATAGTAGTTAAAAGTTTTCATTTTGGGGAAGTTATTGGCAATTTAAATCCAGAGATTATCGGATTTGACAATTTTTCTCCTCAGAAGGAAATCACCAGATGTCCATATCGCTGACCTGCCCATAGCTGAATGTGTGTTAGTAGAAGACCAAAGGTACAAAATACTCTTGGAGTAATTAGCCGCCAAATCACACACACATATATTATATATATATATATATATATATATATATATATATATATATATAATAAATAAATAAAAATAAGTTTTAAAATTTTATAAATACTGTTACACCTACTTAAAATGTTTTGTCGCATCAGCTCATGGGACAAGTGGTCGAAGAAGTAAGAGGCTGAAACATATATAGGTTATCAATTTTTAGGCCATTTTCGACCCCCTCCCACTTCAAGATATCATCTCTTAATCCCCCTCCACTTATATCATTATCAATTAATATTAAAAAAAAATAATTTTTGAATGTTTGATTCTGGATGAAATTTTTTTTTTCGGAAATTCGCAGCGCATTTTCGGAAATCGGCGGGGGGGGGGGGGGGGGGGTCCGTAAGTTTCCCCCCCCCCCTTCCAGCGATCTTCGGGCAAAATCGGCGTTTTCCCGCTATCTTCAGACGAAATCAGCAATATTTTCGCAAAATCGGCGGTTTTTCCGCGATCTTTTGACGAAATCGGCATTTTCCCATGTTTTTTAAGTGAAATCGACGATCTTTAGATAGACAAAATTTGCTTTTTTTACGCGATTTTTTCTCGAAAACGGCGTTTTATTCCCGCGATCTTTCGACGAAATCGGCGTTTTTTCCGTGATCTTTTGATAAAATCGGCGTATTTTTTCAAATATTCTTTTGACAAAATATTTTTAAGCAATCTTTTATCGAAAACGGTGTTTTTTCCCGCGATCTTTTAACGAAATCGGCGTTATATCCGCAATCTTTAGACGAAATCGGCGTTTTCCCGCCGTCTTCGTCTTAGAAGAAATCAGCGTTTTATTTGCGATATTTGGTGAAATTGCCGTTTTTTCCGCGATCCGCACAGGAAATTCGCGTTTTTCATCGATCTTTTGACAAAGTTCGTTTACAAAAACATTGACGAAATCGTCATTTTTCCACGAAATATTGACGAAATGTATGCTATTTCGGCGATCGTATCACGAAATTTGCATTTCTACGCAATTGTTTTTTCCGCGCGCAAAACCGTACAAGTTGGCAACTGATAACCTAATTTGAAATTTTCGGAAGAGGATGCCTTAAATTTTCGGAAATTTCGGAATTTTCGGACGAGAATCACCTCTGGTTTGAAATAACACAATTTTTTATTTTTTTATTTTTTTATTTATTTTATTTTGTTTTTGCTTATTGTATTAATTTAAATTAAAAGAAATCAATAAATAAAATATCGTTTTAATTATGAAATAACTTTAAATCAAAAGGCCCTTAAATTAAATAGCTATTATTTGAAAGGATCTAATAACAACTTTTTATTAAATAATGGATTTAACAATAATGTCTTCTTGGACGGAAAGGGTGGCGAAAGAACTTAAATTAAGTAAAAAAAAAAACACAAAAACAGGTGAACAATTATCTTTTATTTATTAGTAAAGTACCTTTAAAAAAAAAAAAAAAACTTACTCTTTTGAACAGCGGATATGCACACATGGGACAAGAATAGGAATGACAAACGTTAGGGCATTTCATATTTTGGAATTAAATTTTATAATTATTGAATGATTTTAATAATTGGTATTTTCATAAAATTTTGTAACAGACTAAAAAAAATGATAACAAGAATTCTAGAGATAAGATTTTTTTTTATTTTCCGGATAGATCACATACTTTTTTGATGTAAAAACCAAGATTAAAAAAAAAAAAAAAAAAAAAAAAAAGAGGAAACTTTGGTTGGATCAAATTCGATAACGATGTCAAAAGACAAATTCTCTTTTGATAGAGATATCTGATATATCTTATAAATTACATACATGACTTTTACTAAAACGTTGAACCATTTAATGATTATTATTTAAATATGCATAAATATCATATCGGCTGAGTTTATGTAAATAATAAAACAAAAGTTTTTTTTTTTTTTTAAAAAGAAAGGAAAAAAAAGGCTTGTTTAGGGCTTTTCAGAAACTTCCATTTAAAAACAAACTTTTCGTGAAGTAGATTTTATTTCATTTGTAATAGGTAATTTGCAAGCAAAAGATCATATCCCAACAAACATCAGCTATAAAATTTTAGTAAAAGAACTTTACAAAAGCTATTAATTATGAATTAATCTTTCGTTACAAAATTTAATTTTTCTCAAAACGGGGTCAAAAACATGAATCAACCCCTGCAAACCTAAAAAACTACAATTTTTTTTCTTGGGAGGGGGGGGGGGGTACGCGTAGTCAGCAACTTTTACCGAAGAACTTCGTTTTTTCTCGAGGATGGGTCATTATGAAGATTTAATCACATTTTTCCATGAAAAATCAAAAGGATCCTTGGTCATCGGAAGGCGGAAGATTGAAAGATACTGCCTTAAATGATAAGACTCAGTAGCAATAAAATAATTCTCACACACGGATGAATATAATAAGAAACGACTTCAAAAGTCATAAGTATAAATTGTCCATTGTAGTGTGATAGGCACTAACTATGCAATTTTTTTTTTTTTTTTTTCCACAGCACTTTTTATATCCTGAAAAGCGTGTGCCGGTAGCAATGGTTTCTGTATCTCCGCCCTCCTTCAGCATCCATTTTCATTCCAAACCATCGTTATACAACATTATTACGACCAACGTGTAGCTATGAATGTATTCAGCAGAGCGTTCACTATAATGATAAATGAATTTATGGTTAGCGGGTGACAATCTGTATCGAAGATTTTATTTTTCAATAAAAACAATCTGACGCTGGAGTTGATAGTTGTCAAATACAGACGTACATTTTCTGATACGGAAATGCAGTCACGGGGTGGCTCGTAATTGTATATACCCTATAAATACTAAGATAATAATGCTATTTGAGTTTTTTTAAAAAAGGGGGGGGGGTAAAAATCTTTATTAATACGCTGAGATATATAATTTTTGTTTAGTAGTTTAATTAATATTTTAGAATTTTGATGTGAAATAAACAAACGTAAAATTAATTAGATACATAAAATAAGTATATAGTAAGTAAATATAAATATTTAAATTTATTCCCAAACTGAAAAAAGGCGGAAATCTTGCTCTTAGAAGGAACAAGGATGTAGTCTAATTTTTTTGTAAGTGTTTAACAGTCTTTTAAAAATCAATTTAAAAGGTCAATGAATTGTTATTAGTGGGATATAACAAAATATATCAGATAATGAAGCCTTTACACAGTTAGTATTAGTAACAGAAACCGTGGGATAACAAACACAGTAATGTACTTTAATACTATTTAATTTTATACTATAACCGTTAATCAAACATACCAGGCTGGATATCCGGTATAATTTACCGCCGGTTGCCCAGCTATTCGACTGCAGTATGTTTTAATATCTCCTTTTGTAATTCTTATTTACCTTTAAAGAAATTAAGTGTTGGTTTATATACTATTAAAGCCAGTTGGAAGGTCAAAACCTAAAATATATCGAATTTTTGATTTTTTTTAATATTTTGAATCTACCATTTCTCCTCTTTCTGCTGATATATTACTTTTATTTCAACACCAACCAGAAGTTGGAAAAATTTTAATAATTCTGCTTGTTTATCTATTCATATTTCTCAACCACGCCCATTTAAAGAGCTGAGAACATAAATATTAGTTTAATTTACACGAATTTAAACATAGTAACATCTTTTTTGCGCCAGTTGTTGAAGCCATGAGACCAATTTTTTTTAGAAAATCCAAATGAAATGTACACAACATTATTTGGCTTCGTGTACCGAAAAAGACTTATGCAATTAGAATGCCTTCAGTTACATTTATATGGTGCAATAGTCTTCTTCAATAATGGGCATTCTATGAAAATTAACGTGTTTCATAATTTAGGCATAGAACCAGGGCTATATTGCCAAAACACCTTAAAACTCTTGATCGCAAGCGAATGTTAAGAGCAAAATGCGACCATTTGCAACAAACTGAAGAAAAAAGAATGTTTAAAAGATTGAAAAGAAAACACGAAACGAAATGTGAACCAAAAAAAAAGTATTGTGGAGCAGAAATGTTTTAAGTAAGTGCATTTATTTACTTTAAATTTGATTTTCTCAGTGTAACTTCGTTTTTTTTTTTTTTTTTTTTTTTTTTTTTTTTTTTTTTTTTTTTTTGGGGGGGGGGGATTATTATACATTATGCCTTGAAATTTTGCTTAAACATTCTATACATATCCCTGTTTAATCTGAGGTGAATTGTTAAAACCCATAAAAAGAAATTCTTCTTCTTCTTATTATTATTATTGATTAAATTGCATTTTTTTTTTTTTTTTTTTTTTTTTTTTTTTTTGTTAATGTGGTTTCTACTTCAGATTTTATAAAAAGGTATCTAAGCTTTATTTAATTCAAAATTTAACTTCAGATTATTAAGAATTGCTTATTTTATGCATAAAAAAAATTCCATATCTTAAATAGTTTATGAGAAAAGGTACATTAATTTAACATGGCAGGTATAGGGATTCCAACTGCCCTTAATGTTATTTTATCTTGAATCTAATTTTTAAATTTTCTATAAACAATTTTTATAATTAAGTTTTAATGCCAATATTATAATTACATTATTTATCAGTCATTAGTTACAATAATATTAGCTAAAAAGTTCAGAAATAAAACAATTTTATGAGAAGAACAGATGTTGGAATTTGACTTTTATTAACTTTTGCTGCAATTTTGGCATTTTTTCAATTTTTACACAATCGGATTGAAGAGAAAAAATGTATTTTCTAGTGCAATTTGTTTGAAAACTGTATCAGTTTGCTGACTTTTATTATTTTTATAATTAACTTTCAACGATAGATATTTTTTTCATTTATTTTTGTCATTTGCAAACAGACGATTACAAAAGATATTCTATGTTAGTTTAAATAAAACAGTTTAGCCTTTGTTTCCCAACTTATATTCCATAACGAAATTCTTTATCAATATAAAAATAAAATATTAATAAGACAAATTTAAGATATCGAATCGCATTTAAAATACTGAAATTATCAGAATGAAAAAGACTGGCAATCTTTGATTTCTTCGTCTATTGGCATGAGGTTAAAACAAAAGTAAAGTTTTTAATAAATCTTAAAATTTTATTTGGTTATATAATTACTATTTTTAATATAAAAGCAATTGTTAGTATCATTTGCGAAAAATCTAAAAGATATAAATTAAATGTAAAAGATCTATAAAAGTTTTCAATTAATAATAATAATAATTAAAAAAAAAAAAAAAACTTTAATTTGGAAAGGAACTTGTTTCTTTAGCAGTATATTTTCAAGCTGTTGACCCTCCTTTTTACTCATTGCTTTACTATTTAAAAAAAAAAAAAAGTTTTGTACTTTGATAAACAGAAAACTTGTTCTTAGTAGTTACTACTAACTTAACTGAACTGCGTATTTTAGTAATAGTACATTATTTTTGTGAAAGAAAAGTTAACTCAATACATACATATACATAGTAAAATATTTTATTTCATATCTTAATCTTCAATTTTTTCCTTGAATATTTTACACATTAATTAGCTTTTTAAAAAAAGTTGTGAGAACAGAAAGCTGCGCATTTTTCCCTTTTTAGCTCACTCTGTTGCTAATACATTGTGGATAAGTAATTATAATACAGCTGTTTGAATGTTTTTAGGGGTTAAGAAATGAAATACTATATTTCCCCCAATATATCGGACTCAAACTTGCGCGGGCTCCGAAAAAACAGCCCAAACCCATTTGTACAGTTCGGAGAATTTTCTCATGAGTAGATGAAAAAAAAGTTTGATATTTGAAGATTATAAAAGCAGAGCGAGGGAGAGAGAAAAAAAGCAATCATGGTCATCAGAATGATTCCTTTTGAGAAGTGTTAGAGGTCGGCTAGAATCGAAGGTCACAGTTTCGTTTCTTTTGTTAAAAGATATCAAAAACGTCGTTTTGCTGGATAAACAGCAAAAAAAGTAAGCAAAAGATACTTTGAAAAATCACTTAGTTTCGAATTTTGCCTCTTCACAAAGCTTTTTTTCCCCCTTCTCAATTGTTTCAAAGTGGCTATCGAGAGAATACATTGCATACGACTACTTCAACCCCATGCAGATACATAGCGTGAAAGAGACATTTCATTCAGAGAGAAAACATTTTAGTGTCGATTCATATATATATAATTTTTTTTCTGCCTTTAAAAAGAAATTAAGTCTGCATTTCTTCCCTTCTAAATCTTAAAATGTGGTTTATTAAGTGAATTTAATGTAATTTTGCGACTTGATCATTATAACCCATTCGAGTCTGGCATACTATTAATATGTACAATCGTGAAAAAGATAAAAAAAAAAAAAAAAAAAAAAAAAAAAAAAAAAAAAAAAAGAAGAAGAAGAAGTAAACACCCCCTACTAACTTTGCAATAAATTATCGTAAAAGAACGTTTACTGTTAAACACACCAAGTGGTTAAAGTCTACTTTTAAATACAGCACAGGCGACATCTACATGTTACAGGGATGAGATTGACAAAAAAGTAAAAAATCTGAAAACAGCGCGAACGACATTTGAGCAATAATACTTATGAATTTCAAGCGGAATAAATATTACAATTGCTATTAAAATTTATATATTACATACAATTTAGCTTTAAGCAAATTAAAAAGAAACTGTTACAAAGAATTAGGCAGAAATTATTTACTTACTACAGTGAAAAGTCAATTTTACCAAGATACAGAGCATTAATAAAACCACTGAGATGTATTTTTGTTAATAGTAATTTTAAAAATAGTAGATACTTTTCTTGTAACAGCAAATCAAAATAATTGCAACCACATTAAGTATATGATAGAACAGAGTTCCTACTCTCTTTTTCTAATTTTTAAGGAATTAAATTGATCGTAATTGATTGTTGAAGGTGCAGCAAGCCAACCACTAAGAATGAAGATTTAAGGAAAAATAATAACAAATAAAAAATTTTAAAGTGTTACTTAAAAGACAAATTAGTAATACTACGGAAAACATATTAAAAATTCAGAACATTAAAAGGAATTCAGAAAAAACGGACTATTATATCAAGGTACAAAACCAAAAGTAAAAAACTAAGGAAAAAATAAAATTTTCTCAAAAATTTTATTGGTGAAATTTCTTTAAAAATTGAAGAAAAGTCTGAAGAATCTCATCCCTAATATTAAAACGAATCCTAACTCCCCCCCCCCCCCCAATAGCAGTACCCAATTCTGACAGCATAAATTAACTCGACACTTTTCAATTAGCCTTAAAATAAATTTTCATACAATTCGTACGATAAGTTTAGGAGAAATTAATTATTTTAAAATGAGTATAATTTATGGGATATACCTAAATTGAAGTCTCAAAATACCTAGGCACTTCTATCGTAGACTGTCCCTTAAACCATCATATAGCCGTTTTTTAAGCATTATTTGAAAACTATACGTTTTGTATAAAGCCCCATAAGCAAAATTTATATGCATCACTTAAAAGTAGGCTTTATTTGCAATCGTTCCAGTAACATTCCAGTAAAATGAGTACCAGTGACTTTCTTCCACGATAATTTGTTGAGGAGTTAATAGGGAATGTTTACCCCCCCCCCTCCCCCCACGAATGTACATGTTTTTTTCACTAAGTATTATTCTGCCTTAATATTTACTTTTGTTACATCCTTCATGTTGTAATGACAGTATATGTCTATGCATTTCTTATTATGATTTCATTCATGTTTCGACATTTAGTAATAATAATATTACTATTAATAGTTTGCTTATTTCACTTTGCAACATTGGCGATTCTTTTACTTTAAACATACATTTCACTCTTTTAGTTAAAAATATTCATTACTTTTCTGACGGAATAACGTGTGATGAACCTAAACAAAAATAGAAACTTGGAATATCTGTTAAATTTTGCTGTAATTCGATATTTTTCCAAACGACTCCAAAAACTCGTCCTAGTCTATTTTGATATGAAAATGAATTGAATAGTATGCAAAATAACTACATTTGGTAGATTTCAGAGAATGACATATTTGTTAAACGTTAGAAAAAAACTTTTGATAGCTAGTATTAACATTATTGAAATAAAATTATTTTTTTTTTCCTGAAAATTGAAAATTCTCATACCTTTTACAATTCCGTCTAGGTAGTTTGTATATTAAAAAGCAAAACAGTCTTATATAGTAGGGATGCAATGGATATCCGCCAAACATACTGCATCCGGCCAATATGCCGGATGTTTGGCAGTAACCGGATTTTGTGATTATCCGGCAGTGCATCCGGCCTGAAACTATAAAGTCATATTTTTGATCTAGCTCATTGTTAACATTTCTAGATTACAAAGGTGATAATTTAATTTTGCAAAATACAATAACAATGTATTAATTTAATAAATTTAAAATTCAGATCTGTGGCATTTTTTTCTGAACCCATAAAAACATGTAAACAACTATAACTACTATATACTTTCCTTGTACTTTTTTCCATGTACTTTCATATATCAGCAACAGACATAATTAAAAAGAGAAAAAAACGCAGAATGACTTATCAAAATATGAAAAATCTCATTTAACGGTGTGGTAGTAGCAAAAAGGAACAAGTTTTCTGTTTTTCAAAATAGAAAACTTATTTTTATAGGAGGTAAAGAGATGTATAGAAAAGAAGAAAATAAATAAAAATAAATAAGAAATGAAATAAAACATTCAGCTACATTTATATGCATTAGTTTTTCTTTTCTTTTCTTTTTTTTTTTTTTTTTTTTTTTTTTTTTTTTTTATACAAAAAGAATGTTCTATTACTAAACTAATATCTTAATTTGCTAATTTTGTTATGTTGCTCAGTTAAGTTAGTAACAACTAGCAAGAACAAGTGTTCTGTAATCACAACAGACAATGCAAAGCTTTTTTTTAAATAGTAAAGCAATAGGTGACGAGGAAAGTTAACAGCTTGAACATATGCTGTTAAAGAAAACAGGAGTTCCTTCCAGAGTTAAGAATATAAGTGAAAACCTTATATAATTTTTTTAATTGAAAACTCTAATAGAAATTTTACATTTAATTTATATCTTTTAGATTTTTTGCAAACACCAACAATTTCTTTTATATGAAAAATAACAATTACGTATTTAAATAAAAAAAATTTAATTCATTAAAAACGATACTTTCATCTTGACATAGCATTAGAAATAATCAGTCGAAGAAATCAAAGATTTTTAGCCTTTTTTATTCTAATAATTTCAGTATTTTAAACATTGCTTGATTACACGTCTTTTTTGTTTTTAAATTAATAAAGTATTTATTTTGTTGTGGAATATAAACTGGAAGCAAATGTTGAGATTAGTGTTCACTCTAGAAAAAAAAAAAAAAGGCATGGTGCTATTCGCTAAAAAGGGCACTACTGCAGCAGAAAAAAGCACTTTTGCAAGAAAAAATTTGTTATTGCCTTTAGAAGGGAAAAAAAGAAAGCGGGAAAATACATAATTTTTAAGTAAGATAATAATATTAATTTTGAATGATTTTATGATATAAAAATTAAAAATACAATTAAATTAAAACATGATTGAATAGTTTGATGTTCTTTTTCTTAAAGAAATGAAAAAATTCTATCATTTTTGGACACACAAATTTAGAAATACTACAGAATAAAATAAATATTTATTAAAAATCTCTGGGTAAAACCAGCGGTGCATTTTGCAAATTTGGAAAAGGGCAGGGTGCTGCACCCTTCAAAAATGGCCTAGAATAAACACTAGTTGAGATATTTCCTTTATATTAAGTGGAAACAGATTTATCTTTTAAAATAATCTACCTGCAAATGACAGATATATATTTAAAAAACATGTTTAAAAATTGTTAAAAAAAAAAAGAAAAAAAAAACTTAAAAATTTTAACTTTAATAGAATTTTTAAACAAATTGCAATAGAAAGAACATTTCCCCTCTCTAATTTGACAATGTAAAAACTGAAAATGTGTTGTATATAAAACTAAAAAAAATTTCTAGTAAAAATTAATAGGAGTTAAATTTAAACAATTTGTTGCCGCCATTAAAATGATGCCAGCATTATGCACAGATATGTTTGTCTTTTATAACACAGAGAGGAAGATAAAAGTATATTAAATATTCTCTTTCCAAAGCAATCAGGTGTTAGTATAACTAATGATTTAAAAATAATGTAATTATAATATTGGCATTAAAACTTAATTATAAAAATAGTTACTAATTGAAAATAAAAAAATTAGTTTGAAAAAAAAAATAACAGAATAGCATGTACACGTAAAAAAGCACAAAAAAAGTTAAAATTGCATGTAAAGGTAAATCAAAGTTACAAAAGGACAGATCAAAACATACTGCGGCCGGATGGCCGGATATCCGGTGCCCGGCCAAACTGACATCCGTTGCATCTCTATTATATTGTAAGACCTGCTAAAACGAATCTCTAGGGACAGAAACAAATTTTCAATTTAGCAGGTATAATTGAATGGTATTCCTATAATTATGGCGCAATGAAATTTTTATTTTTGCAACACGTTTTGAGTTACGTTCAGCGATGCAGTCGTAAAAATAAAGAATATATGCTCAAAGTAGAAGGTAAGAAAAGAGGGTATACCCCACAGTGTGTACGCCACTGCTTTCTTGAAAACAGAGAGTTTACTGTGTTCCTTTAAAAATTCCAGAAGATATATCGGTATACCCACCAGCGAATCCCTGATTACGTTGCAAACAGTTTTCATTTGCAGAGTTAGTGTCTAGGCAAGTAGATTTGAAAAGTATTTGGAAAGAACCAGGGTTCTCGATGTCGCTCGCCATTGCGCCAAATTACGAATAAATTCTTCATTTGACGAGTAAACAAGCGATCAGATTCGCCAAACTGCTAGTGCTCATTTTTTTTTATTTTTCATTCTTTTCTTTTTCGTTTTTCATATATATGCATATATACATATTTTTAATATATTTGTAGCGAATAGTTGAAATTAAATTAATATCAATCGTTGTCACAGTTATAAAAACTTAGGTTATTTCAGAACATATTGATAAAAAAAGGATACGTTAAAGGATTAAAGATAATTATTTTAGTGCTACATGGCGAATACAGTTTGCTAATACTTTTTTCATTAGGCGAATGTTTTTTATTTTTAATTCGCCAAATTAATAACGTTGGTCAAATGTCAGCGAGAATACTGGAAAGAACTATGAAAAAATTCCGTTATAGATAGATTCTGTCTACAGTTTTAATTGCATTGAGTTTCAATCGATGCAGCTTAAGTAATAGCATTTTATTAAAAGAAATTAATAATAAATGTGCATTCTGGAATTAAAAAAAAAAAAAAAAAAAAAAAAAAGTGATTTTTGGTGTATTGTGCAGTGGTTACGCGGGACAGATCTTGGAGACCCTGAAAATCGAGACATTCCACGTATATTGGGACATCTAACGACATTAGTAATCACTCACCCAACACGATAATAAAACTTAGTTTCAAATATTATTTAAATAGATGATGGAGATTTTAGGTACACATGTCTCTCCCACTAATTAAATTGCAGTAAATAACAAATATTGGTCCTTAAATTACCAAAATACTTAAACAGAAAAAAAGAAAGAAAGAAAGAAAAACGAAAAGAAAGAAATCGTAACAATTCATATCAGTTTCATTCTATCTAAACTTAAAAAAGAAAAAAAAAGTGCGAGCTTATTACGAAAAAATTAATGCTTGCAAGAATGAAACCATCATTACAAAAACGACTACAAGGGATGACGAGCAATCAAAGACCATGTGAGGAAATTAATTATGCCAAGCAACTACTTGTAAACGAGTTGTTTAAAATGCGATAGGCAGTCATATGTCATTTCGCAAAATGCGTTACGGCGAGTCACCTGTAGAAATCCTCATTAATGATTAAAAGTAGGCAGAAGAAAATAAAAAAAAAGAAAAGAAAAGAAAAGAGAGGGGAGGGGGATTATGAATGCATGCTCGTTTCCTCAGCGGAATCTGTAGGGCCAATCTACCGATGACACTGATCATAGCGTTGCACCCTCCCTCTTCTCAGACGAGGCCTGAAGGCGCGAAATATAAATAGGGGAATGTGCTCATATTGAGAAAAGTTTTACCGCACATACAACTAGTGGCATTCAATGGTTGTTCACAGTTTTAATTGTTTTTAACAATAGCACATTCCCCCCCCCCCCCCCCACACTATATTGCTGAGAAATGCACCAGATAAAGATATGTATACTTCATCACATTATATGCAATACATGAGAAATAAATAATCATACAAGGGATCATATATATATATACCTATTTAAATATAAATATCTATATTATAAAGGCCAAACGTATCTGTGCGTAACGCATACGTCATTTTGCGAATGGCAACACTTTCCCATACAATTTCCGTTTTGCGATTTTTACGTTTTGCAAATTTTACACTTCTAAGCATGGTACGTTTTAAATTTTTACACTGTCGTATAGAGAAAAAAATATACTTTTAAATACGATTTGTTTGAAAGCTGTATCTTAATTTGTTTTTGAGATATTAATTTTTTGATAGTTTTTAGTATTAATTTTGCGATTGTGGCAACAGAACCACTGCATTTTCTTTTAAAATTGGAAAAAAAAAAAAAAAAAATTAAAATGCGTATATTTTTTTTAAATTATCGTCTGTTATAAAATCAGGTAAATTTAGATTTAATTTCATTTTTATTTATCAATTAAACTTTTTTTGGTTTAGATAGTTGTTAATAGTTTATACAGCAATTAAATGTTTTTTAGATACCTTTTATTGTTACAAAATTGGAAGAATAATGAGATTTACTTACCTTCATTCATACTATTTTCTTATAAAGTTAAAAAAAAAAAAAATCTAAATTTCTATGTTTTATTTTGTTGTATAAGGTTTAGAGGTACAATATCCCATTAGTGACATACTAAGCTAAAATATTTTGGACTGAAAATCACTTACTGCTTTTGAAAACATGCAAGTTTTCTTATTAAGTTTTCATACTTTTTCCTTTTGCAAGAGTATTGATATTTATTTTGAGAGGCGAGACGAAATGCTTAAATAAATGAAAATGACGTTATATTTTACTGATTACATATGCAATTAAAGTTTAATTTTAATGTGGACAAATGAATTTTGTAGTATTTTGTTAATTTTAGCTTAATATTTGTTTGAGAGTGAGACTGATATTAGACTAGCATTTTTTACGGTAACTAATTTTGTAGATTTATTATGAATCAATGAAACAGTTCCTTCTGAAACATTTTCTTTCGTCGATTTTCGACGGGTTCCACCTCGTTTATTTAAAAGAAATAAGCAAAACAGCATATCGGGGGGAGGGAGGGAGGGGTGAAAGGAGAGCTGGACGTGGATGGAGCTCGATGGCAAAATAACGATTCGTATAAGAAACGTTCAAGATTGTTCTGTACTAATTGTTATTGATAACAATTATCAGAAAATTTTCATTTAGATAGCTTTTGGCAAAAAAAGTCATTGATCCCATTTTCATAAAAATAATAAAAAAATTCTATTCTATAAAATTGAACTCTGGCGCAATAACAAAAAGTATGAAATACATTAGATTGCCGATTACCCGACGTATTCAGTTAACCAACCCCATTATAAGCAATAGAATTAACTTATACGCTAATCTGTTTTAAATCCAAACAGAATATATACTAAAAATATTTCTTCCTCACTGTTGGAATTTAAGAATGGCCGAAAATGGCAAATGTATTATTTTACTTTTTTGAAACCAAGGGGGAAAATGCACTTTAAATTTGTAAATGAACAGTGTCTACGTCGTCTTCGTTCGTGTCAGTGATATGCAAATGCGCATATAATACGACAGATTAAATTTGCTGCAACGTCACTTTTGGTCAACGGCGATTGGTATTTGATTCATCTTTGTTGCTGCCGGCAGTATAATACACTCGCGTCTCTTCATCACCTCAGGTCATTATTAGGAAAGAAGAATGTATGTTCTCTATCAAATTAAATAGAAAGTAAAAAGTTTTCGCAAGAATAAATTAAAAACGGAAATTATAGGAAAAAGAAGAGATTGTATATGTGGACAATAGTTGAGAAAACATTAAACTTGGATGTGAATGAATAATTCTTAAATTATTCTTTGGAAATTTACAGATATAATTTTATTAAAAGGCTAGTTCCAAATGACTGATATTCTTACATTCAACAATTTTCTCCTAGATTCAACAGTTTAATAATACCAATAAAATTCACGAAAAAAAAAATTAGTTTAAAAAAATCGCTTTATAGCTGATATATATATTTTTAAATCTCACACTATTCTCATCTCTATAAAGAGCCCCACATTACAGTCCATCTTTCAACGTCGTCTATGCGTGGACATAAAATATGTGAGGATAAAAACAAGAAGACAAATTGGTTACATTCAGAAATCTTCAATTTCGTCAAGGGTTTTTTTTTTTTTTTTTTTTTTTTTTTCTTTCTCCCCTGCCTGATGATAGCAACCATATGGTCACTGATGAACATAAGGGATTAACATCTTTTCGGTTAAATTCATATCGATTTTGATAAAGCAGTTAAGGACTGGACTTTATTCGTGCATAAAACAAGAATTATTTCATTAAGTTTTAAAAATCACGATAAAATAATTTTATAATAACAGATTATAGAGAGTTCAACAATGGATAAACACATAAACTGTATGAATATACTTTCATAAATGGAATTTTGAAACATCATAGGAGTATTTATAAAAAACTTGAAAACTGTAAAAGATAACACAGCATTCTTCCACAAAAATTTTGCAAAGATAATTTTCTAATGTATTCATAGAATTATACAGAAATTTAAAAAATATATATATCCATTAATTATTTTACATAAATTTTGCCAGCTTTTGATCCTTCCCACAAGTCATAAGCTGTCTTATTCGAATGATACCTTACCTTTGTTCTAACTCAATATTTTCTGCATTTATTAATTAAAAGGTAATCTTAGGCAAAAGAAATGTTATACACGATTAATTAGCTACTAATAGAAATACTATAAAACCCTTAGGAGCAGGGTTCGCCCAAGTGGGCCCAGCCCGAAAAAACCTACCTGGGTTTTTTCGGGCGGCCCACTTGAAAAAACCCATAAAAAACCCATTTGTGGGTTTTTTCAAAAATTTTCGTTATTTCACAACTTTGTTTAATCTAAGGTATGAGAATGCAAAGATAAATGCTAATTTAAATATATTTCAAAAGAACCAGATTTAAAGGAATTTCTAAATATTGATAAAATAACAAAAACTGACATTAGCTTGTAAAGAAGGAAGATTTTTATGCCTGTATTTTAAAATGCATTCAAGTGCTTTTAATCTTAATGTATACCTAAAGGTGGCATTTGAAACTTGAACCTCATCCTGATTGCTTGCATTGTTATAGCTTTTAAAATTAATCATTCCATTTGTTATCCTCTTCAATATTTAATAAAAGTGTTATACAGTAATTTTCAACACAATGACAGATTATAACAAAAGAAAAAAAAAAGAGTGAAAAAGATAAGTTTCCTCATGTGTTTTGACAGTTTTTCTTTTCTTTACATTCAGCACAAACTATTTCTACTTCAATCGAATAATGCTTTTCTACATTTGATTAAATTTGGAGCAAATTACATAATCATTTAGGAGTTTATTAAGCAGCAAAGCTAATAAAAGTGTATTTCCATTTGTGATCTGAATTTACAAATGTCATTAACACTAACTTGTATGACAATCTATAATTTAACATTTACTAGGGTCACCCGGGGTAAAATGGGTAGCCGGGGTAAAATGGGTATATTTTATTTATTTATTTAATTATTTTATCAGACAAATTTTTAAAATAAATTAAAATTATGAACAAAGTGCTTACATATCTGGCAATATTTAAACCTTATAAAAACAAACTGGCGACGCATAAAATGGGCTGAGCAACCATTTTGTTTTTCAGAAGATAGAACAAAGTGTTTTTAGTGGTTGAAAAACTTCTTTCCAGAAAAATATACAGGAAGAATTTTAGGAATAAACTGTTTGGTATTTACAGAAGAAGGATTCTTCTAACTGAAAACTGTTAAATTAAGTAAATTTATTTACTCACAAAAATTTTATAGTGTTTTTTGTCATACGGGGTAAAATGGGTATAGGTCAAGATATGAATGTATGAAGATTGATCAAAGTTGAAAGACTTTTTGAGGGCAAATTGTTATTGATCCTATGTTTTAAACTGAAATTATGCTTTGTTATATGAAATTAGGCTATTACTTATATCATCAATTTATTTATTTATATTATAAATTAGGCTATTTCGGGTGACATTATAATACATGCAAATTGATTAAATGTACAGGAACACAAGGTAAGAAAAATATCGCAAAATTAAATTAAAACACATTTTCTAGTACTGGCGAGGCTATAAAAAAACTTGCAGAAAATGCAAGAGAGTACAAGCAAAGATAGGAGAAGTTTTAACTACAGAGCAGGTAGCTGCAAGTCTTTGCACTAGGAACACAAAAAAAGTACAAACAGTTAAAAGAATCGAAGCAACCCATAAAATAGAAGTTAAACCAAAGGTTTTCACTGCAATGAATCCAGTTGATGATTCCAGATGATGATTGGCAACTGAGTCCCTGTAAAAGTTAATGTAAAGAAGTCTGTTCAAGAATTCACAGGTCTTATTGATATCCCTGATGAAGGTGAAAATACTGTGAAGTTTGCAACAAAGTCATCTGCTGGATTATTTTATATCTTTCCTGAGAAAGACTATGTTGCTGATGTGGGCGCATCCTAATTGCCAGAAAGCTATCTCAACAGAGCTGCAATAGTCCTTGCCAATATACACTTTGCATGTAAATTTTTATTATGTTATACCTATCTGCATAAATAGCTTTTGATTAAACATTGATTTTCCAGTGTAATTTAATTTCTCATTTTTTTCCTACAGATATTTATGGTGATATCTATCTGCTTTTGAATTTCATTAAATAAAAAAAATACTTTTAAAGAGAAACACGATTCACAGCATGTGCGTAAACTGATGTGGTGAAGGATAGGATTTGTCAGTACTCCAGGCTTGCCAAGTTCTGAAAGTTAAAAATCAGGAGATTTTATTTCAGAAATCAGGAGATATTTTTATCACTGAAAACTTGTTAATTTGTTGATGTAAACATCTTTAGTGAATGTTTAGTTTCAATATTGCTTGGTTATTATTGAAGATTAAAAAGAAATCTATCACTTTTACTCGAATAAGGAAGGTATGTATTCCTTACAAGTAGAACACATTTAAGAATATGATGTTTAGGATGTTTTAACATATTTTTAATTTGACTAAATATTATAAAAAGAGAGATGTTTTGTTACTCATTAACTTATATAAAACTATAGTAAAGATCATAAATAAGTATATAATAGAATCAAATTATTAATAATTCAATACATGACCATAGTAATAATAACAAACCTTAAAGATTCATCGTTTATAATGAATCTGGATGTAATTCATTACATAAAAACTACTGTCAAACATACTAAAGAACAATTACATCTATACTAAAGTTTTTCTCACTGAATCACAGCACATTTGATTGTTAAGTAACAGAATATTTAAAAAGTGTGAAAAATCAGGAGAAATATGTCAAAAATAAGGAGTATGGAGAAACATCTGAAAATCAGGAGTCTCCTGCCAAAATCAGGAGACTCGGCAACTCTGGTACTCTCATCTTATTTACATTAGTTTCATAACAGTGTTTTTATATGTCAAGAAAAAAAATGTAAGCAAATTGAAGTAGGAAGTTTTTGAAGCCCCTTCCCCTCACCTTCCAAGTTTACACATGATTCAGAGGATGAAAGTACAAAACTTTTGAATGGTTTAAACATTAATTATAGTGTATTTAAGTATATTTAATTTATTATTCAATTTTAACCAGCATATACCCATTTTACCCCGGTGCATACCCATTTTACCCCGAACCACGGGGTAAAATGGGTATACACCAGGGTAAAATAGGTATAGTGTTTTATACAAAAATTTAAAAAAAAAAGTAAACACAAATTATGTTTAATTTAGACCTAAGATACACAATGTCAAAAATATTGAACAAAAACATGAATTTATTTCATAATATTTCTGCTATGAAACATTAAAATTAAAAAAGCTGATTTTTATACCCATTTTACCCCGGGTGACCCTACTGTTGCAATTTTGCTAAAATTTTCAAAATATTATTATTAAAAAATATTATTATTAAAAAAAAATGACTGATTTTTGAATTGAAGTGAATGAAAGAAACTATATAAATTTAGCATATTTATTTTAAGGCAGAGTTATTGCGATTTTCCCCAAACCAAAGTGTTTTTTTCTTTCTGAAAAAACCCAAATGGGTTTTTCAAAATTTCAATTTTAAATTACATAAGGCAATATATTTCTTAATATCAGTACACCACTTGTGAAGTTTAACACCCCCCTCCCCCTCCATGGAAAAAAAAAGTCTTAATTCTCCTAATGACAATTTTTAAAACAAGTAACTGTAACTTAATTTTCTATAAGTATGTGTAGCTATCACAAACATTAAAACTTTTTTTTTTTCTTTAAAAAAAAAAATTCATTTTTTTTTAAACAAAAATAAATATAATGTTGTTGTTTTAAACTGATTTCTGATTGGAGTAAATGAAAGAAATGATATAAGTTATTAGTATCTTTATCTTATGTAAGATTTATAAAAATAATTCATTTATACTTGGTGTAATATTATTCTTACAGTAATCTAGTCCCATGATATACAAAATAATCTTTTTTAAATATATTTTCTTTTTATAGATTTATTTTTATTGTTAATCCATACTTAATGCAAAATTATACCATTGTTTCTATGATAAATAAAAAAATTTAGATGTTATGCATATGAAAATTAGAAGTTTGAAGAGTTCTCTAAAAAAGTTTTGATAAAACCCGAAAGAACCCGGGTTTTAGACTACTGGGACCTGCGGGTTGGGCTTTTTCAAAAAACCTGTTTTTTTCAAACCCTGCTTAAGGAGCAATTTTACTTCAAGCGTTTGAAACTGAAATGAAAGGCTAAAATATACCTAATTCCACCTGAGTAAAAATACACATATTTCTTTTTCTTTCTTTTTTTTTTCTTTTTTTTTTTTTTTTAATGAACTTTACTGCATTGTTTAAATATAATTTATAGCAAATACTTTTCATATTTTAGAGGAGACGTCAGAACATATGAATTTCTACGTCACACTTTGTGGACCCTCTCCTCCGCTTTTGAAGTGCGATGTAAATTATGAAGAAAGTAAAAATTAAACATCCGAGTAAATAGATCTGCCTTAAAAATTAGCGAATTGATCTGGATTGGGCTTCGATAAAAAATATTTTTTAATAGCTTTTGATTCTCTCACGTCATAATAGGTCAGGCTTGAAACATTCGCTACCTGTAATTGTAATGTAAATCTTTATTTGTTCAGACGATCAAGGTGAAAGAATGAAAAAAAGTTCTGATCATTTATTTGTTTTAAAAAAATTGTTTTTAGACTTAGATTTTAGATGAATTGGGTGAATCAGTAGCTACTGTAAAAACATAAAAAAAAAATAAGATGTTGTCAGAACCATGAAATTCACTTTAAAAATAAGACAACAGTAATAAAAGGAAACTTGAAAAAGTAAAAAAGGAGTTAAACAGGGTTCATACTCATTTTCCAAGAAAAAATCCCCTGAGAATCACCTGATATATTTTTTGGAATGTACAATTTTTCCATATCACCAATTAACGACACTTTGAAATTACATATGATAATAAAGCCCACGAACAGTAACAATGAGGAATTTTCACGTTTTCTAATTTTATCTAAAAACAATAGAAAACTAACAGACATGACGGGCAGTGAAAATTGTTTTTGATTTTGAGCTGTAGTTATCGATTTATAACGGTTTTTATACAGCACTATTTACCGTGCCCCAAAAACGATACTTTTCCTACGCCGTGACTTGTGATGTCATCGTTCATGACAACAACTCTGTTGACACGCGTTCGGAGTGACTGTGCGTTGAATATCATGCTTGATATATGGAGTTTCCTTTTCTTTCGTTATAAAATCCTTGTGTACTACATTATTTATTATGACTGACATTACATCCTCATTATAACCATGTATTTTTGTTAACATTTTTATATTTTTTCTAATTATTAGTACAGGTAGGCAAATTAAGACCTATTGTCTAAGTTTCTCATTTGAAACATATGCAATGATTTAATTTGCGGAATATGACATTTAATTATTCTAAATCCGGAATTTATCTGTTATCACAATGACAGTAACGCAATTTTATATACAGTGGTTTAGTAGTAAAAAAAAAGGGCGTACTTAAAAAAAATGCACTTTTTTAGCGGAGAATTATACTTTACAGAGTATATATTAAAGCTTTTTTGATAAACAGAGGATAAACGACCTTGATAATCATGCCTGAAACTGATGTATTTTTAGACTGAAAAATTAGTGAAAATTCCGCTTTATTGTTAGGAAAAAATATCTTTTCAAGATCATTCTTATAAAAAAAAAAAAAAAAAAAAAAAAAAAAATCTGCACACACAGCTTTTAGATTACTGGCGCATTTGATCTGAAATCATGTAATTCCCTGGGTTTTGTTCTTTAAACCCATAGAAGCTCTTAAATCCAGAAGGGCAACTTTATTACATAAAAATTAAAATGGCAAATAAAGCCTTTGTGCAAAAATGTTAAAAGATAGAAAACCAACGATTATAAATGCACAAATAAAGAATGGAAAGGGAGCAAACAGCTGTTTCGAATCTACTATAGACATTCTTCTTCAGTGCAAAAAACTCAGCGAGCTAGAACAGAAACATCAGTAAATAATGATGAAACATGAAAAGAAACCATCATGTGGCCTTGTGGCTTAAAACTGTGAAGTTTCTTAACAAATTCAAAAGAATTCTTAACAGTGAAAGAATTACTGCTTGAGAGAGGAGAAAATATGGAAACAAGATATTTAGCAAGTTTATAAGAAGCCGTACCGATACTGGAGACAAATTCCTTTATTACATAAGTTTAAATTTATTTCTGTTCGGAAATGCATGAAATTAGCAGGTGTTGTTCAGAAACTATAATCGCACTCATTTTCTCTATTTTTTTTCTCGTCAAACACACTATATCCTTTAAAAAACAGTGTCAAACTGGGCATTTTGAACCGAATTTCTGCTAGAAAGAAGTATAACCACTCAAACAGGGATGAAAAGCAACGTGTTTGTCACATGATCAAAATCACTCAATAATCATTTTTTTTTTTTTTATCACAAAGGGGAAAATATATTTTGATTCCAAATCGCTAACATACTCAAGCTTACCAATTTTATATTTTTCCGTTAAAAAATTAATTTGGTAATGAAAACAGCCATAATAAAGGGCAAAATTGGGAAATTTCATTACTGGCCAATTGCCAGTTGTAACAGTTTCAAAATTGTGCAATTGCTTTAAATTATCAGTCACTTTTATATTTAAAAATACTAAACAGTAAACTTTTGTCAATTTTCTATTAGTAAAGTTGAATAGCACAAATAAATATGCTAATAATAAACGTATTGCAATCAGAAAAATAGAATAACATAATGGAATGCAAGAAAAGGCGATTTTTTTTTCTTTTTAATTATTATTATTATTATTATTTCTTGTTAAGAGTGTGGTCTGTGCACAATGGATTCCAAACTCAATGTTGAATCCAGTGTCTGTGCTCTGATTTTGCTTACTTCTGCCTATTTTTTAATATTCTTTGATTTGATATTCAAGCTTGTCTGACCCTGAAGCGAGGTCATTTTGTATATAAATCTACATTTAAGTAATTGAGTTTGTTTTAAAATTTCACTCGGTAGGAAATATGGAAATCAAACCAGTTAAGAAAAAAAAATTAATATATATTCTTGAGCTCAATATTCAATGTATAGTAAACATACAATTAAAAAAGAAAGAAAAAAATGATTTACAAAGCCATACATGGAGATCAGGGTTTAGAAATTAAATGTTTCTTTATTGACAACTATTTCCAAACAATAACTTTTCAAGTATTTTTAGCAATTCACCACTCAGGTTGTTTTAAAACAGGTAGGTAATGTAACCAAAATAAACAAAAAATGTCATTTGTGGCAATCATGAGAATTGAATGTTTTGAAGCAATTTATTTATGCACGGCAACAAAATCTTTTATATTTTTAAAAATATGATACGCCTTCTCAAATATGCACATTGCGTTGGTGCAGATTTAAGACAACAGTTTTGCTTATATGAGTGTGTGTGTGTGAAATAATTTCTAACTGCAACATTAAAAAAATCTTTAACTTATATTTTTCAAGGAGAATTTATGTATTAAGTTGTTAAAAAAACAAACTAATATAACGGATTTTTTTTAATCGAAACTTTTCCTTAATACTAGAAATAATTCCATTTAATTCCCATTAATACGGTAGATTGATGAAATCTAATAAAGATCAACAAGAGTAAATAAATTTGGATGTAAGAAAAATTTTAAATGCTTCCTAAACACAGGCTTATAGAATAAAAGCTGCTTGCTTGCTTCAAAAACGCCTGCTAACAAAACGTAAACATTGGCGTATTGTGAACTATGACGTCACAGCCAATCACGCAACGTTTCCCAGTCGCGTGCTTTTCTGTTAACTTTAAGCTTAATTTAAAAACTATTGACCCATTATTTTACATTTTTGTTGACATTTTTGGAAAGTATGAGTCTGTAATTATCAGAAAAACATGTAGCTGATTGATTTCCCGATGTGTGCAAATTCCTCATTGCCTTCAATTTCCCAGAACAGACTGTCATTTTTGGCAGGTTTTCCCAGGTTTGGGAAATTTTTTGTATTATCCCCCGAGATTCCCCTGATTTTTACAACCAAAATTTCGTCCCAGGAATCCCATAATCCCCTGATGAGTATGAACCCTGTTAGAACGGTTTAATGATGGGCTGATTTCGACCTCCTTTATGCACCGATCGTGCATAACCTGACTCAAACTCAAAAGTTCTATTTAAATTTGACTCATTTGTAAATATGAAATACTTCTCTGTATCAAAACAATATGTGATGGCTAACGCTTGAGATACCATTTTTGGCCAACAACTTAATGGTAGAATTTTTAATTCGCAGTTATGAATGAAAAACCATAAGACAAATAATGAATTCATTTGGAATTTTCTTAATAAATCAAGCAGAGACGACATCCTTATTAATATATACTCAGATCTGAACTTACTACCGGCGTAGTATGCAGCCATAGCAAAACAGAAATTCGATATTGAAAGATTAAAACTGTACCTGTTTAAAGAATTTTAACACTTGAGGTTCTGTCTTCCATGTCAGTGCAAATCGTTTTATGCAAAAGAGCGCATGAATACAAGATCTGACAATAACGTTCAAAATAGCCATTAAACTTTTGAAAAAGCGAGTCACTAACCAATAAGAAATTTAAAACAAGCTAAAGAAAACACAAGTTCTCAAAGTGGATCGGAGGAGTAAATTACGTAATCCGGCTTTGGCGCGTCGCTTCGCAAAGAATCATGGAATTTCAAATGATGTTTTAGGAAAGTAAATAAAAGGCATTAGAAAATAAATGAAAGAATATAATAAATTAATGGGGTTTTAAGGACGTGTTGCTTTTAACAGATTGGAGATTTTTTTTATAAGAAAATAAAAAAGTTATTAAAAATATGGGATTAAAATATAATAAATATGTTAAAACATTATTAAAAGACGGGAGAAAGATATTATAAGAATTTGGATGTAATTAAGATAAACGACGAAATTTTTTTGTTATATATATGCTCCTTAATCTTCAAATACAGGATTTTTTTTTCTTCTACATAATAAACACTCGAAACCGGCCTAAAAGAGTCAAATCCTAATCTGAAATAGTTAGAGTCAACCCAATAGGAAACGGCCCCATTACGAAAACAATCACCACCAATACGATCCGATCAGATCTGAGCCTCGGTTCGGGTGTAATTTGGGTTACTCAACACGATGCAGTGCAGGACCATACAACTTTCTTCGGACGGACTCAATAGAAGGCAAACTGTCAATAACAAATTTAAAATTTTTACTAGCGTCTCCTCGTACCTGCCTTATTCAAGTGATTTTTAACCTAAATACTTAATAGCGAACAAAATTTTAAAAATATGATGCATCTTGTTAAGAATAAGGTGTAAATAATAAAAGTGGATCATTAAAAGGCAGAATCATCTCATGTGTTTTTTGCAGTTCATCTTGAGGTTCTTCTGAATTCAAAATCATGAAGGGCGAGAAAAAGTATGGGAAAGTAAACAGAATGACGCAAATTTGTGCTATCTTCAAAGGTCCAGAGCTTTCTGAAAAACCTCCTCAAGATCGTCATTACAATTTGAACAATCGAGATACAGAAAAACAAGGAGGCAGCAAACACTAGGAAACAATCCATAAATCCTCGCTGCCACTTAAGGACAATACAGACCGCTAAAGACCCTCTTTAATATCGACAGCCAGATAAAACACAATGATAGATATTATATGAAGTGTTTCTGGCGTTTCTAAAGCAAGCAACACTTAACATTCGCTAAGATTTCGCCGACCTTTGGAAAAGATGCACAATAACGAAAAAAAAGGAGGGGGTAATAATAAGAATTTTTTTCCGATAATTGTTTTCGAAATACTCCGGCTATCTTATCTTTTTAGCCACGTCCTGAAGAAAGTTTTTCTAATATAGTTGATAAAGAAATCATTCGTTTTGTGAGTTAGTGAATGAGCAGCACACACAGTTGAGATTTCATTTCCACATTTTGTAGAGGGAACAAAATTAAAATAGGTCACAAGAATAAAATATTAATAGGGGTGAAATAAGTATCTGGGGGGTATTCAAACTGTGTATACATAAATTACGGGAAAATGCAAATTCTAGGGACGTGAAATGGAATTTAACAGTATTTAATAAAACACCTGTAAAAGATCTGAGAAAAGTAATTAAACATCGTAAAAATGTAAATATTTCGCAACGAGCATCAATGGAAACTAGATAAGCAAAAAGATGGTACAAAAGGAAACTGACGGCATGCCATCAGTTTCCTTTTGTGCCATATCTTTAGATTAGTATGTTTAATGGGAAACTCGCTTATATGAAAAATAAATGAATAAGACAATTTTATTCTTTTTGATGTAAAAAGTTATTTGTTAGAATAATTAAAAGGATAGAAAGGACAAAATGCAGTGCAGTTTTCATCTTAAAAGGTCTTAAATTCCAAATGTGTAAATATAACTTAAAAATATCATTATTTTACCTGACTGCAATCAGCGGACTGTCTTATCCTGAAATATATCTATGTGTGTATGTAAAAAATCTAAGTATAATTTTGTGAAATAATTTTAGTTATTCAATGATACACAAGATAATTTAAAAAAAACATGTCACATTCACTCAAGATACAATATGACAAATTTTATGGCAGATTATAAGTTCATATCCATAATTGATACCATGTTAATGTTCCAGTATCACAAGAAAAACCTTATTACCAATTCTTCACAGATGTTGTCAAAGCAATAATGTGAATAACCACAAGCATATAGAGTAATATAACCACAAGTGAATTAGGAAGGAATATAAAAACAAATTTACCGCATAACACTTCTGTTTTTAGCCCAGTCCATCATGTTATCCAGAAATTGACTAAAACACACTATAATATTTTGTCATAAAATAAGCCGAATAATAAACCATATCCGATCTGGTAGTCATTACAGTAGAGTTAAGAGCCTGCATCAGTCAAACGGAAACTCAAAATCCTATCACAAACCTATGCGTGTTGCCACCAGGAAGGCGTATCCCGAACCCAAAGATTGACACTTTAAAAGACCAATGATATTTTCCAAGCTTGTAATTAATAAGAAAATGGTCATCTCACGCCACCCTTTACCTCCAGGCGATAAAAAGGGGATAAGATACCCCAGGAAGAAAAAAGTCATTAGCAAATGCTAAAAATTCTCCCACCTTTTCAATACTGATAGCCCGAGGGATATGTGATTTTGGATAGTTTCTTTGAGATAATTTCTGACCAAAACACTCGGATCCATTTTAAAACAAGTCGACATTGACCTTTTTTGTTAGATAGTTTCAAGTGAAATTGAATCATTTATATGTAATTTTAAAAGACAACATACAGATCGTGCTTATTATGTCAGAGATTGCACATTAAACATTTTCCAAAGGATCTCCTCTACATTTTAATATTTTTAAATGATTTTTTTAGCATTGAATAGCTGAGATCATTGAACTGTACAAAGACCGTTTTATATTTTTTCGATTTTGCTATGAGTATTTTATAGTGGCTTACATCAATAGAGCGAAATCCCAAAATATAAATTTTTAAGATATCTCGTTTGTATTTTAATATTTTTAAATGATTTTTTTAGCATTGAACAGCTGAGATTTTTCGGTATAAAGACCGTTTTGTACTTTTTTGATTTTGTTTACAGGTGTTTTAAAGAGGCTACTTCAGTCAAGTGAAATCCAATGGAAGAAATTTATAAAAATATCTCATCTACATTTTAATATTTTTAAATGATTCTTTTGTCATGGGATAGCTAAGATCTTTCGGTACAAAGACCGTTTTGTATTTTTTAGACTTTTATTAGGGGAATTTTAAAAAAGCTACTTCTGTCAAGTAAAATCCAATGGTAGAAATTTATAAAAATATCTCTTCTACATTTTAATATTTTTAAATGATTTTTTTGTCATTGGATAGCTAAGATCTTTCGGTACAAAGACCGTTTTGTACTTTTTTGGTTTTGTTTACAGATGTTTTAGTATGGCTACTTCAGTCAAGTGAATTCCAATGGTAGGAATTTATAAAAATATCTCTTCTACATTTTAATATTTTTAAATGATTTTTTTGTCATTGGATAGCTAAGATCATTCGGTACAAAGACCGTTTTGTACTTTTTTGCCTTTGTTTACATGTGTTTTAAAGAGGCTACTTCACTCAAGTAAATTCCAATGATAGAAATTTATAAAAATATCTCGTCTATATTTTAATATTTTTAAATGATTCTTTTGTCATGGGATAGCTAAGATCTTTCGGTACAAAGACCGTTTTGTACTTTTTCGACTTTGTTTAGGGGAATTTTAAAAAAGCTACTTCAGTCAAGTGAAATACAATGGTAGAAATTTATAAAAGTATCTCTTCTACAATTTAATATTTTTAAATGTTTTCATCTCATTTGATATTTGAGATCTTTCGGTACAAAGACCGTTTTGTACTTTTTCGACTTTGTTTATGAGAATTTTTAAAAAGCTACTTCAGTAAAATGAAATCAAATGGTAGAAATTTATAAAATTCTTTCTTCTACATTTTAATATTTTTAAGGGATTTTTTTGTCATTGGATAGCTGAGATGTTTCGGTACAAAGACCGTTTTTGCTTTTTTGCTTTTGTTTACAGGTGTTTTAAAGAGGCTACTTCAGTCAAGTGAATTCCATTGGTAGAAATTTATAAAAATATCACTTGTACATTTTAATATTTTTAAATGATTTTTTGTCATGGGATAGCTGAGTTCTTTCGGTACAAACACCGTTTTGTACTTTTTAGACTTTTATTAGGGGAATTTTAAAAAAGCTACTTCTGTCAAGTAAAATCCAATGGTAGAAATTTATAAAAATATCTCTTCTACATTTTAATATTTTTTAAATATTTTTTGTCATGGGATAGCTGAGTTCTTTCGGTACAAAGACCGTTTTGTACTTTTTAGACTTTTATTAGGGGAATTTTAAAAAAGCTACTTCTGTCAAGTGAAATCCAATGGTAGAAATTTATAAAAATATCTCTTCTACATTTTAATATTTTTAATTGATTGTTTTGTCATTGGACAACTAAGATCTTCCGGTACAAAGACCGTTTTGTACTTGTACGACTTTGTTTAGGGGAATTTTAAAAAAGCTACTTCAGTCAAGAGAATTCCAATAGTAGAAATTTATAAAAATATCTCGTCTATATTTTAATATTTTTAAATGATTCTGTTGTCATTGGATAGCTGAGATCTTTCGGTACAAAGACCGTTTTGTACTTTTTTTTATTTTGTTTACAGGTGTTTTAAAGAGGCTACTTCAGCCAAGTGAATTCCAATGGTAGAAATTTATAAAAATATCTCGTCTACATTTTAATATTTTTAAATGATTTTTTTGTCATTGGATAGCTAAGATCTTTCGTTACAAAGACCGTTTTGTACTTTTACGACATTGTTTAGGGGAATTTTAAAAAAGCTACTTCAGTCAAGTGAAATACAATGGTAGAAATTTATAAAAGTATCTCTTCTACAATTTAATATTTTTAAATGTTTTCATCTCATTTGATATTTGAGATCTTTCGGTACAAAGACCGTTTTGTACTTTTTCGACTTTGTTTATGAGAATTTTTAAAAAGCTACTTCAGTAAAATGAAATCAAATGGTAGAAATTTATAAAATTCTTTCTTCTACATTTTAATATTTTTAAGGGATTTTTTTGTCATTGGATAGCTGAGATGTTTCGGTACAAAGACCGTTTTTGCTTTTTTGCTTTTGTTTACAGGTGTTTTAAAGAGGCTACTTCAGTCAAGTGAATTCCATTGGTAGAAATTTATAAAAATATCACTTGTACATTTTAATATTTTTAAATGATTTTTTGTCATGGGATAGCTGAGTTCTTTCGGTACAAACACCGTTTTGTACTTTTTAGACTTTTATTAGGGGAATTTTAAAAAAGCTACTTCTGTCAAGTAAAATCCAATGGTAGAAATTTATAAAAATATCTCTTCTACATTTTAATATTTTTTAAATATTTTTTGTCATGGGATAGCTGAGTTCTTTCGGTACAAAGACCGTTTTGTACTTTTTAGACTTTTATTAGGGGAATTTTAAAAAAGCTACTTCTGTCAAGTGAAATCCAATGGTAGAAATTTATAAAAATATCTCTTCTACATTTTAATATTTTTAATTGATTGTTTTGTCATTGGACAACTAAGATCTTCCGGTACAAAGACCGTTTTGTACTTGTACGACTTTGTTTAGGGGAATTTTAAAAAAGCTACTTCAGTCAAGAGAATTCCAATAGTAGAAATTTATAAAAATATCTCGTCTATATTTTAATATTTTTAAATGATTCTGTTGTCATTGGATAGCTGAGATCTTTCGGTACAAAGACCGTTTTGTACTTTTTTTTTATTTTGTTTACAGGTGTTTTAAAGAGGCTACTTCAGCCAAGTGAATTCCAATGGTAGAAATTTATAAAAATATCTCTTCTACATTTTAATATTTTTAAATGATTTTTTTGTCATTGGATAGCTAAGATCATTCGGTACAAAGACCGTTTTGTACTTTTTTGCCTTTGTTTACATGTGTTTTAAAGAGGCTACTTCACTCAAGTAAATTCCAATGATAGAAATTTATAAAAATATCTCGTCTATATTTTAATATTTTTAAATGATTCTTTTGTCATGGGATAGCTAAGATCTTTCGGTACAAAGACCGTTTTGTACTTTTTCGACTTTGTTTAGGGGAATTTTAAAAAAGCTACTTCAGTCAAGTGAAATACAATGGTAGAAATTTATAAAAGTATCTCTTCTACAATTTAATATTTTTAAATGTTTTCATCTCATTTGATATTTGAGATCTTTCGGTACAAAGACCGTTTTGTACTTTTTCGACTTTGTTTATGAGAATTTTTAAAAAGCTACTTCAGTAAAATGAAATCAAATGGTAGAAATTTATAAAAATATCTCGTCTACATTTTAATAGTTTTAAATCATTCTGTTGTCCTGGGATAGCTAAGATCTTTCAGTACAAAGACCGTTTTGTACTTTTTTTAAATTTTGTTTACAGGTGTTTTAAAGAGGCTACTTCAGCCAAGTAAATTCCAGTGGTAGAAATTTATAAAAATATCTCGTCTACATTTTAATATTTTTAAATGATTCTTTTGTCATGGGATAGCTAAGATCTTTCGGTACAAAGACCGTTTTGTATTTTTTAGACTTTTATTAGGGGAATTTTAAAAAAGCTACTTCTGTCAAGTAAAATCCAATGGTAGAAATTTATAAAAATATCTCTTCTACATTTTAATATTTTTTAAATATTTTTTGTCATGGGATAGCTGAGTTCTTTCGGTACAAAGACCGTTTTGTACTTTTTAGACTTTTATTAGGGGAATTTTAAAAAAGCTACTTCTGTCAAGTGAAATCCAATGGTAGAAATTTATAAAAATATCTCTTCTACATTTTAATATTTTTAATTGATTGTTTTGTCATTGGACAACTAAGATCTTCAGGTACAAAGACCGTTTTGTACTTGTACGACTTTGTTTAGGGGAATTTTAAAAAAGCTACTTCAGTCAAGAGAATTCCAATAGTAGAAATTTATAAAAATATCTCGTCTATATTTTAATATTTTTAAATGATTCTGTTGTCATTGGATAGCTGAGATCTTTCGGTACAAAGACCGTTTTGTACTTTTTTTTTATTTTGTTTACAGGTGTTTTAAAGAGGCTACTTCAGCCAAGTGAATTCCAATGGTAGAAATTTATAAAAATATCTCGTCTACATTTTAATATTTTTAAATGATTTTTTTGTCATTGGATAGCTAAGATCTTTCGTTACAAAGACCGTTTTGTACTTTTACGACATTGTTTAGGGGAATTTTAAAAAAGCTACTTCAGTCAAGTGAATTACAATGGTAGAAATTTATAAAAATATCTCGTCTACATTTTAATATTTTTAAATGATTCTGTTGTCATGGGATAGCTAAGATCTTTCGGTACAAAGACCGTTTTGTAATTTTTCGACTTTGTTTACAGGTGTTTTAAAGAGGCTACTTCAGTCAAGTGAAATCCAATGGTAGAAATTTATAAAAATATCTCTTCTACATTTTAATATTTTTAAATTATTTTTTGGCATTCGATATCTCAAATCTTTCGGTACAAAGACCATTTTGTACTTTTTAGTCTTTGTTTAGGGGATTTTTAAAAAAGCTATTTCAGTCAAGTGAAATTCAATTGCATAAATTTATAAAAATATCTCTTCTACATTTTAATATTTTTAAATAATTTTTCTGTCATTGGATAGCTGATATCTTTCGGTGTGAAGACCGTTTTGTACTTTTTTGGTGTTGTTTACAGGTGTTTAAAGAGGCTACTTCAGTCAAGCGAAATCCTGTAGTTGAAATTTATAAATGTATCTTTTCTACATTTAAATCTTTTTAAATGATTTTTTGGCATTGGATATCTGAGAGCTTGCGGTACAAAGACCGTTTTATATTTTTTCGATTTTGCTATGGGGGTTTTAAAGGGGCTTACTTCAATCAAGCGAAATCCTATGAAGTTTTGAAGTTCATATAAATATATATTTTTCTCATCTACATTTTAATATTTTTAAATGATTTTTTTAGCATTGAATGTTAGAAATTTATAAAGATATGTCGTCTACAAGTAAATATAAACTGATGATTACCTCAATCAAGTAAAATCCCATGGTAGAAATTTATAAAGATATCTTTAAGATCATTTAAGAGTCATTTCTAAAGATCATTTTAATACTTGTAATTTTTGTTTCATTATATAACTGATATCTTTCTTTACAAAGAACGTTTTATATCTTTTCGACTTTGTCGCGGGTATTTTATAATTACTTACTTCAATAGAGCTAAATCACATTTTAGAAATTTTTAAAGATATCTCGTTTGTATTTTAATTGTCTTTAAACTTTTTTTCGGGAGAGGAGGGGGGGGGGCATTAGATATCGGAGATTTCTCTGTGCAAAGATCTTTTTACATTTTTTAGATTTTTTACGGGTATTTTAAAGTGGCTTACTTGAATAGAGAGAAATCCCATTATAGAAATTTATAAAGATATCTCGTCAACATTTTAATTTTTTAAATGATTTTTTTAGCATTGAATTTCTGAGATATTTCTGAACAAATACCTCTTTATATTTTTTTTTCGATTTTTTTACGGGTATTTTAAAGGTGTTTACTTCAATGAAGCGAAATCCTATGACAGAAATTTATAGAAATATCTCATCTATATTTTAATAATTTTTTTTATATATTGAACAGCTGAGATCTTTCTGTACAAAGACCGTATTACAATTTTTGATTTCGATACAGGTATTTTAAAGTGACTTACTTCAGTCAAGCGAAATCCCATTGTAGAAATTTATAAAAATATCTCGCCTACATTTAAAAAAAAATTATTTTTTTTTTCTCTTACATTGAATAGCCTTTACGATTTCATTTATTTTAAAGAGGCTACTGCAGTTAAACGAAACAATGCCTTCGCTTTAAAGCTAATGCTATGAAAGAAATTTATAAAAGTTTATCGTCTGTGTTTTAAGAGTTTTAAGTATTTTTTTTTTCTTTCTTTGCCTAGTTGATATCGATTTGCACAAAGGCCATTTTCTATTTTTCGATTTATTTTACGGGTATTAAAAAAAAAAAAAAAAAAAAAAAAAAAAAAAACTTTAATCAAGCGAAACAATTTACTAGCTTATAATAATTATTTCGGCGATAATCCAGCGGTCGAAATTTATAAATAAATCTCGTCTGCATTTTAATATTTTTTCCCCCTTTAATAGCTCAGAGCGATCTCTTCAAAGGCCTTTTTCTACTTTTTTAATTTTCTTTACAGGACAGTTTCATTTTCGGAACCGTTTTCAAAAGTGATATTATCCTCATATTTAAAATCTACAATCAGTATCGAAAAAAGTAAAAAGCGGCCTCTATACTAACCATCGTCAGCTATACTATGCAGAAAAAAAAAATAATTAAAAATTGGAATGAAAATATGGCATCTTTATAAAAATCTTCCGTAGGTTTAGTATAATTGAGTTTGTCTTTTCGCGTGACTGAAAAAACCGTTATTCTAAAATTTTGATCAGTTAGACTATGACAAGCTTTGGAATATATACGTATTATTTAGTTAAAATAGTACAAGAACTTTAAAAATCATTCGTTTATCTTTCTGAAAGGGAAAAAGAAAGGAAAGACAATTTATATACACTAAAGCATAAATATATCATTTACGGATGTGAATTTTACCGCAACAGAATATATTTGCTAAAGTATTGTAAATTAGTCATAATTTTCGATAGAAGTGTCAAAATAAATATATTTCTATCTTTTAAATTAGTGTTATCCAATTTAATCATGAATTGCATAATAATTACTTTATATTTTAGAGTGGATATACTGCAAACTTTTATTGATTACAATAGAAATATTTATGAAATATTTATGAAAAGGAACATTTAAACTAATTCATTAAGAATTGTCTAAAAGAATGATACAAAAAAAAAAAAAAAAAGATATAGAAAAATTTAATACAAATGTATTTATTTGCGAATATATCTATTCATTTTTAATGTCAGAACCATTGTTATTTTTTTTCTGCCCTTTCTTCTTTTCCCTTTGTCGACTGCAGATGACAAAAAGTTAATTCTGTTATGTTTTATGAATTAACGAATATATCACTTTGATGTTGTACGCAATTAAAGAATCTTTTTTAGAAATTAAACTTCAAATATATGGAAGAAAAATAATAAAAATGGTAAATCTGTTTTTATTCGAAATCAATAATGCTTTTAAAGTACATTTGAGATTAGATGCCTTGTTAAACAAACTTTTTGAAATCAACATGTATTTACATCATTTCTGAAATTCATTTCTGATCGAACTTCTTGCGTGAGATATCATGCATTCAGAAAAGGATGTTTTTATTTTTTCCTCCTAAAGCAGCAAACAACATTTTACTAATAGCCACAGGCAAGATTTTACACCTTCGTCCCTGTAAGACTCCCTACAGGGTGAACCCATATCGTCTTTCACCCTAATTACTCTTAAGGCGTCTCCCTTTTAAAGGCGGAGTTAAACACCATTTTCGACTCTTTTAAATCAAAGTGCTTCAACTTTTTATACAAATAGCATAGATTAAATTTTTTTAAAAATCAAAATAAAAAACATTTTCTGAAAGCTAAATAATTAAACTCTGCATGCTGTTTTACCAAATTTTAAAATGTCAAACAGATTTTTCGTAATAAGACATTAAAGGTGAATTTTAAAGACTATAAAATAACGCACTTGTATCGCCTTAAAATTAAAAAAAGAAATAAAATTTCAGAATGACGTGCATACTTTAAACCTACAGGTTTTCAAAACAACAAAAATTATTAAATTTGAGCAAAATGCAAAGGAATGAAAGCGATAAATTTCTTCCATTGAAATAACATTAGCCGTTCTATCTCGGAGCGTTACTGATGTAGGGCCTTAAGGCGAGCGGAGAGGTAAGGGACAAAAACATTAGCAGAGCAATTGAGGAAATTCAATTAATCACGCGCAAATAAATTCTGACAAAGTAAATGGATTGTTAGGTTTACTGATGCACTGTTAGTCGCCTTCGGCAATGCACTGCAGCATATTTACTTTTCCTCCACAATGAAATATAATTTTTCTTGAAAGAAAGCAGATACAAGGACTATTTTAGGATAAAATTTAGTATACTAATATTATGAGTAAATTTGGGATTTAAAACAAAGATTAAAAATGTAACGTTTTAAAATTTTTGTATGTAAGTTATTTTATTTAATCAATAATTAAATAAAACTTGGAATAATAATCTATATTTATACTGATATTTAAATCCTTTAAGTAGTATATATATATATTAGAATATGGAAACACATAAGAAAAAAATAGTTACTTTTTTTTAAACCTTTCTCGTCTGGTGTACTATTAATAGTACATGCCTTTTCATCGAGTATTATTTTGTCTGCACAATTACTTAGTTACTTTTTAAGAATCGAAACGACAGTGCACGGTTATACCTTTCTTATTATGACTTTATGTTTTTACATTTGGTAGTAACAATAATGGTTTACTTAATTATCTATCAATTATATGTGATACAAAGCAAAAAACATTAGAAAGTTCAATTATACTCCCAAATACTGTTGTAATACGTTATTTTCCAAACGTCTTCAAAAACTCTTTCTCGGTCTATTATCCTATGAATATGAATTGAATAGTGATTAAAAATAAGTAAGTTCGTTAGATTTCAGACAATGGGATATCTTTGAAATTCAATAAATCGATTTGGATAGCTACGATAAACGTTATTAAAATAAAAGTATTAAAAAAAGTACATTAAAATAAAAGTAAAATAAAATAAAAGTTTGTTTTCAAAATGGAAAAAAAAAAAATCGGACCCTAAAGGATTAATCATTAAAATAAAATTCTTAAATATCAAAACATTTCATTATACATATTTTTAAATTGATAGTTTTATTCCAAATATAAATTGAATTGAACTCTTACTGGTGTTTTACCCATAAAAGCAATTTTGTTGTCAGATCTATCAGTTTTTTACCGTAACATAAATATTTCATGGTTCAGCGACACTCTGATGAACTTGAAAATGTTTTGAATGGTGAAAAAATGGTTATTTAAATAAAAATGCAAACGCCTTGCAACCAACAGCAAAATTAATATGCCATCCGATACTTACAAAAGACTTACTGACATTTACAAATGACATTGTAATGTAATCCTAAATTAGGAAAATATTTGTTTTATTTCTGATAAATTTGACAGTTCCGGCAAATAAAATTACCAATAAATCTGCCTTCTTATTATTTATTTGAAATATTTAATACCCTGAGAATTCCTATAACTCCAAGATAAAAACTGTTTTCCATAATTTCATGAAAATTAAAGAGACATCGTATGAGTCGAGCTGTTACAGTATGTTAACACTGATTATGGCCACATTAGTACGGAGACATTAATTAGGGAATGTTTATTGACGCAATTTACTAGCAAATAAAACTAAATTTCCTATTCCTTCTTGCTTTAATTTTAATTCCATTTTTAAAACAATTTAATATACATCTTGACCTTTTTATTTATAATATTTCGGTAGACTATAACAAGCCTCTAGCATATTTCAATGAATTAAAACTAAATGTTTTAGATTAAATTTTGAACTTTATAGGAATATAGACAGTTATAATATGAGTTTAAAACAGATAAGAAATTAATTTACAAAATAAATTTATTATAAACATAACGAATGTTGATAAATCACAAAACAACTATGCAATAATTCATAAACATTATTACTCACAGTTACCGGCAAAAATAACAAATTCTTATTTGTCTTTAATGTGTAATGAAATCTATTACACATTAAGGATAACTGTGGTATAAACAATTAAATTTAATAACATATCATTTAATATTTTTATTTTTATTTAATTTGCTACCTTATAAATATAAGTAAATACTTTTACATATTTTAAATCTTTATAAAGTAAGTGGGATTCAGTCTAATACTTAGAAATTTAAAAACCAAATCAAAAATCTGAAATCTAATTTAAATAAAAAATCTAATTAAAAAAAATCTAAAATCTAAAGTAAAGTAATTTATCAGCTATTAATATTCTTTTATTTATGAAAAGGTTTTATACAACATTGCAACTTTTGTCATATGTAATGAGCCTTAAAAAAATGTAAGTAAATCTTAGGTACAAATTTAAAATTATTTATCTAAAGAAACTAGTCTGTAACAGATAAAACAAGTTGGAAATTGCACGTGAACATAGCAAATGAGGTGCGTTTGTACGATAACGAAGTTTTAAAAATATTCAGATCTTGCTGATATAGTAGAGCGTACTTCGGATACAGTATATAGTAGTCGAAATCTTTGTGTTTCTGTAAATATGCAGAAAGTAATTTTTATTACACCTCAGAAACGTATATCTTATTCATAAAATGTGAAATAGTTGAATATAATTAAAACACGCCCCAAACAATGTTTCCCCGTATAGCATTATGTAGTGGAATACTTTTGTGTGGCCCTGTAATTTAATTGCATCACAGATTGTACAGAATGGATATTTTAGTATATATTTCATAGATTCATGCCAATTCTATTATGTTCGAATGAGTGTAATATCATAAAAATGCATTTGAATCTTTTTTCCCATTGACCGTAATGTAATGGAATACCTTGGATTGTCCCTGTAAATAATCTATGCATCCGACTTTCATAACATTTGAAATGACTCGATAAAATTACGTAATAATTATATGTTTAAATTTCAAACGATTAAAATGCATTTAAAATTTTTTTGCCCATTGACCGTAATGCAACGGAATCCTTTTGATTGCCCCTGTAATTGTTGTATGCATCCGATTTTCATAACATTTGAAATGACTCGACAAAATTACGCAATAATTATATGTTTTAAATTTCAAATGATTAAAATGCATTTGAAACTTTTCCCCCCATTAATCGTAATGTAACGGAATCCTTTTGATTGTCCCTGTAATTGATCTATCCATCCGATTTTCATAAAATTTGAAATGACTCAACAAAATTATGTTATAATTATGTATTTTAAATTTCAAAAGATTCGGTTGGGTAATTTTTGCGTTGTTATATGCGGACGGACAGACAGAAGGACAGACAGACGGACGGACTGAGCGACAACAATAGGTGCTACGTATTTACATGATTACGAACGCACCTAAAAAGTAATTGAATTAAATTGAAAATTATATATTTTGAAAAAATTCTCATCTTGTTAGGAAACATGAATTTTTTCCCTCCCTCATACACTCCAAGAAAGGAAGAAAAAGTTGCATTAGTTATATTCCATAAAATGCATAATTATACTTATTTAACTTAAGCGTTCAAAAATAAATTCAGAATAGTGATTTTTTAATTATTAAGTTTTTTCGTCTATAAAATGTATTTATTTTTGTTTGTTTGTTTTTTTCTGGAAAAAAAAATATTAAACTTACAGCCTATTTATTCCACCACTTTGGCAAAAACCTATTTTCGCCGGGATGGTTCTTACCAGGGTGACTTTTTAACCATATGGCAAAAACTTACCAACCCTGTTTATTCAATAAAATTGATATTGCAGACATTCACAGAATTATTAATTTATTAATCCAAGAATATAAGGATTCTCTCAATTTAATAATATTTCTTTATCTTACTTTAAAACATTAACTAAATTTATTCTTTATCATCATTATATAATATTTAATGATAATATATATGTTACAGGCCAAACCCGATTTTAGGCCAAACTAGATTGGCCTAGGCCAAACCGGTCTATCCTAAAGCCCATCGGATAAACTAGTTTTTCCTAGGCCAAACAGGTCTATCCTAACGCCCATCGGATAAACTAGTTTTTCCTAGGCCAAACTGGTTTATCCTAACGCCCATCGGACAAACTAGTTTTTCCTAGGCCAAACTAGTCTATCCTAAGACCCATAGGACAAACTAGTTTTTCCTAGGCCAAACTAGTTTGGTCTAACTTTTATAGGATAAACTAATTTAGCCTGCTGTTTATTGGTCTGAACTAGTTTATCCTAGGCCGATCTAGATTATCCTAGGCCAATTCAATTTGGCGTGATTTTATTGAATTCAATGACCGCCTCAGCGCCAACGTTCTAGTTTGTCCTAGGCTGATCTAGTTTATCCTAGGCCAATGTATTTTACGTGTTTTTAGCTCACAAGCGTCAAAGCCTGAGAAATAATGGGCTCGCAAGTTCTGTATGTACGCATGTATGTACACATGTATGTACGTACGTATGTACGTAACACGATAACTCTTGATAGAAATAATGTAATTTGACGTTGACGTATTATTATCTCGTTAGACTACCAAAGCCTGAGAAATAATGTGCCCGTGGATTCTGTATCTATGTATGTACGTAAGTACGTAACGCAAAAATTCTTGATAGAAATACCCGATTTGCATCAAATTTTCAATATAGGTTTATTCCTTGAGGAGTTTTTCTGTTTAATTTTGGGAAATCATTGGTGAATAATAAGGGGGAGGAAGATCGAGAGGCTGATTCGCCCCTTCCCTTAAATCAAATAAATGGGTTTCCATGCATTATTAGCATATTTTATAATAAAAAAATTAGATATAGAAGCATTCTGATGAGGCGCCTCCATGATTAGTTGTGGATGTTCATCGTTTAAGTATAAAGAGAGGGGGAAATATAAGTAACGCCCCATAATTTATGTAAATGCTTTTTTCAAGCAGAATTTGCTGATTTGCTTAAATTTTTGAAATAGATTCATTCTGGTAAGATGCTTCCCTAATTAGTTTTGGAAGTTAATTGGTTAAGAACAAATGAAAGAAAGGGGGACTCCCGCCTATTTTTGCCAAATGGGTTTTTCATGCAGAATTAACCGATTTGCTGCAAATCTTTGATTTGTTCACTCTGATGAAGCGCTTCACTGATTAATTTTGGTGGTTCTTTGGTTAAGTATAAAGCGGAAGCGTAAAATTTATTTCCTTAAATTACATAAATTAGTTATAATACAGAATTATCCAATTTGCTTAAAATTTTGGACATGAATTCATTTTGATCAAACGCTTCTTTAATTAATTTTTCTTTTGGTTAAGTATAATGGTGTAGTGGACGATTTATTGCCTTCCTTAAATTAAATAAATGGGTTTTTTAAGCAGATTTATCTGATTTGCCGATTAAATTTTGAATATAGTTTTTTTTCATAAGGCGAATCCCTGAATAGTTTTGAGGGTTTAATGATTAAGCATAAAAGGAGTAATGTAGGATTACCCTCCTTAAATCAGATGAATGGTTTTTGAGCAGAATTATCTGATTTGCTTCAAAATTTGGATAATTGTTCAATTTTATAAAGCGTATCTGCAATTAGTTTTGGGGTTCAATGGTTAAGTATAATTAGGGGAAATGGGAAAAAGTAATCTCCCTCACTTGTTTTTTCGAGGGTGATATTTTTTAAAAAAAAGTCTGTAATACACAATTAGTATAAACAGACTGTGAATGCAAAGCCATTACTTTAACAGGGCAATATTCTTTTTAATATTAATCCTGACTACTGCTCTCTAATCTTGCGCGAAGTGGTTTTGCTATCACCCCTGTATAATGTATTTCATTTGAAGGGTAGTAGAATACTGTTACAGGTTTGCACGGGCCGGAATTTCGAAGTCGGTATAAAAATTAAAAGTTCAGCCCGAGCCCTGCCTGTAAAAAAATCATTGAAAAGGGACTCAGTCCGGCTCGACCTGATCCTACTCAATTTCTGCAAAAAATTCAGATTTTAATTCACATACATTTAAGATTCCTTTAAAGAATACTGCATACATATTTATGGATAAATTTACAATGTATTTTTAAATTACGATGTGTTCGCTAAATGGAAAATACACAATGTATTATTGATTATTTAGATTCTTAGTCCTTGAATATTCAAATAGGAATTCATTAAATAGTTAGAATAAAAGAAAAAAAGGGGTGTTATAAACATCATAACTTTTGAATATGTTTAGTAAAAAGTAGATTTGTAAATATATTTTTCTATCATTCCTTAAGGGTTTTCTCAAATCCAAAAGAGCTACATCCTAACACATTTATTAATTAATTCCTTTTCGGAAATGCATAAGATTAACAGGCATTCTCACTCAGAAAATATGTAATCGAATGGCGTTAACCATTTTTTCATAAAAACGATGTATCTTTGAGAAAATACTATTAAAGCTACGTTTTGAATCGAATTTCCAGTTGCGACTTAACGGAAAAGAAAAACTTGACCACATGACAAAAATAGCTATATGTCGACAGGTAATTAATTTCTCAATAATGGAAAACACCGTTCAATTCCAAATTATGGTCATCTGGCTCGAATAATAATAATAATAATAATAATAATAATAATAAAAGCAAGCTTATCACAGCATGGCCTGAGTCTGCAGAAAGAAAAATAACAATATGCAAATACCATGTCTAATGTATCATGTCTCTACGGTGGACATGTTAAATTTCTGTATTGATGTTACAAGCAATGACTCTTGACGCACATTTATGCTTATTCTAGTGAAAGATATGTTTTTACCGGCCAAACCCAATTTTGAGCCAAATTATATTAGCCTAGACCAAATTATTTTATCCTAACGCAAATTGGATAAACTAGTTTTCCAATGCCAAACTTATTTCTCTAAATGTCCATAGGATAAATTAGTTTTTCCTATGAAAGATGGTAATCCTTCACTTTTTCTTTCATACTTAACCATTAAACTCCCCAAAGCCATTCAGGAAATCGCTTATCAGAAAGAACATACATGCAAATTTGACGCAAATCCGTATATTCTGCATCAAAACCATTTATCTAAATTATTGGGGGGTTACCTACATTGCCCTTTGTTTTACATTTAAACGATAAACATTCACAACTAATCACGGAGGCATCTTGTCAGAATGATCCTATACCCAAAATTTTAAATGAAAACTGATAATTCTGCATGAAAAATCCATTTCTCTGAATTAACAATGGGGTATTAGCCTCCCTTTCACCCCCTCTTAATCTTATCCAATGAATTCCCAAAACTAATCAGAAAAGTACCTTATCAAAATGAAACTATTTCCAAAATTTTAAGCAAATCGAATATTTCTATCAAGAGTTATCGCATTACGTACATATGTACGTACATACGTACAATCATGCGTACATACATGCGTATATACATAAATGCAGAACCTGCGATCTCATTATTTCTCGGGCTTTGATGCCTGTGAGCTAAAAACACGTAAAATTATATTGGCCTAGGATAAACTAGGTCAGCCTAGGACAAACTAGATCAGCCTAGGACAAACTAGAATGTTGGCGCTGAGGCGGTCATTGAATTCAATAAAATCACGCCAAATTGAATTGGCCTAGGATAATCTAGATCGGCCTAGGATAACCTAGTTCAGACCAATAAACAGCAGGCTAAACTAGTTTATCCTATAAAAGTTAGGCCTAACTAGTTTGGCCTAGGAAAAACTAGTTTGTCCTATGGGCCTTAGGATAGACTAGTTTGGCCTAGGAAAAACTAGTTTGTCCGATGGGCGTTAGGATAAACCGGTTTGGCCTAGGAAAAATTAGTTTATCCGATGGGCGTTAGGATAGACCGGTTTGGCCTAGGAAAAACTAGTTTATCCGATGGGCGTTAGGATAGACCGGTTTGGCCTGTAACATATATAAACAAATAGTTGATGTCCCACATTGTGGATCGTATCATCTATTTGTGCGAGTTGTACTTGTATTTTTATGAAACTTTTACTGTTGATTGTAAAATGTATAGATATATTGATAATATAATTATTATGATAGTACTTTATAAAATTATTTATAACCAATAAAATGCCATAAAAGTTTACAGTATAATGAAATGTAATGATAAATAACGAAATTAATTTTTTATATTTATAATAAGCGTAATGATGTCGGCATTCAAAGTAAATTTATTTACTCATTATAATTCATGTCTAGTTAAATCTGTATACATAAAATGTTTTACTTAACTTCGCACACAGAGTAATAACATGTGTTCAAATAAGTTTAAAATGCAAAATTTAAAACTTGTTCAAAATTTTATTATAAAATATGATTATCTACCTTTTTTGGTCAAATCAAATTTACATCTATCATGCTAAAAATGTGGTTTTTTGTTTTATGGTTCGAGGACACATAGTGATTCAAATTTTTAATTTAACCTTACTGAAGATTTCAGTAGTTATCAAATTCTTGAATTATGTATAGTTTGTTTAAATTAAGGTTTTGCTTTAGATTTATTATTATTATTTTTAATTTATTATTTAATTTTACTGTTTTACTTTGAGTAGATTTTTAGGTAAAATATTTCAATGTTATTGTGCACGTGGTTGTAATATAAAACACTGGGTTCACTTTTACTAATTAAAAAGCTATTAGAATGTAAATATACAGATATTTTTTATTGATTAATGAGATAGGAGTAAGCATTAAAGACATAGGAATTACCATTTTATATCACTCTTCTCCCTCTTTTCATGCTACTGTAGATTTTTAAGTAAAATATTTCAGTGGTATTGTATGCAACTGCAATAATAGAATTCTGGATTTATTTTTTACTAATTGAAAACCTATGTAAATATAAACATACAATTTAATTGTCCTTGATTATATTGTAGGACATTTTATTTTAACGTAATAAGTCCAAATAAGTGTTTTCTTTAAAAATATATATTTATTCTTATATTGACTAAAAGTAATAATCAATGTTTTCTTAAACATTTTTTTCTGTAACTGTTAATTATATATACTAACAATTAAATTAACCTTAAATGATAGTATATAAAGTTTTAAACATCTGGTACGAGAAAGAGTGTAGAAAATTATTCTATAGGATAAGCTGGTAGGTATAAATTACTAATATTATTATTATTATTATTATTATTATTATTATTATTTCATAATAATACATTTCATGTTTTGTCTTGCTTTTCAATATTTTATTTGGTTATTCAACAAGTCCATAGGCTACGTTGGGGATCAATTTTTTTCAGTTTACAGCTTGATCCTCGGCAGAAATCCATTGATTTTTGCTTATATTTGTAAATTATGTACTCCTGAATGGTGGTTTACAATATAGGCTTTCTGTTTCTTCTGTATTCATCCACTTGCTATTCATTTGTTTGTTCTTAAGTCAATTTCATAGAACTACTTAATTTTACTATTGTTTTGTTTGTCATAAAAGGAGATTACAAATAAAAAAAATTTCATATGTCTAAGAAAGTTTATCAGATGTTTTTATAGTAATTTCTTAATTATTGGTTAAATATCATATGTTTCAATGGTTTTACTTATAGAAAGTTTATATTGATGTATATAAGAAATTACACATTTCAAATCTTAACAACAACACAAGAAAAAAAATTGCTTTTATAGAATAGAATATTAAGTAAAGGATATTTTTTGTGTAGTAGAATTATATGAAAAATCACCAATTTTTGCCTGAATCGGCACATGGCACGAATCTTTCAAAATTAATGAATGTTTTCAAAATTTTCCAGCTATATATTCTTTATTTATTTTCGCATATTAAAGGGGGGGGGGGGAGAAAATCAATTATATTTCTATGCATTTTGGGAGATCTAAAAATGTTATTTCTCTTCGTTGCCATTTTTTCCCTCTAAAAATATCTACAAATTCTACTTTTCTTCTTTATGAGAAAAAACAGAAATCTTCGAAGAAATACATCAAAAAATACCTACAATTTTACGAAGGGAAGAATTATGAAGTACCAGAAAGTGAGTAATACGAAAATAAAATAAAAAATCTAATAGAAACTTTTCTGTTGAAAAACTAACCCTGGGGAATGAGCACAATGTATATTATCAATTTCTTTTGTTATACATCTTTGGATGAGTATATGTCAAACAGACCCTGACTGGGGTTCCTTGAATGAATGTCTCTTTGTCAAAGGGGAACAGAAAGGTAAAGGGGACAGTTTTTCTAGGAGGTGTTTTTTTTTTTTTTTTTTTTTTTTTTTTTTTCTTTTTTTTTTCCTCCGTTTTGCTGAGCTATGATTTAACATTATTAAGTTGATATGCTAGATAAAAGGAAAATACCTGGCAAGATGTATAAACAATTCATGCAAAGTAAAATACATGAAAATACCTTAAGATAGTTGTGTGTTTCGATGAAAACGGTCAATATAAACAACTGAAAGTTCTCAAAACCGGTCTTTTAAACGATTTAAAAACCAACTGCTTTTAAAAACCTTTTCTCTATATAATATTTTTTATATGCATGCATGCTTATTAAATCATTTATTTGTTGTTAAAAGCTACAGACAGCGCACATAAAATTTAAAATGGATTTAAGAAAAATTGATTTATACTATACTTTTGTCCCGATAGAGCTGAACATGAATACGGTAAGGTATTAAAGTAAATAGCAAAAATATTAGTGAGATTTCCAGGACGAAATATTGCAATAATTTAATTACATATACCTTTGTATTAGTAAAAAAGTTTAGAAAAGTTTTTAAACTCAGCTAACTATAATACTTTTAGAGTATTTATAAAGCCTTAACTATAAAGCAATTTCAAACGTCGCGTCGTAATCACTGCGTAATTGCATTGATAATATTTTTAAATATACGTGATAAATACTTTCTGCACTAGAACAGTCTTTAAAACTATTTCCCCAGAGTAAGAAATTCGCTACAGAAATTTTTCTAGTATAACGAGGATTTACCTTTCGCATTATCATTAAAGCTCATTATGTAATTTAAATTTAAAAATTCTAATGTCATTGCTATGGATTACTACACAAAAACTAATAAAGAGGGTACTTTAATAAAATTGGGGGGGGGGGGAGGGCATCAATCCACAATGCACAACTTTTTCTTTGATCAATTTCAAAGAACAGAAATACAAATTTTTTGAAGCAAACAAAAAACTATTTATTCCCAAATACATACTAACGCATCTAGCCTCAAAAAGAAAAGACGAATTTAAAATACAGTCGGGGTGGAAAAATATAGCTGCATGCAAAGCCTTGTCTTATAAGAGATCGGGCGCCTGTTTTGACGGTCCATTTTTCGATGCGTTACGACTAATTTATGAAAGACGACGTGATATTCGTTCTTGAAAGTTAGCAGTTCTTCAAGTTCAGGCTGTTAACCTGTTTAATATGCGACAGGAAGATATCGTGCGTGATTGATTTGATATTGTAATAGGCCTCCTCATGGAATTTTAAAATCACGTCTTATCTGATCGAGCCATGTTTCACGGCAAATGAATAGAGTTAAGGTTTGTTATTATACAAGGCAAAGAAGCAAATGATATTTTGAAAGGAAAAAATTCGGTAAAAATGATGCTATTTTGGGACAAAATTAAATATCCATTCTTTTTAACACTCAAAATGTTCTTGCAAGTTTAACAACAATTGGATTTGACGGGGATAACTTAATACAATAAAAGCTCTAATTAAAAAAAAAAAAAAAAAAAAAAAAAAATTTACGGAGATTTTATTTGCAATCGGGAAACCAGTACAATTTACTGTTTTTTAACAGAAAAACATCCGTAATTTTCAGATAAATTTCCGAAATTGCCAGTAAAATATCTGTAAAATCGTGTTTTATTTATTTATTGTTTTACCAGTGTGTTAGTCAGCGGCTAGACATTTAAAAAACGACATATCGCACTAAAATCGACATAACTAACAGTCATTAGTTTCCTAACTAAAAAATAAACATAACTGCATTAAAGAAATTAATTAGCAACGCAAATTTTAATTTCTCTGAAGCAGAAACACCGGAACATAACTTTATACCAGATTTTTTTTTACCAGTTTCACATTCTCTTCATATTCATCACCATTTTTACTATCGTGTTTTTCGGTATAAAATCTATGCTTAATTTTATTTTAATTACAAAATTTCAGTCAAAAATAAATATCTCATTTGCATTCTTGCTTTTTTTCTTTTTCTTACAAAAATATTTTTCTTTGGAATTCATTGGTTAAAAGCTTAGGCGTAATGGCAGTACTTACAGAAAAGATTTGATTCTATCAAAACATGACCGATGATCACAGTGACCTTTACACGAAGTTTCACCGACTCTAATCCATTAGATGAAGCATATGTTTAATCACCCTCAAAAAGTACAAAGTACACTAATTTCCAATAATTTTATAGCTGTCCTCACCTCGTAAAGAAAACATGCGCTCACCACAAAATGAATTGTAACTCAGGTAAATAATTCTGTCAAACCAACACATTTATGAAATTATTTTTGTATTAAAATAATCAAATTTTCAAGCACTTCTTTGAGTGTTAAGAAGTCATGGAATTTCTATTTACTCAAAAAAGGAGAGTGGGGTGGAATGGGACAATGGGAGGAATGGGACAGTAGGTTTTTCTCTTATTTCTCATTCTAAACATTTCAACAGTCACACACAAGATGAAGCAATGGTAGTCCAACCTTCAGTCGAAAAGTTTTTTTGATCTGTATAAGCTTGCAATTGTATAAAGGAAAAGATTATTTCAAGAATCAAAAGCAAATTTGCTTCGTATATTTTTTATGCTTTATGTATACTATAGACTCGTTTATGCATAGATGTAATAGTTTCCCTATTTATGGAACAGTGTACTGTATGTTATCCATAATTTAAAATAAGTCTAAAAGCAACATTTTTGTTTATACATGAAGTTTAATACAAACAAAAAAGTGGGGAGGAATGGGACATGCTAATAAAGGGAGTAATAAAACATATCCAATTCTTTTTTTTAAAAAAATAAGATGAATGTAAATTGCTAACATGCAAACATTTTTCGAGGATAATACATTATTTATAACATTGATAATATATTCATTTACTTTAAAATGCAAATACATTGAAGTGATGATTTTTTAATATTATCTATTACTGACGAAACTGAATTTTCATTTCAATCATAGAATTTTATATTGAAGCACATACATTATCGACCTACAATTTTTGTTTGATTGTACATCTAGCCGACACTAGACTATTTTTACCCGACTACGGCAAAGCCAAAGGAGGGTTATGATTTTGACAGGCTATGTATGTATGTATGTATGTATGTATGTATGTATGTATGTTCATCTGTTCCCTCGTAACTTCTAAACCACTAATCAGAATTCGACAAATGACATATCATTAGAAGCGTCTTAATTGTCCGCTGGTTATAGGCTATATAGATTTTCACCAAATTCAATGTGGCGCCCTCTAGCGGACAAAATATACAGAGTAAAAAAATAAAGTTAAGCTAGATATGCCGTGTTTGGTATCATTTTAAAGCGCTTCACTTGTACATTTCGAATATATATATATTACTAGCATTTGCTTGTGACTTTACTTGCATTTATGGGCTAATTGCATATAATTCACATCTTTTCGTTCTTAATTTCTTTGGTACTTAGTAATCAGAATAAGACCACTGCAGTGCCATTAGAAGGGTCTTGATCTTGATATTCTGTTGGTTGTGAGCTATAAAGTTTGTCACCAAATTTACTATTATGCCCTCTAGCGGACAAAAAGTATAAAATAAAAATATATGTAATGTGTTTGGTATTACTTGAAAGAGCTTCACCAGTATTTATATGCTTATACATAATTACAAGACTGCTTTGAAGATGTTTAAAAAAAATGAGCGATAAGAGTAAAGCGCGGATCACGGGAACTGTAATGTAGAGCAGCGTGAACGTTAATAGAATAATTTAATGCACTAATGTAAACGACATAAGCTGGGAGTACCTCCACGCGGTGAAGGCGGAAACAGTTTGATAACTGGCTAAAACTCCCATAAAAATGTCCTCTGCATTATATGCCTTCGGGCTTATGTTGTTATATGTGCGTGTGTATCTATTTGCCTATTCGTTGTGACGTTGTGTACCCGGTAACGCAGGGAAGCAACCACAGCCATCCTACTTCGATACACTGTTTAAATTTTGTCGGATTAAATAAATAAAAATAATTTTGCTGGTATTGCACCAAAAGTACCAGGTTTATATAGTCTACGAAATAGCAGTAAAAGTTAGTAGTATAGTATAGTTAGTAAGTATAGAAATAAGAAGTAGTATAATAAGTATAGGTCTATAAACAAAAACAATTTAGTTTGAGTTAGGTTAGTAAATCTAGTGTAAATAAATAGAGCTATAAATATTAACATTTAGTTTCATTATTTTAGGTATAAAATAAAAGCTTTTAAAAAATGGCTTTATCAAGGAAAACAAAAAAAGCTTCACGCATTTCTGAGACAAGAAAAAATGAATCCCCAGATATTACTGAATTTAGAAGAATAAAAGACAAAGATTATCAGAAAAATCGTAGGAAAACGCAGTCCGAACATTCTAAAGTGGAAAATCGTTGGAATGCTAAAAAACGGGCTGATAATCTTCGTGAGAAAGAAACTTCTCAAAAAAAAATCATACGTTTACATAAAGCAAAAAACTACATTGCTCAGATAAGATCGCAAGAATCTCAAAATTCTCGATCACAGCGACTTTATTCGTTAAAGACACATGCTTCCGAAACCCGAAGCTTAGAAACTCCCACTTCAAAAATACTTCGACTCAAGTCAATGAAAGATCATGCTTCTCAAGTACGTAATCTAGAATCTCCGTCGACTCGACAAACACGTTTGGAAAATATGTGTAATCATGCCTCTCAAATGCGTGATCAAGAGTCTCCGTCGACTAGACAATCACGTTTGGAAAATATGTGTAATCATGCCTCTCAAATGCGTGCTCAAGAGTCTCCGTCGACTAGACAAACACGTTTGGAAAATATGCGTAATCATGCCTCTCAAATGCGTGATCAAGAGTCTCCGTCGACTAGACAATCACGTTTGGAAAATATGTGTAATCATGCCTCTCAAATGCGTGCTCAAGAGTCTCCGTCGACTAGACAATCACGATTGGAAAATATGTGTAATCATGCCTCTCAAATGCGTGCTCAAGAGTCTCCGTCGACTAGACAATCACGTTTGGAAAATATGTGTAATCATGCCTCTCAAATGCGTGATCAAGAGTCTCCGTCGACTAGACAATCACGTTTGGAAAACATGCGTAATCATGCCTCTGAAATGCGTGATCTAGAATCCCCGTCTACTAGGCAATCACGACTTGAGTCGATGAGCAATCATGCTTCAGAAATTCGTGCTAACGAAACTCCAACATCAAGAGAGATACGACTTCAATCCATGCAGATAAATACATCTAGAACCTACCGAGCTCGAAGAATTTTGTTCGAAACAGACAAGGACGAGTTTGATAGGGCAATTTCGGAGGTATCGGACAAAACATGTTATATTTGTAAAAAAACACTATACAAAAATCAAGTAAAAAATATAACATCTAATAATCTTTTCCCGCCTAACACTCCACAAAGAATAACAGCCTGTAATCGATGTGCCAATTCTATAAGTCGTAATAAAGTTCCGTCAACGGCTTTTTGGAATAAAATGACAGTTCCGGAACCTCCTCAACAATTAGTAGCTTTATCTGAAGTTGAAATAAGGCTTGTATCAAGGATTATACCGTTTGTTAAAATAATAAAACTGGGAGGACATTTCGGACAAAAAGGGTTTAAAGGGCAGGCTGTGTTGTTTGCTCAACAAGTTGAAGAAATCACGGAACAACTACCACTGGCGATTGAACAGTGCGGTCTCACTGTTGTCATCGAAACATTAGAAAATGTTGATAGGGTCAGGGAATATAGAGTGAATTTAGACAACCTACGTGCAGCTTTAAATTGGCTTGTAAACAACAATCATCTCTATAGAGGCGTTACTCTTAACTTTGAACACCTACAAAATTCAATGAATGATGAGCATATAATTGAAATACCGCCAACAACAGTTAATCATAACCGAGAGCCACATCAACATTTTAAAGTTATTAATTCAGACCGAAAAATTCTTAGAGGTTCTTTTAATCAAGGAAGTGACATGTTTTCTTCCGACAGTAGGGGGAAACAATGCACTGCAAATGCAGCAGTTGCTATAGCTTATTCTTCCACCAAAGATCTGTCGCAATGGGACGCTTCGGACATTGATCGGGTGTTAATATTTGGTGATGCATATTACTCCCAGTGTCTAAGGAGCTTGCCAATACAACCAAATTATTTAAACACCGAAGAATTGCTCCCGGAGTTAGTCATCGCAAATATGTCTTATACACTTGATTTTGACATAGATTGTATAACAGGACTAATTAACCCAACAGTAGAGGTGCTAGAAGGATATTTTTCGAGCTTATTAGAAGGTCTACGGCACTTTTTCCTGACTATTGAGAAGAATGCAGGCATAATCACCGCAGAAACAGAGATATCAATCTCTGTAATTAAACATGATACGTCGTATTACCTGTTTGATTCCCATTCAAGGGGACCTAAAGGATTTGTCGCATCAACTAGAGGTTGTGCAATGTTAATGATGTTCAGTACTATTGAATCTCTCGCTGAGCACCTACCTGTTGTCCTTATGACAAGAGGACGCAGAAACCTCCAGTATTGCATAACGTCTGTAAACGTATCTGTCAACAACATGACACCATCAAACGTATGTCCACATGAAACCACCGATAGCGAACATGACTCCGTTAATGGTCATTGCAACGATGACATCACTGCCAGATCCTTAACTAATAATGGCCAAATAAACGTCACAATGTTGATGGCTAACGAGTACCAGATACCTAATTTAATTGATGTCATAAATAATCCTGTAGGTAACGATACACCCCTCCCAGTATACGATATTCGGAGAAAGACAGCTCCTCCTATAAGCCTCCTTGTAGAAAAAAGAGCTGAGGAATTAGCATGGGTTAGACTCTTCCCTGATGGAAATAATGGATTACATGAAGAAAGGCAACACAAAATAACCCCATTGGACTACTTTCAGACTAGAGTTATGGGAAGCGACAAACGATTTCAAAAAATAGAATACCTATTTTATGCTCTGTCTGCAGTAGAATTGTTAAGAGCACGCCAGAATGTATCTGTTTGTGGAAGACTTCGACAAGATGGGATACAGCCGGAGGATCTTATACAAAATATACATTTATGTATGAGAAACATACGAGGGACTTCTTCCTACTGGCACAGGGCTTTTACAGAGCTAATGGCCATGGTCAGAAACTTAGGGCCACCCCATTTCTATCTTACATTATCCTGTAATGATTTGAATTGGCGGGACATGTTAAAAGCTCTCTTGGTGGCAGATGGTAGGCCTGATTTTCCTATCGACGATCTGACTTATGATGAAAAGCTAAGATTAGTGGAATCGTATCCAGTAACCCTGTCGCGCCAGTTTATGTTCAGGTTTAATGCTCTTATGCGAGTATTAAAAAGCAAATCGAATTATATATTGGGTCATGAACTGGTTGATTTCTGGTGGCGGGTTGAATTTCAATTAAGGGGATCTCCACATATACATATGATTGTTTGGTGTAAAGATATGCCCGATTTCAATTCGCCAGAAGGAATTAATCTGCTTGAAAATATAATTACCTGCGAAATACCTGAAAACGATTCAGAATTAAAAGATCTTGTCACCAGACTTCAAACTCACAGACACACACATACATGTTACAGTTATAGAAGTCCAAATTCATGTAGATTTGGGTTTCCAAAACGAAGCTCAGAAAGAACAGTAATATTGGATGACAACCAAGCTACTTCAAATGGTGGAAAATTTTATATATTAAAGAGACGCTCGGAAGAATCTATGATTAATAATTACAATGCAACACTACTACGATTGTGGGGTGCTAATATTGACATACAGCCTGTGGTTTCAGCTCTTGGCGTTGCGTATTATATCGCTAAATATATCGCGAAATCGGAACCAGCGAACCTGCAAACCGCAATAGCAGAAGCGCTTTATAGAGTTAGAGAAAGAGGAGGAAATTTTGGCCAGCAGATATTTGCCGTTCAGAATTGTTTGATGAATCATCGTCAAGTGTCAGCGCCGGAGTGTGCATACAGGCTGTGCCACCTGAAGTTACGCGACAGCTCCAGGAAGTCAACATTCGTTAACACATGCAAGCCTGAGCTCAGGTACAGGATGTTACGTTTTGATTCGGATACAGTTGAGCCTTGCAAAAATATATTCGAACGATATGAAAGTCGACCACGGAACTTAGAAGAATTGAGTCTCGGTGAGTTCGCTGTCAATTATGAGCCGATAAGTTCTATTACTTATCAAGACGATGACGATGGAGATGCTGATGCCTATGAGCAAGAAACTGAAAACCAAGAGCCAATAATAAATTTGCTGAATAGAATGGGTAGAATGAAGAAACGATCACGGCCAGCAGTTCTACGAACTCGATATTACACCGCTGACTCCGACCCTGAAGCGTACTATTACAGTTTGCTAGTTACGCATTGTCCCTTCCGTAGTGAATGTGAGCTGTTAGAGGGGTACGACAATGCTAAAGATGCTTTCTTGGCGAAACGTGGTCTTTTAAGACCACTTCATTCTGGGTATGATAATGAGCTATTATCTCGTTGGGAAAACGAAATACAAGATGCCCTTCGACGACTAGCTGCTGAACAAGCAGTCGACATGTGTGCCAATAATAGCGCCACGAATCAGACTTCAATATTACAAAATCCATTTCATCACATTAATATTCAAGAAGATGATTTTGAAGACAATATGGTAGTAAACATTATGTCTGATGAGGATTTTTTGAGGGGAGTCAATTCCTTAAACTACGATCAAAAACAGTTGTTCACCAAAGTATGTGACAAATTACGAACAAATACTGATGACCAACAAAGATCACTCCTAATGTTCATTACTGGCGGAGCTGGAAGCGGCAAAAGTTTCACTCTAAAACTGCTGGTTGAACAAATTCGAAGACTATCCTCAAATACAAGTGTCATAGTCACGGCACCAACTGGTGTTGCTGCCCGACTAGTCGGAGGATGCACTTTACACAGTACTTTTGTATTGCCTATTGAAAAGGGCCGAACAGTTACCTTGAGGCCGCTGACCGGAGATCGTCTGCAAAGGGAAAGAAATAAATGGAGAAATATCAAGTGGGTTATAATAGACGAGGTCTCAATGGTGCCCTATTCTACACTAAGAAATATTCACCTGAGGCTACAAGAGCTTAAACAGAACGACCGAGTCTTCGGAGGTGTCAACGTTCTAGCTTTTGGCGATCTCATGCAGCTACCCCCGGTTGCTGCTACACTTGGGGGCGCGTATTGCTTCAAGCAGCCGGAACATCATGTACATGAACCACACTTGTGGAGGATGTTTGATTTCTGTGAATTGAGCCAAAATATGCGCCAAGCCAACGATAACACTTTCGTTGATCTTTTGAACAATATCAGAGTAGGCAAACTGACCTTAGAACAACTGGCCACGTTAGACACAAGAAAAATAACTAATGAAACAAACGATTATGATGAAATAGTACATATATATCCCACTTTGAAACAGGTAGAGGCATATAACACCAAGATGTCGGAACGTTTAACATTACTTACTAAAATGTACACCATCACAGCAATAGATACATATACTGAATCGAAGACATACGGACAGACCCCGAAACCTGAGCATTTACCTAGTGACCCCAATAAGACTGGGGGTATAATAAACAGTATCGAACTGGGAATCGGCTCCAGAGTAATGCTTCGTAGAAATTTGAATGTAAACCAGGGTTTAGTAAACGGAGCGATGGGAGTGGTGAAGGCCTTTGAATGGCCTGCTCTTCGGCGCGATCAGTTGGAACAGGGAGAACAGCCAAGCGCTGTTCTCATACAATTTGACGACGCATCCATAAAAGCCGATATTAACGGACTTGTCAGAATCGAGCCTTGCCTCACTGAATTTGACGGCTTGAGGGGGTCTGGGAAAATTCAGCGTAAAATGCTCCCGCTGATTCTTTCTTGGGGTTGTACTGTACATAAATTACAAGGTTGTACTCTGGATAAAGCAGTTATCGATCTAGGAAAGTCATTGTTTGCTAAAGGACAGGCCTATGTCGCTCTCAGTAGAGTCAAAACCATAGAGGGTTTGTTTATAAGTGCCTTGGATCATAATAAGTTGCTTAAAAATCCACATGACAGTCAATCGTTAGCAGAATTAGATAGATTAAGAAATCTTCCTAGGTCATCTTAATACATGAAACCTTCAATCTACATTACACATTTACACATTACACTAACGACCTCATCCACTAATCGGTCCATTACCCATTTGCTGCCATCGACGGATATGTGCGTCACTACTACCAAATACTGGAAGCGTCATACGTCAAAAAATAAAGTTAAGATAAATATGCCGTGTTTGGTATCATTCAAAAGCGCTTTACTTGTACATTTTGAATATATCTATATATTACTAGCATTTGCTTGTGACTTTACCTGTATTCATGGGGTACTTTTATACTTTTTCAGCGTAGTTTTTTGTCGTAGTTGGGTTTTAGTTTTTTTACTTTATCTTGTTGCCTAATAGCTTTGTTTTATTGCTGTAACATATCTCTCTGTAAGTGTGGAGGTGTGGGAAAAAAAGTGGAGAGGAATGGGACATGCTAATAAAGAGAGTAATAAAACAATTTCTATAATTATAAAATAGCTTTTGCATGTTATGTTTCTAATATATTGTTCAAGGGAAATTAAAAAGTGTTTCGCCTTGCACTCTTTTAATTAAAATTTTCGGTATCAAAGTTAATTTTCTTACTTTTATAAAAAGTATCCCACACCCCCTACTCTCCCCTACACTATGTTTACTTACAATTTGTTATTTTTCAAGATTTTAAAAAGGTATTTTTATAATTTGTTTATAATATGTAACACTTAACTTCGTATTAAAAATCTAATGAACAAACATATACTGAATTTTAGAATTTGTTTAATGGTGTAGCAACAGCACTTTTTGTCCAATATATTAAAAGTCGTTTTCGATTTAATGGTTAAAAACAAAAGCAATATTCAAAATTATTATGGAGCATTCAAAAATTACCAAAACGAAGTATTATAATCAACACAAGCTACAACTCAACTATTAATATTGCTTATAAGAATTTCAATCCATCTATTGAACCAAATTTACATTTAAACAAGAAAGAAAAAAAAAAAAAAGAAACAAGCGAATTTAAAATATTTAATTGAATTCGATCCAAGATATCGAAAGTTTTAGGCAAATTGATATAACTTTAAATAATGCTAAACTGTACAAGTATGCATATATAATAAAAATAAATAAATAAATAATAAAAATGCCTTTTTATGAGAAATATTTAAAAATTAAAAAACCAGATATATATTTTTAAGAACAGCAAAACTATAATTATTTCACATATAATTTGATTTGTAAAGAAGCACCGGTATACTTTTGAGAGCAGTGGCACAGACGATCGCATAGGGCAAATCACAAAAAACATAAAAATTGCAGTGACCAATAAACGCATTTTTCGAAATGCTTAAGTACCCAAAGATCAGCGTGCTAAATCCCTGCTGAATGGCGCTGACGACCTTTTACGCACGAAGGTGAAGTTTGAGGCTGGAGATGAAGAGGGGGGAGGGGGGATAGAAACAAGCATTAATATAAGCAAGGCAGCGTAATAACTCTCACTCAAATATGCACATACACACATTCGCTTGAGGGACCGTTCGCAAATTGCAATATTCCAACAAGAAGGCAAATTCTAAATTTCAGAGCGTCAAAATATCGAGAACCGAGGATTAATTCAAAATAATTAGTTAAAATCAGCTAAACAACATCATGGAGAATAAATGCTGAATCTTATCATAAATGATATCATAAATCATGAATCTAATCATGAATGTATTGTAATCAGCCGCATTTTAAGTAATTTTTTGCTTGCAAAAGCGATTTCTGATATCAGCGATTTTGGGCGAGGAAGAAGCGATGGATTTTTATAGTACTGCATCGGCTTTTTAAATGATATTTTAAAAAATGAAATTAATCAAATAATTAAAGTGAACAAGTTGAGTAAAGTTGGAATAAAGTAAGAGTGGAGTAAGTAAAGTTAAGCCAGCCACTTAGCTAAAAAATCCTTATTAAATATTTTTCTTCAACTTGCTCATTAAATTAAAATGCAATTTAACTAGGAAGTCTAATATTGATTCCGATAGAACATTTAGGAAACAAAGAATGATGGTTCATGTAACAAAATTATAATGTGAGAAAAATTACAAATTAATACAAATAATAATCTGACAAAAGTTAAATTCCTTAATAAATTCTGACCTTCCTCGCTTACGTATGTAACGAAGGAACAAAACAAACGTAACGAACGTAAAGAACAAAAATCCTTTTTTCTCAGACCTCGATCTCAATAAACAATGATATATATATATATATATATTATACATTTTTCTTCCCCAAAACATTTCTTTATTGTCATAGAATAAAAAATAATTGTAAATATAAATAAAATCTCTTCTCTATTTCTTTTCTAAATTCAATAATTGATTCAAAAATTTATTTCAATAGAGAGAGAAAAAAGGAGTGGGGGAGACTGGAACATTTTTCAACGTTGAAAAGAAACACTTGTAAAAAATATATATATCATGTCTTCAAATCAAGGTTTCTCATTCGAAAATATCAAGGTCGAGTAAATCATGTTTCGAATATGTAATCATAAATAATCTATAAAAACATTCTAAAATCAAAGGAATAATCTATCGTATTAATCCCCAATGTATATCATAAGTGAAATCGAAACTGGAGAAATCTTCTTCGAACGTTTCTTTAACTAATTATTTAATGAGATAAAAATAGATATTTACAGTTCTTTGTACATATTTACACAACTTTAAATCATCTTGGAGACACAATGCTCCGATTCATATCTTTTCTCAAATTAATTGTCACATCTTTTATCTAAATCAAAACATTCGAAATCAAAACGGAAATCGGCTACACTCTGTTTACAAACTTCAGAGTGTTCTAAAAGTGGAAGTGGAAGTTAAAGAAATTGCATAGCGCGTAGCGCCATCTAACTGCAATTCTTTTTCTTCACACTCCCCACCTGAACTCTTACAGAGTTCATCAATAAATTCTATTATGAAAATAAAACATTTTCATATCAGTATTTTCAATAATCTAATAAAATTTTCATATCAGTGGTTCAGTAATCTGATACAATTTCAAAATTCAAATGCAAATATCAGTTTCAAATACAAATATCAATTTCAAATTCAAAATATCAATTAATTCTAAGCAAATCTAACAAAATCAATTAATTATAAACAAAAAAGTATAAAATTCAAACAATATAATAAATCAAAAATATTACCTGCAATTAACACAATAAAAATGACAATCTTTTTCAAACAGTTAATATACTTACTTATGCTAAGCTTCAAATAATACTGCATTCAAAGTAAACAGAATAACTATAAAGAAAGAAAACTTTTAGAGTTCTAAAAGAGATAAAAAAGAAAGAAAGTCTATTAATGTTCATTAGTAGTAGGGAAAGAATGGGAGTTCAACCCCAGCGTGGTGGACGTGGTGGGTGGATGGTGGAAGTGGAACCACCACCACCTCCTATAAGAGGGAGAGAGGATCACCACCACCTGATTGAGAAGCTTATCTGATGGAGAGTGTATCATACTATAGTAGGATGATGGGGAGGGCTTAAAATTGAGGGGGCTTAAATTTTTTTAGGGTTTGAAACGTAGGAGATTATACTATAGTAGAGGGGTAGATGTTTGGAGTCTGTTACAGTATGATGGGATTTTTAGAAAGAGAGAGAGGGGAGGGCTTATTTTTTAGGAGGGGCTTAAAATTGAGGGGGGCTTAAATTTTTTGGGGAGTTTAAATTTAAGTAGAGATTGGAATCAACTTAGAGTAGGAAAGATATTTGAAAATGGGTGAAGGATGTTTTGACTCTGTTACAGTATGATGGAATTTTTAGAGAGAGAGAGGGGAGGGCTTAATTTTTAGAGGGCTTATTTTTCTGAAAGGCTTAAATGTATTTTTTTTTTCTTTAAGATTGGAATCAACTTAGAGTAGGATGGAAATTTGAACATATCATAAAATATGTTATGACTCTGTTACAGTATGATGTGATTTTAGGAAAGAGGGGGAGGGCTTAATTTTTAGAGGGCTTATTTTTCTGAAAGGCTTAAATGTATTTTTTTTTTCTTTAAGATTGGAATCAACTTAGAGTAGGATGGAAATTTGAACATATCATAAAATATGTTATGACTCTGTTACAGTATGATGAGATTTTAGGAAAGGGGGGAAGGGCTTAATTTTTTAGGGGGCTTATTTTTCTGAAAGGCTTAAATGTATTTTTTTTTTTCTTTAAGATTGGAATCAACTTAGAGTAGGAAGGTAATTTGAACATATCGTAAAATATGTTATAGTATGATGAGATTTTAGGAAAGGGGAGGGCTTAATTTTTAGAGGGGCTTAATTTTTAAGGGGCTTAATTTTTTAGGGGCTTAATTTTTTTTATTTAGGATCTGAAGCTTATAATATCATACTATAGCAAAGGGGTAACCTCCTCATTTTCCAAACTTCACCCCCCCCCCGGAAGATTTTTATTTGGGTGCTGCCCTCTGTTGGATCGAATTTTCGTTGGAAATTAATAATTTTAAAAAATTGAGTCTGATCAATTAAGCATTGCTCATCACGCCTGTGAGATAATTGAGTATTGCGATAAGGAGGAAGGTGAGTCTGCTTAATTAAACATTAATCACAATTGCCCATTGCTTATCCCGCCTGTGGCCGCATAATGTCTTATATTACAATCGAATCATCTCTAACTTAAAATAGTATGTTATCAACACGTATTCACTGCCTTGCACAAACATCCGATAACCAAACAATTTTAACAGGAACTAGCTGATATAAGAAAAATAACAACTAAGATTACATTTCACATATTTACAAATGACAAGAAAGAGAACTTTGTTTGATGTTTCAACTAAGCTTTTTAAAACGACAATTTAATATCATTAAACCATTACATATTTTTTTTTTTTTTTTTTTGGAGGTTCTCTGTTTTATACAATTTACATTAATGTTAGAGCAACAATGAAAATATTTTTTAACAGTATTAATTTTACATTTTTAACTTTACTTTTCCTGAACCTTGATTATTCATACGCATTGATTTTTACACCATTCAAAATATATAAACTACTTCATTATTAATTATTTTTCGATGTACAGTTCTAATAAACGGTTAATTGCCATGCATTTATTTTAGTAAGTTTGCTGTATTCACATAAAAAATGTTTTTACAAGTTATCATCTATTAGCCGATAACGACAAATTTAAGCAATGTATTACTTTAGTATAGTATTGTTTTATCACTATGCTGAAAATAAGTGATTCTTTTTCCGTTAATTTTCACATGAATTTTCTAATCAATTAGTAAAAAATTACAACAGCATGATAAACACCAGATAACATCGAGCCTTTCTTATCAAATACCATCATATTATCAGATCACTTTATAAACCAATCCTATTATTTTTTAAAAAACAGTAGCGCCTCCTAGAATTTAATAGATTTTTATGAATGAGTAGAATTTTATCACACTGTTTATTGTTTTTTTGTTATATGAAGATATTAAGCGCGGTTCTTTAAGTGAGTGCTGTACAAGAAATTTCTTACTTCATGAATATGGAATCGGATTTACCCAGTCAAGAGGTGCAAGTTTCGAATAGTGAAAGATCACCCTCTTCATCAACCCAACCATCCTTTTCTTGTAATCAATGTCAAAAATGCTTCTCTAGAAAGATTGCGTTAACCAAACATCAAAGATCCCACTTGGATAAAAAGCCCTTTAAATGTGAAACTTTCATTCAAAGTACTGATTTAAAACGACATAGTGTTACTCATTCCAAGACACCCACTTTTTATAAATGTGATCAATGTGCAATGGAATTTTATAGAAAGTATTCGTTAAGAATTCACAAGAGATTTCATAAGACATATAAATGCAATGAATGTTCACTAGAACTCTCTAAAAAATATTTGTTAAAAATTCACAAGAGATCTCATAAGAAGTTTCATGTTTGTGAAAAATGTTCTAACTCGTTTCTATCAAAGTCTGCTTTAACTAAACATAAAAAAAGTCATCGTCAAAAGGAATATAAATGTAAACACTGTGGTGTTATATTTTACTCTGATATTGATTTTTTATTTCACAAAAAAATTCATTACAGGAATTTCGAATGTAAACACTGTAACAAAACATTTAATGTTGACACCAAGTTTATTCAACATTTGATTAAAATGCATAAGTGAAAAAATGCAAACTTTGTCAAATCATGTGAACTGGTTGATTTTCTGTACAGTTTATAATTTTTTTGTATTTTTATCATTATCGAGAATGATGAATAAATAATGTGTAAATGAAAAAAAGCTTTTGTCTTGTATTTTTGTTATAACAATTCATGAATTTTAATAATTATTTCACGATATTGTAAAAAAAAAATTACTTAAATTTTAACCTTTAGAAAAAAGTTTCTTATCAATTAAAATTAGAGTTCACTTTAATTTATTAATTTTTCATTTTAAAATACTGAATTTATACTGAATTAATTTTAAAATACTTTTAATATATTAGAATTATTTACCAAGCTTAATTTATCATTTATATTAGCAATTGTTATTCACATAATCATGATGGATATTACCTAGTGTTGTCACAAAAATTTTCAAAAAGAACGAAACTGTTAACAATAAGTATTATTCATTACTCAGATTAAAACTTTTACCTAGTGTTGCCACAAATTTTTTTTAAAAAGAGCGAAACTGATAACATTATTTATCATATACTTACTTAAATTAAAACCTTGTGTTGCCACAAAGTTCTGCAAAAATAGTAAAAGAACTAACTTAATATATTAACTACCACTTATGTACAAAGACTGTTTTTTTTTTTTAGTTTATTAAAAAATGGTTGACTAACATTACTAATTTTTTAATGTTTAACTGTAACCGACGCTGATTTTTTAACATATATTAGGATATGTGTTGTTTTTAAGCATTCAGTTTACAAGTGATTTCCGTTTGAACTTCATCAGCGGCTATCCTTATTTTTTGAAAATGGATTCTGTAGCAAATTTGTTAAAAAGACCTCTCGACGAAGTAGTTTCTTCTTCAAAGTATCAACGTTTAGAAGAATGTAATGAACCTGCTTATGTGAATGAATTAAACTTGCCGAGATTAGAAGTTCCCAATGCATTGAACACTAACAATGAGACGATATCATGTGATTTATCCACTACTGATTATCCACTGAATGTGAAATCTGAGATTAATACGAATTTTTTTAACTTAATTTCCCAAGACGAATATTTTCAAGATCCCACTACTAGATGCGAAGAGACTGTGTTCCAAGCAATCAACCTTTCCCAAGCAAGTGATGAAAACCAATCCACCACTTCACGAACTAAAAAGGGCAAATCCAGTAATCGTGTTATATTTCGAGAAGAACTCAGTGATTGTATCTTCTTAATTTTAAAACTGTATAACAGACAATTTTATATACATATTCAAGAGTTTAAACGCAGTGGGCTTACTAATGAAGAAATTGTAACGAAAAATGCAATTTTTATGGATGTTAACAGTTGGTACGAATTTTGTAATAAAATTTTTCCATTTAATTTGAAGTATAAAAGTTCCTCGTTTGTTGCTAATAACATGATATTAGTGTTAAATTTTAATAATTCTGTCATGCGAATTAAACATTTAAAGAATTATTCTCACATTGACTTGAACGAGTATCAGTTACAAAAGTTAAAAATAAAAGCCTTTGATCTGAATAAAGAACTTCTGCAGCATATTTATGTAAAGCATTTACCAAACTTAATAAGACAGAAATGTATCGTTAGTCACACATCTTTAGAAAATGAACGCATGTGTCAACATAAACTTATAACGTGTATTGAAAATAGTATGTCGAGTATACTAAAGCGCATTTTTGAATGCAATGGATGCATTTTTAACCACGAATCTGTAATCTTTCATCCCTGTTTGATATTAAATAATCGACAAAAATTTGAACAAATGGGAGAAATGTTATTAACTCTAATAGATTTTGACTTTGTTATTTCCTCGTTTTTAAACGAAGTAGATTGTATTAGTGAAAACTTCTTATCTAATATTAATGTAAAAACCATTCAAAACGAATTGTTTAAAATAATGAAATAAAATGTTTTACTATTCTCTTTAATATGTGTGTTTAATTATTTTCAAAATGTTTTATTTCAAAATTTATATCGTTTAGCTTTTTCAAAAGATTTATAAATTGTTTCAATTTGTATATGTATAAAAAAAGAAACACTTCATTATTAATAAAAAATATATTAACTATCTTAAAAAAAATAATAATGTATAAAAAAAGAAACATTTCATTATTAATAAAAAATATATTATCTATCTTAAAAATAATAATAATAATCTTAATATTTTAATTCATTCTTTTCAAAAATTAGAAAGTTAAAAAGTTAATAAAAATGAATAAGTTAAAAAAGACTTTATACAAAAATTAATTTCAATAGAAATTTTTTTCAAATGTTTAAAATATATTTTGAAAATTTTAAAATGTATTACAACTTATCAAAATTGAGTTTACTGATTTATATGAGTATGTATATTATCTTACTGTAACATTACAACAGATTCATAGTTAAAGACATATAAACATCAGGATGTATATAAAAGTAATAGATTAATATACTCACTTGTTTTATTAAAAAATAAAATAACTTCATAAAAATAAAAAGTTTATAAAAAATAATTCATTAGATTTAAAAAAAAAAAAAACTCACAAATTAAAAAAATATATTTCATAAGTTTACAAAAAAAAAAAAAAAAAAAAAAAGTAACATAAAAAGTTTTATCGAAAAAAAAAAGTAACATAAAAAGTTTTAACAAAAAAAAAAAAAAAAAAAAAAGTATTATAAAAAGTTTTAACAACAACAAAAAAAAGTATTACAAAAAGTGTTATAAAAAGTTTTAACAGAAAAAAAAACTTTACACAAAAAATAATATCAATAGAATTTTTTCCCAAATGTTTAAAATATATATATTCTGCAAAAGTTAAAATGAGTTTTCTGATTTATGTATATTATTTTCACTCTATTATCTTACTGTAACATTGCAATTCATAGTTAAACATATAAACATTAGGATGTGTATTAAAAGCAATGCATTAATATACTATCTTGTAATTAAAAGATAAAAAAATTTCATAAAAATATTTTCAAAATTAAAAAAAGTTTCATAAGTTTACAAAAAATAAAAACTTTATGAAAAAGTTTAAAAAATAATTCATAAATTAAAAAAATATATTTCATAAGTTAAAAAAAAAAAAAATCATAAGTTAAAAGTTATTTCAACAGTTCTTTAATAATTAAAAAAAAAAAAAAAAACTTTATAGAAAAAATAATATCAATAGAAATTAAATGTTTAAAATTTATTTCACAAAAGTTGAAATGTATTACATCTCATCAAAAATGAGTTTACTGATTTATGTATGCATGTACATTATTTTCACTGTATTATCTTACTGCAACATACATTTATAGTTAACATACATTTATAGTTTAACACATATAAACATTAGGATGTGTATAAAAGCAACGCATTAATATACTATCTTGTTTTATTAAAAGATAAAATAACTTCATAAAACTCTTTTCAAAATAAAAAAAAGTTTCATAAATTTACAAAAAATAAAACTTTGTGAAAAAAGTTTAAAAAATATTTCATAAATTAAAAAAAAAAAAAATGTATCTATGTATATTTCACAAGTTTAAAAAAAAAAAATGTTTAAAAAAAATATTTTACAAGTTAAAAAAAAAAAAAAAAAAAAAAAAAAAATTACAACTTATCAAAAAATGAGTTTACCGATTTACTGATTTATGTGTGTATGTTATTTACATCATATTATCTTACTACCAACATTACAGAACTTTCTTAGTTAAACACTTATAAACATTAGCAAATGTATAAAAGCAGTTGATACTTTCCTGTTTTCATTAAAAGTCATACTAACTTTATAAAAATGTTTTCAAATAATAATAAAAAAAGTTGTTAAGTTATTAGATTCTCCCCTTTAATTGCATCTCATTGATAAGTTTTAATCAACCATCCAACCATTCAACTGTTTGATAAGTTTTAATCAACTAACCAACCAACATTTTTCGTAACCAACTATTTATTTTCCCTAGCAATCAGCTATTTATTTACCCTACTAAGCAAAAAGCTTTTATCGACACATGAACAAAATTTTAAGATGCAAGACTCGTCCTTTTTAATCGAAAAAACAATGTCTTATATTATATATATATTTTTTTTCTTACTTAAATGAAACCTTCGCATGTGCATGGTAAAACTTGATAAAATTCATTTAATTCACAAATTTAAAGTTAACAGACAAGGTCTTCACACTTCTTTTAGAATTGTACTAACATTTTACTAAATATCTTTTGAACTCAACAAGGTTTTAAATAATTATTTTAATAAAAATTGTCATTTGTAAGTAACATTATTGAACGAACTTGGAAAAATTAACTTGGCAAAACAGGTTTTCGCTGTTCCAACTTAGTAATATTCATAAGTTTATATGTTAATCAACCTGTTTGGTTATGTCCCAGCATGTCTTTATAAAATATATCTTAAAAAAACCTTTAATATTAATGTTTAAAAATATGCAGTTAGTCTTTTATAGATAATTATTTTCACTTCTTTCATTTAAAAACATTTTAAAATAAAATTAATACAGTTACCAATTTATCTGTGTGTTATGAAATGTGCATGCAAAACTTTTAATTATAATTTTCCCATTTTTAGTATTTCAAATTATTGTTTTCAAGGTGTGCTAAAATTTGGAAAAATATTTAATTTTCATGCATAATTAAAATAAAATAGTTTAATAATAAAGACACATTTAACATTCTATACTCACCATCGCAAATGCACGTCCAACGCAGTCAAATATTTGGGAAGAAATGAAAAATTCAAAGTCCTTATCAGAAAATGTTATCAGATAACTATATCAAAAGATCTGTGACGTCAAAGAACATGTATCATCAACTGATCACGTGATGTATACCACGTGACTAGTGCTAGATATCTTAAAATACAGGATATGAAAATTCCCTAGATTAAAACAAATGTTGATTGTAACTAATATCTGTGATATCATGTTTTGTTAAACATTTTAACAAAGAATTAATTAAACTAATTAATTAATTAATTAATAATTATTAGAATGATTAAATTATTTAATAAATGAATGTTTATAAGAACCAATCTAGAAAACAAAGCACTAGTCACGTGGTATACATCACGTGATCAGTTGATGATACATGTTCTTTGACGTCACAGATCTTTTGATATAGTTATCTGATAACATTTTCTGATAAGGACTTTGAATTTTTCATTTCTTCCCAAATATTTGACTGCGTTGGACGTGCATTTGCGATGGTGAGTATAGAATGTTAAATGTGTCTTTATTATTAAACTATTTTATTTTAATTATGCATGAAAATTAAATATTTTTCCAAATTTTAGCACACCTTGAAAACAATAATTTGAAATACTAAAAATGGGAAAATTATAATTAAAAGTTTTGCATGCACATTTCATAACACACAGATAAATTGGTAACTGTATTAATTTTATTTTAAAATGTTTTTAAATGAAAGAAGTGAAAATAATTATCTATAAAAGACTAACTGCATATTTTTAAACATTAATATTAAAGGTTTTTTTAAGATATATTTTATAAAGACATGCTGGGACATAACCAAACAGGTTGATTAACATATAAACTTATGAATATTACTAAGTTGGAACAGCGAAAACCTGTTTTGCCAAGTTAATTTTTCCAAGTTCGTTCAATAATGTTACTTACAAATGACAATTTTTATTAAAATAATTATTTAAAACCTTGTTGAGTTCAAAAGATATTTAGTAAAATGTTAGTACAATTCTAAAAGAAGTGTGAAGACCTTGTCTGTTAACTTTAAATTTGTGAATTAAATGAATTTTATCAAGTTTTACCATGCACATGCGAAGGTTTCATTTAAGTAAGAAAAAAAATATATATATAATATAAGACATTGTTTTTTCGATTAAAAAGGACGAGTCTTGCATCTTAAAATTTTGTTCATGTGTCGATAAAAGCTTTTTGCTTAGTAGGGTAAATAAATAGCTGATTGCTAGGGAAAATAAATAGTTGGTTACGAAAAATGTTGGTTGGTTAGTTGATTAAAACTTATCAAACAGTTGAATGGTTGGATGGTTGATTAAAACTTATCAATGAGATGCAATTAAAGGGGAGAATCTAATAACTTAACAACTTTTTTTATTATTATTTGAAAACATTTTTATAAAGTTAGTATGACTTTTAATGAAAACAGGAAAGTATCAACTGCTTTTATACATTTGCTAATGTTTATAAGTGTTTAACTAAGAAAGTTCTGTAATGTTGGTAGTAAGATAATATGATGTAAATAACATACACACATAAATCAGTAAATCGGTAAACTCATTTTTTGATAAGTTGTAATTTTTTTTTTTTTTTTTTTTTTTTTTTAACTTGTAAAATATTTTTTTTAAACATTTTTTTTTTTAAACTTGTGAAATATACATAGATACATTTTTTTTTTTTTTAATTTATGAAATATTTTTTAAACTTTTTTCACAAAGTTTTATTTTTTGTAAATTTATGAAACTTTTTTTTATTTTGAAAAGAGTTTTATGAAGTTATTTTATCTTTTAATAAAACAAGATAGTATATTAATGCGTTGCTTTTATACACATCCTAATGTTTATATGTGTTAAACTATAAATGTATGTTAACTATAAATGTATGTTGCAGTAAGATAATACAGTGAAAATAATGTACATGCATACATAAATCAGTAAACTCATTTTTGATGAGATGTAATACATTTCAACTTTTGTGAAATAAATTTTAAACATTTAATTTCTATTGATATTATTTTTTCTATAAAGTTTTTTTTTTTTTTTTAATTATTAAAGAACTGTTGAAATAACTTTTAACTTATGATTTTTTTTTTTTTAACTTATGAAATATATTTTTTTAATTTATGAATTATTTTTTAAACTTTTTCATAAAGTTTTTATTTTTTGTAAACTTATGAAACTTTTTTTAATTTTGAAAATATTTTTATGAAATTTTTTTATCTTTTAATTACAAGATAGTATATTAATGCATTGCTTTTAATACACATCCTAATGTTTATATGTTTAACTATGAATTGCAATGTTACAGTAAGATAATAGAGTGAAAATAATATACATAAATCAGAAAACTCATTTTAACTTTTGCAGAATATATATATTTTAAACATTTGGGAAAAAATTCTATTGATATTATTTTTTGTGTAAAGTTTTTTTTTCTGTTAAAACTTTTTATAACACTTTTTGTAATACTTTTTTTTGTTGTTGTTAAAACTTTTTATAATACTTTTTTTTTTTTTTTTTTTTTTTTTTTGTTAAAACTTTTTATGTTACTTTTTTTTTTCGATAAAACTTTTTATGTTACTTTTTTTTTTTTTTTTTTTTTTTGTAAACTTATGAAATATATTTTTTTAATTTGTGAGTTTTTTTTTTTTTTTTAATCTAATGAATTATTTTTTATAAACTTTTTATTTTTATGAAGTTATTTTATTTTTTAATAAAACAAGTGAGTATATTAATCTATTACTTTTATATACATCCTGATGTTTATATGTCTTTAACTATGAATCTGTTGTAATGTTACAGTAAGATAATATACATACTCATATAAATCAGTAAACTCAATTTTGATAAGTTGTAATACATTTTAAAATTTTCAAAATATATTTTAAACATTTGAAAAAAATTTCTATTGAAATTAATTTTTGTATAAAGTCTTTTTTAACTTATTCATTTTTATTAACTTTTTAACTTTCTAATTTTTGAAAAGAATGAATTAAAATATTAAGATTATTATTATTATTTTTAAGATAGATAATATATTTTTTATTAATAATGAAATGTTTCTTTTTTTATACATTATTATTTTTTTTAAGATAGTTAATATATTTTTTATTAATAATGAAGTGTTTCTTTTTTTATACATATACAAATTGAAACAATTTATAAATCTTTTGAAAAAGCTAAACGATATAAATTTTGAAATAAAACATTTTGAAAATAATTAAACACACATATTAAAGAGAATAGTAAAACATTTTATTTCATTATTTTAAACAATTCGTTTTGAATGGTTTTTACATTAATATTAGATAAGAAGTTTTCACTAATACAATCTACTTCGTTTAAAAACGAGGAAATAACAAAGTCAAAATCTATTAGAGTTAATAACATTTCTCCCATTTGTTCAAATTTTTGTCGATTATTTAATATCAAACAGGGATGAAAGATTACAGATTCGTGGTTAAAAATGCATCCATTGCATTCAAAAATGCGCTTTAGTATACTCGACATACTATTTTCAATACACGTTATAAGTTTATGTTGACACATGCGTTCATTTTCTAAAGATGTGTGACTAACGATACATTTCTGTCTTATTAAGTTTGGTAAATGCTTTACATAAATATGCTGCAGAAGTTCTTTATTCAGATCAAAGGCTTTTATTTTTAACTTTTGTAACTGATACTCGTTCAAGTCAATGTGAGAATAATTCTTTAAATGTTTAATTCGCATGACAGAATTATTAAAATTTAACACTAATATCATGTTATTAGCAACAAACGAGGAACTTTTATACTTCAAATTAAATGGAAAAATTTTATTACAAAATTCGTACCAACTGTTAACATCCATAAAAATTGCATTTTTCGTTACAATTTCTTCATTAGTAAGCCCACTGCGTTTAAACTCTTGAATATGTATATAAAATTGTCTGTTATACAGTTTTAAAATTAAGAAGATACAATCACTGAGTTCTTCTCGAAATATAACACGATTACTGGATTTGCCCTTTTTAGTTCGTGAAGTGGTGGATTGGTTTTCATCACTTGCTTGGGAAAGGTTGATTGCTTGGAACACAGTCTCTTCGCATCTAGTAGTGGGATCTTGAAAATATTCGTCTTGGGAAATTAAGTTAAAAAAATTCGTATTAATCTCAGATTTCACATTCAGTGGATAATCAGTAGTGGATAAATCACATGATATCGTCTCATTGTTAGTGTTCAATGCATTGGGAACTTCTAATCTCGGCAAGTTTAATTCATTCACATAAGCAGGTTCATTACATTCTTCTAAACGTTGATACTTTGAAGAAGAAACTACTTCGTCGAGAGGTCTTTTTAACAAATTTGCTACAGAATCCATTTTCAAAAAATAAGGATAGCCGCTGATGAAGTTCAAACGGAAATCACTTGTAAACTGAATGCTTAAAAACAACACATATCCTAATATATGTTAAAAAATCAGCGTCGGTTACAGTTAAACATTAAAAAATTAGTAATGTTAGTCAACCATTTTTTAATAAACTAAAAAAAAAAAACAGTCTTTGTACATAAGTGGTAGTTAATATATTAAGTTAGTTCTTTTACTATTTTTGCAGAACTTTGTGGCAACACAAGGTTTTAATTTAAGTAAGTATATGATAAATAATGTTATCAGTTTCGCTCTTTTTAAAAAAAATTTGTGGCAACACTAGGTAAAAGTTTTAATCTGAGTAATGAATAATACTTATTGTTAACAGTTTCGTTCTTTTTGAAAATTTTTGTGACAACACTAGGTAATATCCATCATGATTATGTGAATAACAATTGCTAATATAAATGATAAATTAAGCTTGGTAAATAATTCTAATATATTAAAAGTATTTTAAAATTAATTCAGTATAAATTCAGTATTTTAAAATGAAAAATTAATAAATTAAAGTGAACTCTAATTTTAATTGATAAGAAACTTTTTTCTAAAGGTTAAAATTTAAGTAATTTTTTTTTTTACAATATCGTGAAATAATTATTAAAATTCATGAATTGTTATAACAAAAATACAAGACAAAAGCTTTTTTTCATTTACACATTATTTATTCATCATTCTCGATAATGATAAAAATACAAAAAAATTATAAACTGTACAGAAAATCAACCAGTTCACATGATTTGACAAAGTTTGCATTTTTTCACTTATGCATTTTAATCAAATGTTGAATAAACTTGGTGTCAACATTAAATGTTTTGTTACAGTGTTTACATTCGAAATTCCTGTAATGAATTTTTTTGTGAAATAAAAAATCAATATCAGAGTAAAATATAACACCACAGTGTTTACATTTATATTCCTTTTGACGATGACTTTTTTTATGTTTAGTTAAAGCAGACTTTGATAGAAACGAGTTAGAACATTTTTCACAAACATGAAACTTCTTATGAGATCTCTTGTGAATTTTTAACAAATATTTTTTAGAGAGTTCTAGTGAACATTCATTGCATTTATATGTCTTATGAAATCTCTTGTGAATTCTTAACGAATACTTTCTATAAAATTCCATTGCACATTGATCACATTTATAAAAAGTGGGTGTCTTGGAATGAGTAACACTATGTCGTTTTAAATCAGTACTTTGAATGAAAGTTTCACATTTAAAGGGCTTTTTATCCAAGTGGGATCTTTGATGTTTGGTTAACGCAATCTTTCTAGAGAAGCATTTTTGACATTGATTACAAGAAAAGGATGGTTGGGTTGATGAAGAGGGTGATCTTTCACTATTTGAAACTTGCACCTCTTGACTGGGTAAATCCGATTCCATATTCATGAAGTAAGAAATTTCTTGTACAGCACTCACTTAAAGAACCGCGCTTAATATCTTCATATAACAAAAAAACAATAAACAGTGTGATAAAATTCTACTCATTCATAAAAATCTATTAAATTCTAGGAGGCGCTACTGTTTTTTAAAAAATAATAGGATTGGTTTATAAAGTGATCTGATAATATGATGGTATTTGATAAGAAAGGCTCGATGTTATCTGGTGTTTATCATGCTGTTGTAATTTTTTACTAATTGATTAGAAAATTCATGTGAAAATTAACGGAAAAAGAATCACTTATTTTCAGCATAGTGATAAAACAATACTATACTAAAGTAATACATTGCTTAAATTTGTCGTTATCGGCTAATAGATGATAACTTGTAAAAACATTTTTTATGTGAATACAGCAAACTTACTAAAATAAATGCATGGCAATTAACCGTTTATTAGAACTGTACATCGAAAAATAATTAATAATGAAGTAGTTTATATATTTTAAATGGTGTAAAAATCAATGCGTATGAATAATCAAGGTTCAGGAAAAGTAAAGTTAAAAATGTAAAATTAATACTGTTAAAAAATATTTTCATTGTTGCTCTAACATTAATGTAAATTGTATAAAACAGAGAACCTCCAAAAAAAAAAAAAAAAAAATATGTAATGGTTTAATGATATTAAATTGTCGTTTTAAAAAGCTTAGTTGAAACATCAAACAAAGTTCTCTTTCTTGTCATTTGTAAATATGTGAAATGTAATCTTAGTTGTTATTTTTCTTATATCAGCTAGTTCCTGTTAAAATTGTTTGGTTATCGGATGTTTGTGCAAGGCAGTGAATACGTGTTGATAACATACTATTTTAAGTTAGAGATGATTCGATTGTAATATAAGACATTATGCGGCCACAGGCGGGATAAGCAATGGGCAATTGTGATTAATGTTTAATTAAGCAGACTCACCTTCCTCCTTATCGCAATACTCAATTATCTCACAGGCGTGATGAGCAATGCTTAATTGATCAGACTCAATTTTTTAAAATTATTAATTTCCAACGAAAATTCGATCCAACAGAGGGCAGCACCCAAATAAAAATCTTCCGGGGGGGGGGGGTGAAGTTTGGAAAATGAGGAGGTTACCCCTTTGCTATAGTATGATATTATAAGCTTCAGATCCTAAATAAAAAAAATTAAGCCCCTAAAAAATTAAGCCCCTTAAAAATTAAGCCCCTCTAAAAATTAAGCCCTCCCCTTTCCTAAAATCTCATCATACTATAACATATTTTACGATATGTTCAAATTACCTTCCTACTCTAAGTTGATTCCAATCTTAAAGAAAAAAAAAAATACATTTAAGCCTTTCAGAAAAATAAGCCCCCTAAAAAATTAAGCCCTTCCCCCCTTTCCTAAAATCTCATCATACTGTAACAGAGTCATAACATATTTTATGATATGTTCAAATTTCCATCCTACTCTAAGTTGATTCCAATCTTAAAGAAAAAAAAAAATACATTTAAGCCTTTCAGAAAAATAAGCCCTCTAAAAATTAAGCCCTCCCCCTCTTTCCTAAAATCACATCATACTGTAACAGAGTCATAACATATTTTATGATATGTTCAAATTTCCATCCTACTCTAAGTTGATTCCAATCTTAAAGAAAAAAAAAATACATTTAAGCCTTTCAGAAAAATAAGCCCTCTAAAAATTAAGCCCTCCCCTCTCTCTCTCTAAAAATTCCATCATACTGTAACAGAGTCAAAACATCCTTCACCCATTTTCAAATATCTTTCCTACTCTAAGTTGATTCCAATCTCTACTTAAATTTAAACTCCCCAAAAAATTTAAGCCCCCCTCAATTTTAAGCCCCTCCTAAAAAATAAGCCCTCCCCTCTCTCTCTTTCTAAAAATCCCATCATACTGTAACAGACTCCAAACATCTACCCCTCTACTATAGTATAATCTCCTACGTTTCAAACCCTAAAAAAATTTAAGCCCCCTCAATTTTAAGCCCTCCCCATCATCCTACTATAGTATGATACACTCTCCATCAGATAAGCTTCTCAATCAGGTGGTGGTGATCCTCTCTCCCTCTTATAGGAGGTGGTGGTGGTTCCACTTCCACCATCCACCCACCACGTCCACCACGCTGGGGTTGAACTCCCATTCTTTCCCTACTATTAGTCCATAATTTCTAATGGATATAAATGTTGTACAGATCTTTTCAGCACTCCATTGGCTGTCTTTATTTCATAAGAGCGAATGTTGTTGTCTCTGCCTGGAATCGCTCTCTGAATTTTGCCAAGTTTCCAGAGAAGTTTATTTTTTATATCGCCTTCGATCAAGACAACATCACCCACTTTTAGTGGTGTATGTGAATTGGGATTTTTCGATGAATGGAATGTTCTTAAATCTAGAAGATATTGTTTTTTCCACTTCGACCAAAGTTGTTTTAGTAGTAATGATTGGTATCTTTTTCTTTTGAGAAGTGCCGATCTTTTTGAACCATTTTCAATTACATCGAAAAAGTTAATAGGAAGTGAAAGTTCTTTACCAAAATTCAAAAAATCCATTGGAGTGAGAGGATGAGGTTCATCATATTCGTTATACACATATGTCAAAGGACGCAAGTTGAGGATAGCTTCTACTTCAACCAGTAGTGTCGACATTTCTTCATAGCTCAATAGAGCTTTTCCAGTAATCTTTCGTAGACACTCCTTGGCTGATTTCACAAGCCTCTCGTAGAAGCCTCCCCACCATGCAGCTCTTTCAATGATGTTTTTCCAAACGATTCTTTCTCTTGCAAGAAATTTCAAAAAGAGATTGTTGAAAATGACGTTGTATAAATTATCGACTTCTTGTTTAGCTTTTTTAAATGTCTTCGCGTTATCTGAATAAATGACTTTACAATTTCCTCTTCGAGCTAAGAATCGTCTAAAAGCAAGGAGGAAAGAATCTGTAGTCATGTCGGTAACAAGTTCTAGATGCAAAGCTCTGGTAACGCCGCAGGTGAATAAAACAATGTAAGATTTTTTTATTTCACCGAAGTTTTTCACGTAAATAGGTCCCGCAAAATCTAATCCACAAATTGAAAATGGGGGAGCTTCATTCACTCTATCTTTAGGTAGGGGGGCTGTGATTTGGTCTGCAGGTTTACAAAGATATTTTTGACAAATGAGGCACTTTTTAATGAGGCTTTTTACTAACTGTCTTCCTTTTGGAATCCAATATCGAGATCTAATTTTCGTCAAAGTGTGGGCAATTCCTGCATGCATCATCTTTTCATGATCTTGACGTACAATCAGCGTCGTTAACCAGGAATGTCTAGGCAAAATGATTGGATGTTTTTCTTCTGTTGGAAGATCACAAAATTCTAGTCTTCCTCCTAAACGTATGATTTCTGATTCATCTATAAATGGAACAAAGTTGAATAGGGGTGAATTCTTTTCTACTGAATTATTATTTCTAAGAGACTCAAATTCTTCTTTAAAAAATTGTTTCTGTTCACTTCGTATTAAGTATTTTTCAGCTTCTAGTAATTCTTCAGTTGTTAGTGGACCGCTAACTTCAGTAGATTTTTTCAGCTTTATTATAAATCTTTTTACCCAAGCAGTTGTTCTTACTACTTTCTCCAAATTGCTAAATTTTTCTATACAGATAGGATTTTTAATCTCTTCAGTTATACACTCGCACTGCAATATGTCATTGGGTTTTTTCCTGTATTCTAATTCATCTTCATCAATTATTTCTTTATCTTCAGATTTCGGCCAAAATTCAGAGGGTAAACTAAACCATTTTGGCCCAAGTAACCAAGTAGGATTATTGATGAATTTGGAGACTTTTGCTCCTCTTGAGACAAGGTCTGCGGGATTGTCTGCCCCTGGGCAATGATGCCAATCAGAAGGGGATGTCAGCTTACGAATTTCTTCAACACGATTCCGCACAAATGGTTTGAATTTTTCAGGCAATCCTTTAATCCAAAAGTATGTAATTTTAGAGTCCGTCCAATAAATGCATGGAATTTTTAGATGTAGCGCCTTCAAAATGCTGCAGCTTAATTTAGCTGAACATAATGCAGCCATCAATTCCAGTCTTGGTAAAGTGAGAGTTTTTAAAGGAGCCACTCTGTTTTTAGAAGCTACGAAAACTGTTCGAACGTCTTTTTCAGAGGTCGATATACGTAAATAGGCAATTGTGCCAAAGGCTATTGTACTTGCATCGGAAAATAAATGCAACTGCAAATTGGCAATTTTCTCGTTTGGAATTTCGAAAAAATAATGTCGAGGAATAGACAATTCAGATATTTGAGGAATTTCACTACACCAGTCTTTCCAAAGAGAGATTAAATCTTTTGGGATGGTCTCATCCCAATCTACGCCTAATGACCAAATTTTTTGCAGCAAACATTTTATTCTTAATGTGAAGGGTCCTAAAAATCCAATAGGATCAAACACTCGACCCAAAACTTGCAAAATATACCTCTTTGTGTCAATTCTTTTAGAAGCAAACGCCGCCAATTCACGAGTGTCAAAATACAAAAAATCATTTAGACTGTTCCATGCTATTCCTAAAACTTTGTAAGGAACATTTTCTGTTTCAGATGCTTCCAAATTATCACTGGAAATTACATCATTATTTTTCCATAATTCTTTTAAGGACTTTGAATTAGTGTGCCACTTATGTAATGTCATACTAGCTTCTTTAAAAATAGCTATAGACTCTAATGTAGTGGATAAAACTTGCTCGACAGAAGATTGACTTCCAATTACATCATCTACATAAATATTTTCATTTAAAAACTCGACAGTTTCTGGATATTTTTTGATATATTTCTTTAAGTGGTGTTTTATTGTGGCTGCTAACAAAAATGGACTACAATTTACCCCAAATAAAACTCTAGTAAATCTATATATTTGAGGAAGGTTAGATTCATCAAAAGGGTCTTCTGAAAACAAAAATCGAGATACATCTCTGTCTTCTTCATCTACCAATATCTGCAAAAACGCTTGTTTTATATCGGTTGTAAAGGCAATTGGATTTAATCGAAATCGTAACAAAATATCAAAAATTTCAGGGTACAAATTCGGACCTGGGTGAAGACAGTTATTGAGAGATTGTGAATTTAAATCATGAGCTGATGCATCAAACACAATCCTTAATTTACTTGTTACGCGGTCTCTTCTTATCACTTCTCTGTGAGGTAAATAAAATTCAACATGCCCCTTATCTTCTGAATTAGGAACTAATTCTACGATTCCCTGTTTTAAATAATCATTTAATACATCTTTATATTCAAAAAACAACTGGGGATTTCTAACAAATCTTCTATTTAATTTAACTAATCGAGATTCTGCAATTTTTCTGTTATCATCCAGACCCCCTTTCTCCAGTTTCCAGGGCAATTTAACTTTATATCTTTTGTTTTCATATTTAATATCGCGTTCAAAATTTTTCATTATTTCATTTTCAAAAGGGTCAGAATCTTGTTTAATATTAATAAGTCCTGAAGTTTCAAGATCCCAAAATTTTTTTATTTGATCAGAAATTAAGTGTTCTTCAATAATTACGTTTAAAATCAATGAAGATTGGTTTTCGCTTTTTCTACCTTGGAGGCACCAGCCAAAGATGGTTTCAACAGCAACAAGATTTTTGTTTAAATGTTTTATGTTACCTGTTACTATATCATAATAGTAATCGACTCCTATTAGAAGGGAAATAGGGTCTTGACATTGTGGTGAGTCAGCAAGGGTTAAATTCTGTAAAATACTCATTTCACCAAATTCTTTTACTTCTGGGGGAGGGATATCAGAACCAGATATTTCGTCTGTTACCAATGCTTCTATTTCTAAATTAGACTTCGAAAAATGTTTATTTTCTAATTTAAGTTTAACAACATCATAATTTTTCTCAATTGGGATTTTACTTCCGAATGTGAATACCGATAATTTTTCCTTTCTCAATATTTTAAGTTGTAATTTATCAGCAATTTCTCGAGTTAAAAAGGTTCGCATTGCAGCAGTATCCAATAATAATCGAACAGAAACTTCTTTATTTTTATTTTTTACTTTCGCACAGCAAGTTTGCAAGAAAATTCGGTTTTTTCCAATACACGAAATAGCCGAAATAATTTCATTAGTTGTTTCATTTTGTGCATTCGCTGTTTCCAAATTTTTTATCTATACAACTTGTTTTATTTGGTAAATTAGATTGTTTACAAATAGCTCTGTTATGTCTACCCTGACATGTCGTACATCGTATCTTAGAAGCACAGTCCTTGATCCGGTGTTTTGGCAAAAGGCAGAGGTAACATCTACCTTGCGATTTCAAAATATTTTTCTTTTTATCAAGATCAAAAACATTGCATATTTCTGACGAATGATTACTCTTACAAAAGATGCAACTTTGTTTCTCTGTGTTCTTTTTGTCTGAAACTGTAGTCATTAATTCATGCGCGGATGAAAAGTTTAATTCTCTTTTAGGAGATTTCGTAAATTTTTGTTTGTTTACTTCTAATCTATTTGATTTTGAAAATGAAAAAGCCAATTCGCGACTTTTAATTTCGGTTTGCAAGAAATTTAGTAATTTGTTTATATCAGGGTTGCATGAAGATTTAATGTTTTGCTTGTTAAATTCCAAATTTAAATCTGATGGTAGCAATTTTAAAACTACGGCTAAAAGCATAGAGCTGTAAGCCTGTGGTTCGAGTCCCAAAGTGGTCAATGATCTTACATTAATTTCAATATCATCATGAAGTTTCTGTAATTTTGAAGTATCACTAGATTTATAAACCGGAGATAAATTTAACAATTTATTTAAATGATGATTGATTATCATATCTTTATTCCCAAACCTATTTTCAAGAATTTTAAGTGCTACATCATAATTTGATTCCGAAACTTCTAAGCCTTCTATGGCGTTTAAAGCAGATGAACCTAAGTAACTTCGAAAATAATTGTATTTTTCAATTTTTGTCAGTGAATTATTATCATTTATCGATACTTTAAAAGTATTCCAAAAGTTGGTGAATTGCGTGCAATCGCCATAAAATTTCTGTATATTCAATTTTGGAAGTTTCACAAATTTATTTTCATTATTGGGGGTAGAATCATTAACCGAAATATTGTTCAAAGGAATAATGTTTTTATTTTCTTTAAGTTTCTTTTCAGCGCGAAAATTTGTTAAGGATATTTTGTCTGCATAGTCATATACTGTATTCATTTCATTCTCATATTCGTCTAAATTCAAAAGTGGTTCTATTTTTTCATTTATTTCATCTAAATTACATGATTTAATTTTTAATTGGTTAACAGATTCTTCAAGAGAATCAATATTAACGGTATCATTTTTTAATATAGTCTCTATATTATTTATTAGTTTCGTAACAGAACTTCTTAAAATTGTTCTGTTTTTCTTTAGCTTTTCTAGGTCAGCCATAATTAACACATCAAAATAAAATTATAAAACTCTTACCTTTAAAAATCTTCGCAATCAATAATAATCTTCTGTATTTATCATATTTCAATTTCGTTCCCGGCCGATGCACCATTGTAAAAAATATATATATCATGTCTTCAAATCAAGGTTTCTCATTCGAAAATATCAAGGTCGAGTAAATCATGTTTCGAATATGTAATCATAAATAATCTATAAAAACATTCTAAAATCAAAGGAATAATCTATCGTATTAATCCCCAATGTATATCATAAGTGAAATCGAAACTGGAGAAATCTTCTTCGAACGTTTCTTTAACTAATTATTTAATGAGATAAAAATAGATATTTACAGTTCTTTGTACATATTTACACAACTTTAAATCATCTTGGAGACACAATGCTCCGATTCATATCTTTTCTCAAATTAATTGTCACATCTTTTATCTAAATCAAAACATTCGAAATCAAAACGGAAATCGGCTACACTCTGTTTACAAACTTCAGAGTGTTCTAAAAGTGGAAGTGGAAGTTAAAGAAATTGCATAGCGCATAGCGCCATCTAACTGCAATTCTTTTTCTTCACACTGCTTGATTTCGCATTCAAAATTGCTATGGTAGATAGTTATCTATTCCGGCCAAAGGTGAGAGTGATAAATACCTGTGAAATACCTTTTACAGCAACAAAAACTATATGCGCAGGAAAGCAGCTTGCTGTTCTTATTATTATGAGTAATAATAATATTTCGATCTAATTAAAAACCGTTTAAAAAAGGAATAATCAATTACATACCTATGGTAACACATTCGAATTATTTATATTTTATAAATACATTACTTAAAAATAAAAAGAGATTTGAAATAAATATATAACAGTGTTGTGCACATGAAAGGTTACCACCTTAATCCGAATCTGTGTAATTTTTTGTAAAGTATAAATTATCTCTGAAAAGAAGAGAAAATAAGGTTAAATTGCAAAGTAGACATATTTTATATTCAATGAATTTTAAATTATTTATACCAAAATTTCCACAGCCAACAATATTCATTAAATTGATAGAAGTGATATCAGAAACAAGCGGCAATGGATTGAAGAATCAACTCAAACTTTTTATTAATTATTTATTACTTTTTTCATAACTTTCAGTTCTGAGAATCCTTCTGGTTTAAAACATCAAATTTTTTTTTTATTAAATATAAAATTTCTTTAAAACAATGCGCATTTTTCGTTAAATTATATTTGGAATTAAAAGGAATTATATTTTCAAGCAGAACAGAGCAGAACCTTTTGCATCCAATTGTAGATTGCATAAGGGAAGGGTGAAGTGGGGTGGGACGCTTTTAAATTTTAAACTATTTTTAACTATTATTATTATTTTATATTAATTTTAAACTATTATTATTTAATTACAAAAGTTAGGAAATCAGATTTCTTTGAGACAAAAACAAAAAATTCAATTTATAAAGAAGAAGGTGAATCATTTTTTAATTTCCCTGAACAATATAGAAACATAGCATGCAAAAGCTATTTTATAATTAAAGAAATAGTAAGTTTTTTACAAAATCTGTCCCATACCTCCCCACTTACAGGGAGGTATGAGGCAGCAATAAAACAAAAGCAAGCTATAAGACATAAATAGTCTAGTGTCGGCTGTTTATGCAATCAAAGATTATACATAGGTTGATAATTAATGTATGTGCCACAATACAAAGTTCCAGTATTTTCATGACTGGAATGAAAATTCAGGATTGTCAGTCATAGATGACATAAAAAAAAAAAAAAAAAAAAAAAAAAAAAAAAAAATCACCACTTCAAATTATTCACATTTTGAAATAAATCTATATCTTATCAATGTTATAATTAATATACTATCATATAAAAATGTTTGTATATTACCAATTTCAGTTTGTATATTACCAATCTTATTTAAAATAAATAAATAAAAAAGGAATTGAAAATGTCCCATTCCTCCCCACTTCCTTGTTATGCGTTAAATTTCTTGTATATATATATAAAAAAAATGTTGCTTTTAGGCTTAGTTTAAATTATGAATAATATACAGTATAATGTTCCATAAATAGGAAAACTAGTATATCTATGCATAAACAAGTTATTAATTTACAAAAAGTATAAAAAATATTTGAAGCAAATTTACTTTTAATTCTTGAAATAATCTTTTAATTTATACAATTACAAGCTATTGCAGATCTTTCTTTAACTGACGATTGGGCTACCAGTGTTTCATCTTGTGTGTGTCATTGATGAATGTTGGAATACATAAAGGAAAAAACCTACTGCCACATTCCTCCTACTGTGCCACTCTCCCCTACATGCAAATGCGTTTCGTTTATAACATTTTTCTTGGTGTTACTTCTGAGCTTAATTCTTTCTGTGCATGAATGTTTTTTTCCTTATACTCTATAATTGAATACTCGATCAAAGCAGTACTCAGTATGCAATTACACATAACATACAAAATTTTATCCGGAAAACTGAAAAGGACATTGATACTAATTTCAAAACATTACTTCCCAAAGACGATAATGTGTTCCAAATACTCTTACAAAGTTTGAGCACCAAGACTACACATATCGTTTGAATAGAAACCATACTGCAGTGCATCTCAATACCAAACATAAATATCAAATAAGCTAAAATAATGCGATAACATCAAAAATTTATAAAACTTCTGATATATATAATAACTTTAATAACGTATTTTTGACAATACCAGCTCCAAGTCGGAGCCAACCCAAACGAAAATAAAAATGTTCAAAAGTTCATAAACACGCGTCAGTATATTTGAAAGTGATAAAAATGTTTTTGAAAGTGATAAAAATACGAGTCTAGCTCATGATTTAATCCAATGAGTATGTTTCTTTATTATTATTATTTGGAGAAAAAGGGAGGTGAGTTAAGAGGCAAATGAGTTTTAGCAGATTCTGAACACGTGACAAGAATTTCTTCCTTACTTATAAGTGAGATTTTACAAGTTCAGGGAAGATATTAACGAGAAAATGAGACATGATAAAAAATATATAGACCATAATCGTTTTTTATAAGTCATTTAATAAGAAATACACAACTACAGTTTTGATATCTCTCATTACGTGAAAAGAAAAAATTACATGTTCCTTTTTTTTCTTTGTTCCCTAAAATTGAACAATATAGTTCCTCAAATATTTAAAGTAAGCAAAACCCACAAATTTCCCAAAGAGTATACTTCAAAGGAGTAAGTCGCATCGTGCACGTAAAAATAAGTTTACTAACTATATGATGAGAAAAGATGAACTTATGGTAGATACACAGGTTAAGCGTACACAATGTAACTACAAAATCACAGACATACTTTTAAGCATCGACATTAAAGTAGTTATTCTTTCTTCCTATAATTTTCTCTTAATGTAAAAATATTTACAGGGTACTGTGAGTGACGCAACGCAACCAGTCCCTCGCCTCTTTATAGGTGGAGTCGTGGTAAAGATATAAATGGGAAGTCATCAATTTTCCATAGGATAGAACGTTAATATTTTTGAAAATTAAGGGGCTGTTACCAAATTGAACAAATCTAGCTGGAGAATCGGAAACTGAACAAAGAAAGATGTTTAAATGAAACTACCTAAATTAATAAAAATGTCAATTGTCGGTCGTTCAGCAATTGAGAAATGATGACTAAGTTGGTAACAAGGAAATACTCCGAATTTATGATCAAAGGACTGGTACGTCCATGGTTGTTTACCCATTCTTGTGCACCAAGAAAATTATGTAAAGTACTTCAAAAGTTTATTTATTTATTTTCAAGAAGCACGATCATAATTTAATCATGCTTCAAGAATTTAGCTTCATAAGCTCTGAAAAATAGAAAGAGAGGAGGAGTGGATGGGGCAAGAAGCCCATCCTAGCCAAAACTGAAAATTTTTCTGAGTACTAGAAATCGCTTAATGGAAATGGTCTAGATGCTTTCTAGGTCTTGTATTATGGTTTAAAATTATACCTTTTATTAAAAGAAAGAGGTTAAAAGGTTTTTAGAGTAAAATTATTGTTATTTTTGCATATAAAGCAAAATTTACTATTAGTCAAAAATCTCTCCAAGACTGAAGGTCTTGCACCCATAGAGGAGTGATTTAATATTAATATATATTTATCTTTCTCGATAGTTAAGGCTAAAAATGCAAATGCTTGGATTATATAGGCAAATAAAGATACTTATTACTAATTAGGCAGTGTACGAATAGTTCCCTTAAACAAAATAAATAATATGAAAAGAGCTCGAAGATTGTAAAGATAAAAGAACAAAGTAAAAACTTTTTTCAACCTCTCTCCCTCCTTACCAATGCACGCGCAAATAAATAAAACATTTCCAAGAAGCTAAAACAGCCCCCCCCCCCCCCCCTCACACACAATAAATAAATAAAAAATAAAATAAAAGTAACACTAAAAGCAAAAGAAATGAGCGATTTATCTGTCAGCTTAGAAGTGCTTTGCATGTGCAGGACAATCTGAATTTCTCTGTAAAATTCTGCTTTGAGCTTGATAAGCTAGTCCAATCAGACAAAATGGAAATTTCAAATAAATTTTGCTAGTGGTAGCTGTAAATTAACTACTCATAAAATTATAACCAAAATGTTCGTGTTTTCGCAGACGTTTCAAGATGTTTACAAGATGTGTTATCAAATCAAAAATCTCTTTTAATTATTTCTATACCTTTAAACTAAATATTTTTTATTTAATTGTTGATTTAAAATCTCAGAAAAAGTTTCTATTCTATCTGAAGAAATAACAGTACTTTTAGAAGGCTCTTTTCAAAAGAATTTGGGAAAATCTTCGTCTCACTTGTGTATAAAGTAGCCTATTTGCAGGCTGCAAAGAGTGAAATTTTATAGAGTAATGAAATCAGCAAACAATTTCGTTTCCACATCAAACCAAAGGCAATCAAAGAGAAATTCAGTCACTTCTTTAGGTAAGGGTAAATAAAAATAAATTTATAAGAAAGAGAAACAATGGTTTGATCACTAAATTAAAAATTATAATATCCCCCTACTCCCCCCCCCCCCCCTCCCCACAAAAAAAAAAAAAAAAAAAAAGCGTCACGCTTTCGAGCAACTTTTTGATCCATTACAAATTTATTTTTAAACTCAAAAATATGAATCTTGCAGAGAAAAGTGTGACATTAGCAGATAGAACTATTAAAGTGATTGTGAATCTATTTTTAGAAATTAACCCCATTTTTAATTTTTTTTTTCTTTTCCTGCATACTGCCACGCCCGATAATTCTATTCAAAACGCCAACTTTGTAAAGATTTTCTACCTGTAGCGTAAAATAGTAGGATTATATACAGTTTCTGGGTAAAAGCACCTGCTAATTTCATGCATTTGTGAACAAAAATGAATTTTAAAAAGCGAAATAAAGAAACCAATTCGGATTTGATAACAGACTTAATTATGCTGCAATTCTAAATCATCTTTACTTCTTTAGGCATCTCTTTATACATATTTAACAGCGGTTGAACTGATACAAATTTACGAATTTAAGTACAGACGAGTGTTAAATATAAATATGATCGCGTGTCAACATGCAATTGTAACAAAGGTATAATTTTTCAACGTAATTATGAGCAAGTTTCAAACGTAGCATCCGTGATCACAGATTATAAACAAAAGCCACTGACTACTCCTAAACCGTAGCTTGGTCAGTTTTTAAATGCTATTGTCCCGCCTTTAGTAGTTTTATTCTGCAAGATTCAAAACAAAGGGGTTTATCATTACAAGAAAAAAAAAATGTTGAGAAAATAAGAACATTACCAGGGATAAGTTTAGGAAATTTTTAGGTCCTTTAAAGGACCCTTCACAAAATAATTTATCTTAAAACAGAACACTTCACAAAATAAATTTTTTATCCCTAAAAAAGATTCGTCACAAAATATTTTATCCCAAAACAAGATCCTTCACAAAATTATTTGTCACTTAAATAGACCTTTCACAGAACTTTTTCACCTTAAATTGAAATTTTCACAAATTTAGTCATTTAAAAATTAAATATAATAAGAGAAATAAGCAATTGACAACTAAAGAGCTTATTCTTTAGTTTTTATAAATGAAGGATATAACCTAAAGACATCGATAGTTTAAAATTAACAAAATTACTAGAATTTTCACAATTATAAGAAAAACTTAAAGATTTCACAACAAAAAAAAAGGACTCAAGTCTGGACAGACTTGCGATTATATCTTATGCCCAAGATAAAATTCATATGTTCTTCCTGCATAAATTGTTAAAAGTATTACCTTATGCAGAGGATTTTTTATACATATTTATTATTATTAATATTAACACGTTGACGAAATAACTGGCAAAATTATTTTAAAAACAGAAAATAACATTTAATGCAGCTTAATGGAATAAAAATTGGCAAAATATTTTTAAATGATAATAAAATCACACATTTTATGTTTTCTATTCGATTTATATTAGCGATTTATAACAGTATATATACAGATACTAGTTCCACTGCCATTCAAATAAGTAATAATGTACACTGTACAATCAAACTTCCATACAGTTAGTATTTTAAAATTGTGAGTATAAAACATAAGAAATATACTTAATTTGCTTGTTCAAAAATGGATCTGAAATCAATTTCATATGATAAATACATGGATTTTAAAACAAAACTTGAAACACCATGTATGATTGTGTATATTTAGTGTATTTAATATCGGAATTTAAACTGTTATATTAATTACATATTGCATCTTATGAAGAATTTTATGCTTTTTAAAATTTAAACTATCAAAAATGAGTATTATTTAAAAAATAATATTATAGCAGCTTTTTGATAATGTTTTTGAAAACTGGCAACTGATTTTAAAATTTGGCTAACGTATTCGCAAACAATCTAAATTTCTTAGCGCGATTCCTCCACATTAAAAGAGTCCACCAGTCATATAACTTTAAAAAAATTTCCAGAAATTTAATTTAAAAAAAATAAATAAAAGCTCCATAACAGCCGAGATGTTAGAGAATAAATTGGTGTTTTTAAATATGCAGTGAAATATTAAAAAAAACAATAATAAACAAAATAAAATACAGCTATCATTAAAAACTGAATCTGTGCCCCAATGCCAATTTAAAATATTTGAAATCGTATATCAATTATATGTTATTTCACTTAATTCTCAGTTTCTGATTCTACGTGGAGCGAAACCAAGAAACGAAAACAAACCTACAAATTACTATTCCGCGCAGATAACAAGGTGAAACGCCCCTCTCACTGCATTTAGAGCTTTCTTTTCTTCCACGTTCGTATTTATAAAAGCACCACAACACAATAAATTATACTTTAATTAGCTCACACAGAATCAAAAGATCTCCATTTTCTTCGTTTATATGTTTCGTGACTTCTTTTTTCTTTCGATAGGGTATACCTCGTTTTTTTTTTTTTTTTTTTTTTTTTTTTCTACCCCACAGATATACCCATTTAAAACGAGTATCGCTGTTTTTACGATGCTTAGTAGGAATAACACCATGGTTAAATGGTAGTAAAAAACAGGAACTCTGAAAATTCCAAGGGCATTTGCTATTCTCGGCATTTTTACAGAGAATTTTGGAAGAGATGTGTATGTGTGTATGTACGGGGGGGGGGGGGGGGTTGACCCTCCCTAATCAAGAAAAAAAAATAAGAGTATCGATTTTTTCCCCTTCAAGAGATATAACAACTGACTATTTTTTACCATAATAACATAAAATTTTTACGAAGATTGTTTTGACTAAAATGTTTCCGCTAAACATCAAGCTCAATCTGTAAACTTTTTTTTCTTTTAACTAAACACAGTAATAAATAGTCTACTGTTTTTCGCATTTATTTAAGATTTCCAAATGAGTTACACCTATTATTCCTTCAAAAACAAAAGAATGTTCTCCCCCAAGAATAAAATATATATATTTTTTTAAGCACATGAAAACATTTTTCTATTATTATTTCAAATTTCATATATCATATGAAAAATGGATTACATGTATCATTTATAGGGGGGGGGGGGGAGCGTCACCTGAATATACTTCAATAAATAAATAAAAAAACAACCGTAGCAAGGAATTTCATTTTACGTAATTTTTATTATTATTTATTTATTTATTATCGGTAAACACCTATATCAAACAAACTACCTCCAGTAAAAGTGTCAACAATAACAATATATTTGCTGTGAAGCAATCAATCATCCAAAACAACGGTAGCATAATCTCCTGTTCTCTTCATCCGCATATTTGCATTTCGTATGTTTTTTGGAACATTTAAAAACAATTTTTTCTTCATTAAAAGAAAAAAAATTAAATATATCTCTATGCATACATAATATATATGCGTGTGGCGCTGCACTTTGCACGAAGTTGTAAATGGCGCAAATGCCGTACTTTTTTAGAGATTCTACATAAGAGAGAAATTGGACAATGACGAAACTCCCGCCGTTTTTATTCGAAATTATTACAGAATGAAATGCATTTTATTCGGCATCTAACACTTTTTAGTGCATTACAATCATGGAATTTTCGTTTTATCCTTCAGCGAGTTACGCAGAATGCAAATTTAAGTGCATTCCCTTTTAAGTAAGTAAGAATTCCCTTTTCTAAGAATTCTTATTTACTAAAGAGAAAATGCGATTTCGAAATCTTCCGCTTGTATTATTGAAACTCCATGACAGTTAAATAAAACAACTAATAAATAAAAAATAAATAAAATTGGAAAAATAAATAAAATATATGTTTACTAAGTTTAATGTTGTCTTCATATTAAATAAATAATTAAATTAAAATACATAGAAAATTTAAATAAGAACCACTAGTTTAATACAACATTATGCACGCTAAAATTCTAAAATAGAACATAGTTAAAAGGGGATTGGTTGTGAAAACGACTGTAAAATAGAAATAGAAAATTGTTTTCATTATTAAAAAAAGAAGAAATATTTTCAGAGTTTTAAGATACAACATATACAATTTTATAATCCATAGCATATATCATTGCACCCATATCAAAACATGAGAGAAATCGATAGATTTAAACTATAATAATCCAGGCAAAAGAATGGGGCACGTGAGCATCACAATTTTATTCAACTCTATAAAAACAACCGCTTAACTACCTGTTGATGAATGAAACCATCAAATATGAATCCATTTATATTCCCCGCTGAGTATTTTTTTCCCACAGTGCACTCGTGTCAAAATCCCACTAAGCACCCCATTAAATCCTTCGCCCTATGCCAGGCAGCGCACAAAAAGATGAACAATAATCCCCGACACACACCGGCATGCATTTCCAGTCATATTTACCTCCACGGACATGAATTATGGATTGTGTAAAAAGAAGGAGAGCATATAAAGGGGGAAACATTATCCGATCGACCTCAAGAAGGGGCGCACTCCCTGTGACTATAGAACCTATGGCGAATATTTGGATGTAAAAATATGCCGTTGGCAGCAAGTGTATTTTGATTTCGTACCAAAATTAAATTAGAAAGGAATACGACACACAGGAGAGGAAAAGAGTCAGTTGCATTTTTGTGGAGCTTCAAATTTAATTAACTATATTTTCTTTTTTCTCTCATGATTTTGAAATATAATATATGTATGTGTGTAATTTATTATTCTCAAAGTTTTTCAAAGTTCTCATTATTTAAAATAATTGGACTAATAGGAAAAGACCTAAGAAATTTAAGGAACATCCTCCATCACTTGTAAAAGGGAATGTTTATTCTTTTACGGCCATTTCTTAAAAAAATTATTTTAAATTGAGGGGGGGGGGACATGGAGCGGTGTTCCTTTGATTGGAAGAATTCTAAATTGGCACGATTTTGTCAGGTTTCTAGGGTGAGAGAAGGATTTTTTCTTTCTTTCCTTTAATTGTAATTGTATTATTAAAATTTAATCCCACACGCCTTAAAATGACACCTATTAGGTTTATTTTGCTTTGTAAGAAAATCTAATAAAATCCGATTCTATCGGAAAACATTTAATGAGAGTCTTTGAATATTTATTACATTGAATTAACAAGTCATAAATAAATTGTCACAAATAGTCACTCTGTCTGTAGGACACATAAGATATTTAACTTATTTTAGCAGAGAAACATCAGAAGATTTCAAAGATGTTTTTATACATGGGATTTAATTTTCCCCCCTCTATGCTACTGCTTTGTTATTTCATAGAGGACAAGTAACTTCTGTTCTAATGAAAAAGCACCCAACAATCTCCTGAGGAGGCTCTGTACAAGAACCCGTGATTGACGGCTAGAAGTTTTATCAGGGAGCTACGAAATCTAGCAGCAACAGGCTCTTCGCGCCATGGTGCTAGTTTTGCCAGTGGCTAGGACGATTTTACCACCATTAATCTTCTTCGAAATGAGAAATCAAGGTAGGGGGGTCCACATATCTCAGATGGGGGTCAAATAACCGAGAAACGGAATTCCGTAGCTCTGCAATGACTTGCTGTATAAATTCGTAAATGAAAAACATTTGACAGAAAATAATGGTTCGTTGATTTAAATCAACTTGATTTTAATCAGTTTTTCTTAATTTTAAATAAATTCAAGATGTAAACGAACATAATAACAAGTACTTTCAGTTTTATATAATACAAATAATCAAATAGCTCTTATAAAGATAAAGCTTAATCTTAATAAAAAGTGAAGTACAACGTAAAGAATTCTTTCAAATTTAATTTGAATCAAATTATGAATTAATCTTGCAACAACAAGCAGCAGTAAAGTAGCAAATATAAGCAGCATTATATTATACTGGAATATTTACTTGTTAAAAACCTCTGTAAATTGAAGTAAAATAAAATTGTATGACTTTTTCTGCTCTTTTTGGTGATGTTTGTTATACTAAAGTTTGAGCAAAATCTGAACCATTCAATGAATTTTCGTTTAAATCTAATATAGTGGGTCTTGATCCTTTAGAATGGTTATAGTTATTGAAAAGGCTTATACTAAAAACTTAAAAAATTCGTGGTCAATTAGTTTTTTTATTGCAATAGCTTCATCTGCATTAGTGGAACAAATGTTTCTGATTTCGGTTTGGTTGGTAGATTTGAAAAATAAGAATCGACTGAGAAGCTGTTAAACTTGTTTTTCTGTACCAGCAGTTTAGCAAAACAAAAGTTAGAATCTTAGTTTGTTTCCAAATTTGTTTAAAAATTTTACGCCATGCACAAGGTTCGTGATTTTTTTTAAATAAAAATCAAAATAATCGGATTTTTTTTTAATTGGATTTTTTTTTTTAAATTTAAATCAGATTTTTTTTTATTTTTTAGAAAAAAAAATGTCAAACATTATTATTATTTTATGACTTTCTGTTTAATTTAATAAAATATAAGTTTTACATACATAGACATGCATGTTATAAGTATTATTTATTAGTAATATTACACAATTTACATAAGTGATTCATATTATTTCAAGGTAAAATTTTAGGCTCTAAAAAAATCTTCATTACACAAAATGCATGAAAAACAACAAATCAGATGTCAAAAATTAATTCAACCTTCAATATTTTAATTAAAATATAGCTTTTGCAGCCCATAAAAATTTTAAACAAAATTGAGTTTTAACTTTTGTTTTTTTTTAAGTGCTGACTGAGAAAAATGAGTTTAGTTGCTGCCATCAAAATAGTTTCAAAGTTAGTTTCACTTTCAAAACCGGTTTCGAAACAAAGTGCTTTTTAAAAAATATATTTGCAACCAAAATAGAAAAATTAAAAAAGGTGCACTGTCGGCATGCACCTCAGCTATCCAATGCAAAAAAATTATTCAAAAATGTCAAAATGCGAAAGAGTTATTAGAAAAATGCTTCCCCATAGGAATAGCATTAGCTCGCGAGCGTTTCCTCGAGCGAGGACAGGGGCCTTAAGGCCAGAGGACACAAATTGAGATGTCATTGTCATCACTAATCGACTGACTTCTTAGTAGTGTTGGATTTTACACAGAAAAATTTTTAATTTTAATTTGTGGAATATCTATCATCTTATAAAACAATAATTATCTAAACTTACTAATGAGAATTTGGATTCCCTAAATAAAAATTTAGCCATAGAAGGAATACCGTGTTCCCACATCTGACTGATTTTTTATCGGGGGATTCCAAATTCTCGTCAGTAAGTTCATGAAGTAATTAATCATAAGTAATTCAGTAAGTTCATTGTTTTATAAGATGATAGATATTCCACAAATAAAATAAAAAGAAATTGCTATTAAAAATTTTCCGGTGTGAATTCCAACACCAGTGAGAAGTCGGTCAAGTAGTGAATACATCACAATGTGTCTTCTGTTCTCGAGTATTTCCATGACAGCGGTTTAACAGTTTATCAGTTGATTTCCAATTTCTGAAAGTACCAAATCAAAGGCAGAAAACCTTTGTTCTACTGAAGCAAATAAATCTATTGCAATAAAAAGCTAGTTGATCATTATTATCTAGGTTTTTTAGTATCAGCCTTTTCAATAACTTTAACAAAAATACCCTCCATTATTCTAAACGGTTGAGATCGGTTATATTAAATTAAAAAAATTATAATAAATAAATGACTGGTTCAGATTTTGCTCAAATCTTAACACAACAGGCCTCAACAGAGCACAACACATAAAGTCATACAATTTTATTTTACCTCAACTTGCAGAAGTTTTTTTTAAATACTAATGAGGTCAAATATTTAATATATTTCTGCCTAGATTTCTTTACTGTTGCAAGATATTATTTTATAATTTGATTCAAATAAAATCTGAAAGTATTTTTTTTTTCTAAATTTTACAATTATTTTAATTTTACTTTTTGACAAATTACTTTTGACTATATCTTTCTGAAAGTTGTTTGATTATATATATTATATAAAACTAAATTGTATTAAAGCCCATTATTATGTTTGTTTACATCTTAAATTTATTTAAAAATAATTTAAAAGAAAAACTGATTTAAATCAATGATTTTTTTGCAAAAAATCAATTGATTTAAATCAAGCTGATTTAAATCAACGAACCCTAGTCATGCAGTTATTTTAATTTTAATTAAAATAATGAAGGTTAAATTAATTTTGTGAAAGATTTTTCCATAGCTTAAAGTGCTAATTTTTAAGCATTTGTCAGTTGTATAATATTAACAACAGGGGAAAGAGGGGGCTAATTGCACTTCCACTGCAAGGAAATTGGTCTGGCACACATATGCAGCATGGGGAATTAGCTATAACAATTGATCACTGTTTAAGTCATGTTTTCTTTCAAACAAGTCAAAGTAAATGTTTGCGATTGATTTTATTTTGTAAACAATTCAAAATACTTATATCTTATTTAAATACAGTTATAGGTACTATAAATATTGGTAAAGAAAATATTACTGAAAAAATAATGATTTAAACATGTAAATAACTATTTCTCAAATTATAAGTTTGCAGATAATGGGATAACTTAATGATAACCTACATGACTCAATATTTCTTTAAAACAACATTGCAATGGTTTGTTTGTCTTCATTTTGTGCATACATTTAATTAGAGTCAATTACATTAAATACAAACATGGGTTAGAAATATTAGCATACCATGTAAAAAAAATAAAAAAAATCATTTTGATTTTCTAAACTGGGCAGGTTTCAAGATTGTAGAGTAACAAATGTTATTTCTATTTTCAATGGTATTTACATTTAGATTGGCAACTCTTATTTAAATTTTTCTATGATTTTGAGGTAACAGGGGTTTTTTTTTACAGGGTTTACTACAGGGTTTTTTTTTTTTTTTTTTTTTTTTTTTTCCCAAGGAAATAACGAAGCCAGTTTTTCTTTATAAGATGACGCAGTTCATAAAAGAATAGGAAATAAATAGAATAGAGGAATTATTATTATTATTATTATTTTTTTTTTTTTTTTTTTTTTTTACTTAAACGGGATTTTAAAAATTGAGAAATATTTATATATGATAAATTTCCATTTTCTGATTCCCTGAGGTAAGGTAAAATTTAATTTTTAAATCATGAAATTTTTGATTAACAATGATAAAAATTTAATTTCGTAACTGTTTTAGTCTCAAGAATTTCTCAAAGACTCGAGCTCTTGTACTAATATTTGTTACAGCAGAAATTATTTGAAATTTCTTATAACGTAGTGGGGGTGATTCTCAAAATAGGGGACAATTTCAAAAATGAAATCTTAAAAAAATTACTGTTAGCAAAATTTCTGAAAAAAATATGTGTTGTTAATATAGTATTAGGTATACTTTTCAGGTAAACAGCAGAGCTAAATATTTAAAAATTAACTTTAAAAAAAATAATTAGTATTTTTTGAGCCATGCTAATGACAAAACAAATTGAATGGAATAAATATATTAAGAAGTTTTTATTTTCTTCCTGTTTAAATGTTTTTTTTTTCTACGTTTATTAGCCTTCCTTTTCAACAAATAGTTTCCATTTTTACATATATACATATAAGGGGAATAAAAACATTACCAAAGAGCAAACTTTGTTTACATGAACAACATTCTGACACTAACAGTGTAAGAAGCTGTTTTAGTGATTTTCTGACAGATTTAATGCATATTTTAGGGATAATAAATGTAATACCTAAATTTATATGTAAAATTAAACTTTAAAAAGGATACAATATAAGTACTGGTTACATTTATGCACATAGGAGTCTTTAGCATGGACAGAAAAACCATGCTAATGACACTGATATTTGTCCATGCTAATGACAAATTTTAATTTAAATAAGATTATCAGCCATAATATAATCACAATGCAATAGTCCTTTCTGGGGCATTTGAAAACACAAAAGTTCTATGCAAATAAGTAAAATAAAAATTTTAACTATAAAATAAACATGAAAATTATTATCCATTCTAATGACATACAATTGATGTACTCGTCTAATATTCAACTTCTATTCTTAAAATACAATACATGCTTCTATTTTCAAGCTGGAATAAAATGGCTACTTGTTGCCATGGAGAAACTTTATATTTTCAAAGTATTGTCACATGTGAAAATGAAATTTTGATTAATAAACAGCTGTTATAGTATGGCCTTGTTTTGAAAACAGAATATGGAGGACAAACTTTAATTCTCTTTTTATATACTATAATTTTATTTTTAAAAAGAAATTTATTGGATAAATCCTCTCCTTGATTAATTTAAAGAAAGAATAACATTTGTTTTATTTTATAAACATGATATTAACTCTTGAAAAAGCTAGTATATACAAGGCACAGCTGCTGTGAACATCCATGCTAATGACATTTTGAACATTTATTCTGTTATTTTAAGGTGTTTTTAAATAAAAAGTGAGTAATTCTTGAGTGCAAATAATGAATAATATTAAGACAAACATATCTAAGTATAAAAACATGACAGAAAACCTCTCAATTTTTTTTGTATGCTGAAAGACATAAATTGTCCCCTATTTTGAGAATCACTCAGTGGAGCAAAATTTCAAATATCAATTGATTTAATGTGCAAAAAATTATGCTAATGTTCAATGTTCCATTTTAAATAAAAAATGCGGTTCAAATTCAATTTTTAAAAATTGATAATTACTTAGATACATTATAAGAAAGTATTAAAAATAAATAAGATTTATTCATAAAACGAAACAAGTGGGTAAATGTGATCACTGATCGCACAGTCTTTTTCGTTTACTATTTCTTTCAAGAACAACTTATTATTTATCTATTAAATTCAAATTGCTAATTTATCATTATTAAATTCTTTCATAGATGGTAGCACCAATAAATTTAGTTTTAAAATAATTGCAAATAGAAGTTATTCATTTTATACCAATAAATTTAGTTTTTAAATAATTGTAAATAGAAGTTATTCATGTTATTCAAATTAAAAATTTTGAAATCAAACTATTTAAATAAAATCTAAAATTCTAAATTTTTTTAAAATCCGAACTTGAATATATATATATATATTTCACTTCGCCTGTCAAATTAGATGACAAATATGATGAAATAAAAACAAATGAGCGCGTTTTTCACGTGATTTATTTAATCCACTAATTTGTGTTACATACGTAATAATTTTTATATCTATTTTAACTTATTTTTGTATTTATTTAAATGTGCAACAATTAGAATAAAAAACAACAAAAATGAAATTATGATATTAAAAAAAATATTTTAATTAAAATATTAGTCTTTTTCAAAATTTTATGATTTGTTGTGTGACAAGAGGTATCCAGCTGTAAGTACGCAAAATTTGAACTCTCTGACTTATACAGTTTTCGTGTATGGACTCTGTGACAGACAGAGGGCAGAAACGAATACAGTTTCATCAGAAGAACGAAATCCTAAAAAGAGATAAGAAAGAAAAAAAAATATTTCTTCCCATTTTTTTATGAGTATAATAAAAATATAAATTTGCATAAATACACATTTATTTTTTGTATATATGTTAAATACATTATTTTTGTTTATTAAATAATTACTTATTTTTAGCCTAAGCCAATGTCGTTGGAGACTCGTGTGGGTAACCTAACCAAAATAGCACCAGTAATACCTAATAAATTGAAAACAAACAATTGTAGTCATTAATAAATTAAAATTAATTAATAAAATTTTATTCATCACAACTGAACCGTTAATAAATAATAGTAAAACAACTGGAGAAAAGTAAATACATAATACTATCCCCCTCCCCTCATTACTCAAACTGATTACGGGGGGGGGGGGGGGAGAAGATCCATTTCTGTATTAAACAGTTTTCTGCGTGTTATCAAAAAATGTAACGGGCTCCGAGAATAGGCGGTGGGTGGTCGACGGGATTGTTAGTACCCTCCCGGCACTGCTCCCCATTTTCCACAGGCGTCAGACAGCCCAATCACCCGCTTCAACACGAACCGGACCTACCGGGTGTTACTACTTATTTCCCAGTTCTTCACTCATCTTTCTTTTCTTTAATGGTTAAATTCGACGTCTATTATGGAGCGAGGTGTGCAGAACAATACCTATTTTACGAAATGAGTAAATAGGTGAATGCACATTACATATCGTTAAGGTCCTGCCGAATGCGGCAAGGGAAAAAAAAAGTTTCGGGGTTTGTTTTAAAAATTAACTGGAAGTCTTCACATTCGTTATCCTATAACAAGCAGTTGTTTATTTTCTCCAACTCAGTTCTTGTTTTGGAAAATGATTAAGAGAAGGTTCGATTAGCCTATTAAGTTAGAGAAGGCGCATTATCGTCACCCTTTTCAGTCTGGAAAAGGCTCCTAAATTCTACTTAACGGAAACTCATCAATGCTACGAATATTATTAATTATACAAAAGAGTGCTTTAGTAGTTACATTTCATTAAACAGCTTTTTTGATGTTCTCAGCAAAATGAAACTTGTACAGTATGTTTGTAGCATAATATATAGCTATATTTTCAGTTACTCAGGCGGTTTCTAATCACAAAAATTTGCTGTTTTTTCAGTGAATCACGGAAAAAAGCGTCCCTTTTTACAAATCACATATTTAAATAAGTCTGATAATAGTACACATGGTTAATCTTAGAATATAAACACTAGATTGAGACGGTTTTATGTTAAGTCTTTGCTCTATCGAGACTCAGATGGGCGGGGGGGGGGGGGCTTTAAAAGTTATCTCAAAACCTGTCATTGCTTTATTAAAAAATTGTAAGGTACGAAGAATTAGATAATAAACACTAGGTACTTAAATCAATTTTTTTTAATTCAGTCTCCCTTGTTCTCCTGTGGAGTGGAGGGGGGGGGAGGGGAGAGGGTGTCTACAAACTTTTGAATATATCTCTTATATTTATTTTTTTTAATATTATTTATAATTTGATTATTTTTATTATAAAATTACATATTAATATTTTATTATATTTTATATTACATTTATATATTTATATAATATATAACATAATATATAATAATAAATATAATAATATAATATAATAATAATACAGAATAAATAATTTATAATAAATAAGTAATAAATTAATAATACATAAATATAAATTAAATATAAAATTAAAAATAAATGTAATTAAATATAGTAAATCAATAAAAATAAATGTATTAATAAAAAAAATTAAATATTAAAAATCTAGTTTGATCAACAAGAATTAATTTTTAAAATGATAATATTTTATTAACTTATAGGACATAATAAAAATAAGTGTATAAATATATAAAATTAAATATTAAAAAATCTACACATTAACAAGAATTTATTTAAAAAATGATATTTTATCATCCGCCATTACTGATACTATTGTCATATACCTCCAGCAATCTCGCTACGTATCCCCAAGGGTACGCGTATCAAAGGTTGGGAACCACTGTTCTACGAGAATGATATAAATGAGACATTTGTTGCCACTTTAGTTTTTATCATTTATTTATCCACAAGTTCAATATTTATCAATTCCTTGTCACTTTTTTCTCATCACTTTTTGCGCTCTTGTTTTCCCAGTCACTTTTTTTCCCTAAATTGTAGAAAACATTCCGAAAAAATGTTATCGTCTAAAGCAGTGATAGATTTGGAGTTTGTAGGCTCACCCCCCCCCCCCCCCGCCCCCACAGAAGAACAAGGGTGGCTGAATGAAAAAAATATATATGAGTTGATATTACTATGAGTTGATAAAATATTATCATGTTTAAATAAATTTTTGTTAATGAGTATAACTTTTAATATTTAATAATATTTATTTGCACATTTTTTTATTTATTTTTATTTAATTTTATATTTATTTATTATAAATTATTTATTATTTATTATTATTAATTATTATTATTCTTAATTTACTAATTATATTATTAATTATTTAATATTGATATATCATATTAATATATTAATAATTAATTAATATGTATTATATAAGTATAAATATATAATATAAAATGTAATAAAATAGTAATATGTAATTTGATAATAATAATAAAAATAATAATCATATAATATATAAATTAATTATGTATAATTTAAATTATAAATAATCGAATTATAAATAATATAAAAAAAAATGCAAGAGATAGATTCAGAGTTTGTAGACAGTCGCCCCCCCCCCCCCCCAAACCACCACCACAGAAGAACAAGGGAGACTGAATTTTAAAAATTCATTTAAGTACCTAGTGTTTATTATCTTATTTTTCGTATCCTAAATTTTTTTTTTCATTGAGGCAATAACAGGTTTTGAGATAACTTTTAAAGCCCCCAACACCCCCACCCTCCTACCTTCGCCCATCTCAGTCCCGAGAGAGCAAGGACGCTCAAATTTCATAAAACCGTCTCAATCTAGTGTTTATATTCTAAGATTAACCATGTGTACTATTATCAGACTTATCTAAATATGTGATTTGTAAAAAGGGACGCTTTTTTCCGGTGCGCTTTTTTCCGGTGACGCTTTTTTCCGGTGACGCTTTTTTCCGGGAACGCTTTTTTCCGGTGACGCTTTTTTCCGGGAACGCTTTTTTCCGGGGACGCTTTTTTCCGCCTACCTTTTTCAGTAATATCAAATATAAGAACCTGAATTGAAAAAAATCATAATAATTACTAGGGATGCACCGAATATTCGGTATCTATTCGGTATTCGGCCTATTCGGCCATGTTACCGAATATTCGGTTAGGCCGAATATTAAACTATTCGGTTGAGCCGAATATTCGGCTTGGCCGAATATGAAACTATTCGGCTTGCCGAATATTCGGTATGGCCGAATATCAAAGTATTCGGCCGAATTCAATACTTAATAAAAACTTTTCACTATTTCTACTTTTAACTGTCAATTTTTTAATTTATATTTAAAACAATTAGAAACAAAATCATTTTTAATTAAAATAGAATGTTTTTACATTATTTATTTGTTGTTTGTAAAGTATAACTTAAGAAAATTAAACATGAGAAAGATTAAAATGGTGATTTATTAGGATTTTCCTTAGGAATAAATTATGTGCAGATACAAGTTTTTAAATTTTGTTTAGTAAATAATCTGTTTCTTGCTTTCCCCCAAATAAAAGTCCTTTAAAAGAAAAAAACAATTTTTGAGATTAGTAATAGCTATCAAGGCAGACAATTTTTGTTCATGAAACCATAATCATAATCAACTTATTGAGTCATAAGTACATTGTATTTCATCTCACTCTAGGTCAAAACTTGTGTGTTCATTTATTACATGAACAATAAATATGATATGATGGGAAAGGTGGAAAATACCACCATTCATAAGAAAAGAACTATGAGCCAAACATGCCTTTATTCAAAATTAAGTTGAAAGTATTTGTACTTTATATTGAAACAAAAATTGTCTCGAGTTATTTAAAAAGGGCAATTATCACACTGTAAACTTTTTCTTCGGCCATTTTTACATTATTTGATTTTAAAATGTTTGTTTTGATTCGTAGAATAGTTTATTAATTAAAGTTTCATAATTGCGCTTCTTAAATAACTCAAGGCAGATTTTTTTCAATACTAAATGTTCTTATGAAAAACTCTTGTTTATCAAAATGTAAGTTTCTTTTATTAAATATGTAAAACTGTTTTAAAAAGTAACATTTTAATACCTTTAAATTTTAAAATATAAAAAGAATTTGGAAAGCCGAATATTCGGTATTCGGCCGAATAGTTAACTATTCGGCTGGCCGAATATTCGGTATTCGGCCCAACAATTACTATTCGGCTAGCCGAATATTCGGTATTCGGTTCACCTGTCAGCCGAATATTCGGCATTCGGTATTCGGCCAAAATCACTATTCGGTGCATCCCTAATAATTACTTACCTTGATTATCTGTTAATGATTACGTATACAAATAAAGTTAAAATTTTTGAATAACAGTTGAAGTTTATCATTATAGTGTTTTGTTATTTAAGATTAAAATATATGTTTGAAGAGTTAAACTAACCCATGTAAAATACATTTTTATTGTAATTATTTTTGTAAAGTTAATGCAACAGTTTATTTATATATATTAAAAAAAAGTTTTTTCGTCAAAATTGGACAGATTCTACCTTTTTATTAAAAGTTTTCTATAACATTTCAAAGTTTAATTTATTACAAAGATTATTGTATAGAAATGCTGATAGGCAAAATAGTCATCAATGGCAAACCTGTGATACTAATAATTGGTATACAGAATATTGAAATGGTCACCTTCAGATTTACCAATCAAAGTACAGTAGTTTCTCTGAGTAGCGCATATTTTCTTCGGCATTATACGAACTTTCTCAACAAACGTTAAATGCAATATAAAAAAATAACAATAAAAAAAATTGGAGACCTCATTTTAAAGTTATTTTATCGTTGTTCTTTAATTTTTTAGAGGAAAAGCTCGCGTTTCACATGCCTTTTCGGTGACAATGTTAAGTAACAAAAGTTATAACTTTTAATGAAATGTTTATTTAAAAAAAAAAAAAAAAAAAAAAAAAAAAAAAATCGAATTACGGCGAGCTGCATATCATGCTTCAAAAAGTCTATTTCCCCCGTTAACAAAGAACCAGTCTAGATGAACAAAATTAGAGCATGTCATTTGAATAAAAATGGGAGCCCCGCTCACAATAATTTAATATTTGCTGATATGACCGTTTCCTTGAACGTAACGCAGCAATTTCTCTCAATAAAGTGTCAAACTGGATTGAAAAATAAAAGTTTCCTTTTAATGTGTAGAATAGTACTTCAATTTTGAAAATATTCCTGCGGTTAAATTCAGTAAAAAGTTTTATTAGCAGATATGCTACTTTTCTGTAATTAAAATTAAAAATCAGATTTTGAATTAGGGATAGCGTTATACCTTGGGACAATTTTCACATTTAATTTTTTTACTTCAAGGATTATAATCAGTTTTAAAATTTAAAGACATAATTCAATACACCAACATATTTCTCTACAGTTGTAGAAATTCAGGCAGTTTGAAAATAAAAGAATAGCACACATTTAAAGTAGGGAAGGTAAACTGTCCCAAGGTACAACATCCTGCTGTACTGTACATAGGGACAGTATCTAAAACACAAAATTCGGTTGAAACATTTCTCAGGAAAACGAGAGGAGAAACCGCACTCATAAAACTCTCATAAAAATATAAAATTTGTCTACTCTTTTAGTTTACAAATAGTAGAAGGTGTGGCATCAACAAAATCTTTTTTAGTTACCGTCATTTAACAAAGAGCAGAAAAGTAGCATAAAATAAGGCCTCAAGTTTAACGATAAATTCCTTGTCACGTATACATAAAAGGTTCTTCCAAAGGGTAGCACCCTGCAATGGAAGACACATTCACATACCACCCAGGTCAACCAGAATTTTAATAGCAATGGTGTAAAGTAATTATTCCTAACTAAACTTCCTTTTTTTCTCTCTCTTTTTCTTTCCCCTGCATCCCAGTGTAATTTATAACTTGACATCAAAAATGTCAGGCTGTTAAAGACGAACAATAAAATTCTAACTTGTCTTGTAAATCCCCGTGTCATTATGTCCAAGGCGTCACAAAGCAATGCACATTTTCCTGCCTTCGGGTTAAAAAGCCAAAAGTGGAGATAAAAAAAAAAAAAGTTTTTCTAGACTTTTTAAGTGTGCTGCTAAAGACGTCCGTTACCAAATTACTATATGAGAAAATTGGACTTGAATGATATTTTCTTTACTATGGCTTTGCTTTTCTAAAAAAATAACATAAAAATGAACGAGATAACAGTATATATACGTAAGTGTTATATAATGCATCTTTGAATTATAAATTTTATTCTTTGTTCTAATCTATCCTACTATACTATTTTGAGAACGTTTGTCACAGTAAATGAAATTAATTTTAAAATTTAAATACATTTTTTTCAATACCTAGTTATTTTATTTTATTTTTATTATATAAAATATTTATTTTATTGATTAGGCTATGATGTAATAGTGATTTAAATATTCATACATTATAGCTTGGTGCATTTATGTAAAAAAATAATAAATTAATTGCCCATATCACATTTCACATATTATTATTAAATAAATCAAACTGTTTTTTTAACAGTATTATTATTTATTCAATGATTAATTTCAATAACTGTTAAAAAAATTTTTTTTGAACAGTTTTAACATATTTGTACAATATTTTTTACCCAACCATAAGAAAATACCATTAGAAAACTGTGATAAAAATTAATATTTATTTAACGCATTAATTGACAATAATACAATTTCAGATGAGTCCTGGATATCTTACTTTACCAGGTTAAAAAATTCATAATTCGTTGTGAAAATAATTTTTTTTCAGGAGTACTTTTACAATTTCAGATGAGTCCTGGGATACCTTACTTTACCAGGTTAAAAAATTCATAATTCGTTGTGAAAATACTTTTTTTCAGGAGTACTTTTACAATTTCAGATGAGTCCTGGATACCTTACTTTACCAGGTTAAAAAATTCATAATTCGTTGTGAAAATAATTTTTTTCAGGAGTACTTTTACAATTTCAGATGAGTCCTGGATACCTTACTTTACCAGGTTAAAAAATTCATAATTCGTTGTGAAAATAATTTTTTTCAGGAGTACTTTTACCATCCCCCTCCCCCCAATTATAACGTGCTTATGTTCAGCATTATTTGTGTTAAAGGTGATTGTGTGAAAAGTTTCAGTTGTCGGAAAATTCTATATTTTATAAAATACTGTAAAATTATGTTAAAGAAAGGATTTCTGTATAGTTGTAAATATTCCAGCCATTCAAAATTGCTGCACATCTTATATGCATATTGAATTTTACAGAAAAACATTTGCAAAACAAATGTACTAAAGTTAAAGTAAGCAATAATGATCTTGGATAATTATTTTGTTCTGGCTTGCGTTTTTCATTGACTATGTAGCTGTCCTTTACTTGGGGCACACAAAGGGTATTTTACATTACGAATTTCGCAACATACATTTCCTTAAGCAATCGGCGAATTTATTTTATTGGCGATACTTTGAGTTTCAAGACTTGTCCACAGGACTATTAGCAAACCCTGTAAATGCCCACCCCCCAAGGACCGATTGACAAATTCCGTTATTTTTTTTTCTTCCATGTTAAATACGCAAATTTTGAGGGGTTACACCCCCCCCCCCCCCCCACACACACACACACAAAAAATCTACTAGCGAATTTCACATTTCTTTCCCCTTTGCAGCGGGATTGACAAATTCCTTCTTTTTTCCCTCCTTGTGATTAGTCGTACATCCCTCCTTTGCCTAGGTCAATCAACAGATTTCATTACCTTTTCCACTCAGCCGACATACGAAATTCACAACTTTTTCCCCTTACGAAAAAATTAACGTATTTTGCAAGAAAAAACCGCCAAGAGATACGTCAAAAATAGTAGGACACAAAGTAGTTTAAAAAGGGCAATCGGACCAACTCCCCCTATAATTAAAGCTTTCACACAGATTCAAGATGGCCGAGCACTAAGACCTACTTCCCATTTCCATAATATACAGCCGAACCCCGTTAACATGAACACGCTTAGCGTGAATTACTTATAACATGAATTGTTTTCGCCCTATAAAAACGAATGAAACGATTTGATACCAGGTTTAGAAATTGGGAATTATAAGAAAGGCGTCAAATGACGCCTACAATTTTTTTTTCAAGGTGCCAAACAAAATTTCATGGTTTCAATTTTATGTTGCATCATCATATTTTCTCTCTTTTTTTTTTTTTTTTGCAACCATGCTAACAATAATGTTGTTTCTATTTTTATATGTTAAGGCAGGGGGATGGTGTATACATATTAAACACTATATCCTTCCTTTAATTACTAAATCAAAATATAAACTGCAACATATAGATTCTAGAAAAATGTTTAACTACTTCTTTTTATGAAGCTAATATGAATACAAAGTATGAAAATATAAAGAAACAATATAAAAATTAAAATCATATTTAGTTTTTAAGATCATTGACCGTGCATCAGTCATTGGTTAAATTGAAGTCAACTTAGATTAGATAGACAAGTGCATGAGAGTTATAAATTATGATTTCGAACAAGGTGCGTGAGAGTTTTATATACATGTGACTCTCTGTGATCCTAAGTAATTAATTAAGGTGATTGATAAATGCAAGTGTTGTCTTAAACACATGCTACTGTCTAATATTTTACAGAAAAACAGGATTCTTCAAGAGTGTGCGGTGGAAGGAATAACTTTTGCTAAAAACGGAATAAGAATGCTTGTTTAAAAAAAAAATAAAGTGAAAAAAGCTAGGCGTCAAATTTGACGACTGAGTTTAATTTTGTGGTTGCCAAATTTAATAATTCAATTGCATTTGGCAACTAACCACCGCTAATTTCTAACCCTGTTTGATACTAATAACATGAATTACTGTTAACGTGAACAAAATTTCGATTCCCCTTGAGGTTCATGTTAACGAGGTTCGACTGTATGAGTATATGCAAATTTAAACATTAAAGTTGCATTTCTGTAATTTTCAAAATTTTTAACAATAGTGTTTCTCATTTATTAAAATATTAGAATAAAATCGGATTTTTCTAACATTATTGAATTTTTTTACATATAATAAAGTAAATAATTGTCATTTTCAATAAATATATGTTGCAATTTAAATCCTAAAAATAATATTAAAAATATGTTAATATTAAAAAATAAAGTCTTATTTTATTGTAATAAGTCATTTATCTTTTTTATGTCTTCATTTAAATCATACTTTTATTTTAATTGCTTTTTTTTATGTTTATCTTTAGCTCTCAACCATTTACAATAAAAGGTTTGTCAATAGAGTTAAAGAAATTCATTGATTAAAAAAAAAAGGGGGGTGGACTTTTGAAAAACAAAAGTTATAAAGAGGGTTTCTTATTGTTTAAAAAATATATACTAAAGAGACTTAAAATATACACTTTTATAAAAAGGCAAAACTAAATTGGATTAGATCTTTGAATTTCTAAATAGGGGAGGGAGGGTATAAATGTGACTATAATAGGGTGACTATCGAGGGTGTAGGTCGGATACTGTGCTTTGCAAAACTGGCCTAGAGTCAACAGTAAGTAAAGGCACTTGGGAATAAAAAACTCTGTATATTACAAAATCATTGATAAAGAAATGAAATAGAATAGAATAATTGATTAAATTTTAAATTGGAAGAACCAGACGGGATAAATGGTCCTCCCCAGCGCCCCGCGCTGAAGCCCTCGCCGATGAGACATCATTTCTCTTTTTGAATTTCCACGTCGGCGGAGTCGGCCGACCTTCTAAGAAGATTCGGTAAACAAACGAATCACCACACCGGTAGCAGAGAATGACAACTCGCACGTCCTTGCTATAAACACCGCATGTGTGAATTAGTGCTAAGTAGCAGAAGAAAAAAAGACTCATGACCTTTGAAAAATAAATACATAAAATGCATTATATAAAAAAAAGTGAAGAGGGGCGAGAAGATACACGGATATCAGAATACCTGTGCCTGCCCCACCCTGATCGCTTTCTGCCACTCAAGGTCATGCTAGAGCTCCAAATGATACACTATTCCAAACACGCACAGCTCGTAGTAATGACACCTTACGCCATTCCACGCAAACGATCCCCCGGCCCCTTTCCCCTAAAAAAAAGCATGCAAAAAAGGTTCAAGGAGTCGGACTGAATTATTTTTTACGTAAACTTTACGCATGCAACAGCGTGGAAAGAGGATTCAAAAAAAATAAAAAATAAAGAGGAAAATTGGTTTAGTCAAGTAAAAAGTTAATGTTAAAAATTGCTAGGTTCCTACAGGTTTTTTGTAAACGAAAAAATAACAACATAAAATTATAATAAATAGAAAAACAACAACGACTTAAATTAGACTTGAATTGTGAGGGGGGAGATTAAAGCAAACTGTTCAACTGTGTCCCCGCTAAGACATCATTTAAATGTGTAACGCCCTGTTCATCTTAAAATGAACAAAACGTATCCTGTTAATTTTAAAAGCAGTGAAATACATAGAAATTGTACCTAGAGATCTTTAGTAAATATTTCCTTCGCACTACAGTGCAGCTAAATTAGCGTGTCCAAGAGCCTTTAAAAGAATTACTTCATTCCTTTAAGAAAAACTTCAATAAATTAATCGTATTGTATTTGTACTTTTTAATTTTAAAGAATGTAAAAGTTAGCCATTTGTACCTTTTCATTAAATTTATTTACAATTAAAACATATTACATTTTAAAAATACATGTGTAAAGCATTTGCAATTTAGGAAGTTTTGTATTAGAACGCAAAAATATCCAAATATAAACATTTTTATATTCAAATATCACATTATTGAATCATTAGTTGATTGCCCGACATGTCGGACCTGTGATGATCATGAACCCCTTAAATAAAGCTCAAATTTTTTCTTTATACTTTTGCATCAATAAAAAAAAAAAAAGTCAAAATTTGCTTTAAAAAAATGCAGAATTAGTCCTTTAGGACGAACAGTTTCATGCCTAGCCTGTTAAAAACGTCTAAGAAAACCAGTACACAGTATTAATAGTACTGGTGTAACTATTAATAGTACATGTCTTTTAATGTAGTATTATTTTGTTTTAAGGGTGTATTTCGATTCAAACTGCTTATTTTCCGATTTATTTTTGATTTCATTTTTACTCTCATATGCATCAAACTGGCAAATTGTCTTATTTAGAAAGTACACAAGGTGCCGTAATTGTCAATTCTTTGATAAATGCAGAAAATATTGAAAAAAAAAAAAATCAAAAACGGCATTTTGAACAGATTTTCCCCTAGCGGGAGATCTGTGAACGAAAAAAAGGGTCATACTGAGAAGGTAATTGTTTATAAATCAAATTCTAATGAATTGAGCGTAAAAATACATCACACGGCACCTTGTACATCACTTCAAAAATACCCTCAGCAAGTTTCATGTTTCTACTTTTAAAAATGTGTCCGAAATTGTATCGGAAAATTTCGAGCTGTTGAAGGTGGAAAAGCGTTTTTTCGAATACACCCTTAAGAGCACACACTAGTCACGCGGTAAAAGCCGAGCGCTAATGTAAAGTCTATGGGAGCGTTCTTTTCTAATATCTCGCTTAATTTTCAATATTTTTAATTGATTTTTTTTTCTCAGGATAGCTGAGGACATTCTATTACCGGGCTAGTTTGTACTTTTCTGATTTTCGTTGTAGTTTAATTCTGAGGACCCTTTAAATTTTGGATTCAGTGAAATTCGAGGTGTTGTGCCCTTTTTACTCTTATAAAATCTATTTCAGCAAAATTCAGAAAAAATTAAAAACGCTTCACGGAATATTAGTGTTTAAGCTTTCCAATGATATGCTTTCCATATTTCTACTGCAATTAGGCTGAGTAAAATTTGGAAATGTTTTGATCAGAAAATGGAATAAAAAAAGCGTTTTAATTATATGCGCTCCGCCTCAGCCAGTCTCCGCCTCTCCTGCCCTTTTGAAAATTACAATTGGTTAACACCAATCCATTTTAGCAAATGAAAGTAACTTTTTTCCCTTCATTGTATTTCCTTTCTGTTATTGGTTTATAGTAACGTGTTAAAATAACCTCCCTTATTTCAAGGTTTTGATTTATTTTTTCTACAATTATTGATAAATTTTAGCTAAAATAGTCTTGAAAAAAATCAACGACTTCTAATTTTTTGTTTTTATAAAACTAACGCAATTTTACTATTATTATATAACTATAACTAACTTCCAAGAAAGAAAATTATACATTTCTTTGTATATATATATATTTTCAAGTCCATACAAAACAAGGTAGATTTGATACAAATTACAGTAAGCTCCTTTTTAGCAAAAAGGAAATTCTGATAATTTTAAAATATAATTGGAACTTTTGTGGAATACATAGGTAGCATTAAAAGGACAAGGAGCTATATTTGGAATTTATAAATTTCCTTATACAGCTTGCAGAATACATGAAACAGGGGGGGGGGGGGGTGCAAAGAGAAAACTGCGCCCGAAGTAAAGTTCAGTTTGGCGCCCCATTCCCTGAACTTTTTCTTGTGACAGACTAAAAATTACGTTAGTAGTAAAAATTTGGCTCCCCCTAAATTTCGATCCCGGGGCAACCACCCCCTTCGTCCCCCTCTTTTTCGCAGGGCGCTGCAAGGAGTACATTTTGAGGAGGCTTATTCAACACCGCGCCGTCCGAGGGGGGGGGGGCGCCACATTTATACTATCAACATCATTCTTGGGCTGTTACAAGAAAAAGTTGGGAAAGGGGGCGCCAAATTGAAATTTTGCCCCAGGCGCAGTTTTCTCTTCCCTGTGTTTGTTTTTGGTACTATACGATACTAGGCAGCCCAATTTCAGTCCAGTATTATTAAGTAAAACAGTAAAAAAAAATAAACATTTTCAGTTCGAAAAACAGTTTTATCAAAAATAAGCAGAAATTAAAGTTAGAAAGTTTTAAAGATTGGTAATTTTAAAATTGTTGATTAACTTGTTTCAAACTTTAAAGAAATATTTTTTAATATTTATTACTTTTGAGGAAAACGATACAATTTTAACAGTCGTTAAAAATGGGGAATTTATCCTGCGTAATACATTTTATTTTAATATAACATAAAGGTATATTTGCAAAGACAACGAATTGCAAATATTTATCATTATTTATCTATACTAATATTATAAAGAGGAAAGATTTGATTGTTTGTTTGTTTGCATTGAATAGGCTCCGAAACTACTTGACGGATTTGAAAAATTCTTTCGCCGTTGGAAAGCTACACTATTTCCGGTGAACATAGGCTATAGTCGCCGCTTAAAAGGATAAAAATAAAACGCCGGATAAATGAATCAAAAGCAATTTGAGAAACTAAAGGTTACCTGGCCCACTAGACACATGACAATCACTGAAACACATATGAAAATCGTAACTATGCACCCCCTTCCTCCCCCCCCAAAAAAAAAAACATTTTAAACTTTTTAGACCGACCTGATATAAAACCGTGTTTTTTAATTTTTAAAACTATTTAGCAATTACTAAAAAAAGGAAAAGAAATGCTGAAACGCAAATTAATTAAAGTTAAAAATAAATCACGAAACGATTGTTTTGGAGTTTTCAAAAAAGTTATAACAGATAGTAAATATTTTAAAGAGTAGTGAGCATCAAATATGGGGAGGGAGGATTTTTTTTTTTAGGGGGAGCAGTCAAATATTTAAAATTGTAACGTTTTCTACAATTTCAAATGCGGACTGTTTCAATAAGCCTAGGAATAAATATTACTTATTTAATTTAATATAAAATTATAAAGAGGAAAGATTTGTTTGTTTGTTTGTTTGAATTGAATTAAATAGGCTCCAAAACTACTTGACGGATTTGAAAAATTCTTTCACCGTATGAAAGCTACACTATTTTCGGTGAACATAGGCTATATTATATTTTCAAAAAAATTATTTCAAATCCTTATTAAAATGCCAATATTGTAACCCAAGGTGTAGAAAAATGAACTTAAAAAATCTTTACATCGCGTGCGTTGCGAATACTATTGATTATAGAACAAAATAATGTACTATGACTTTGTTAACATGTAATTATCTACAAAAAATGTCGCAACAGCATATGTCTAACTGTTATAGTTATGTCACAATAAGGGTTTTTTATTTTAAAAAATAATTAAAATGCCGTTTCTGTAAAAGCTCTTTATTGTTACTTTGGTATTGATTCTTATCAAAATAAATTACTTTAAAATCAAGACTGATTTAATGGTTGCCGTTTACCCCGCTCGACTAGGCTGCATCATAATGTGTGATATAGGCGTCACTGGGGCACGGGAGGAGAGTCAATGTCAGAGACGGCATTTTAATTATTAGGTTATGAGTGTGTGTGTAAAAATTTATAACTTGAAATTTTTCTTAAATATCCGTGAGAAGTCGGGGCGGGCTGCTATAATCTATATACATAAAGCAAAATCGTGTTAGTTACACCATTTATAACTCAAGAACGGATGGATCGATTTTTATGAAATTTTGTATGGAGGTATCTGACACATTAGATTAACATATAAGCTATTTTTTATCCGACTACCTAAAATGAGGGTAATGTTTTTAGTAGTTGAATTTAATGAGATGAAGTGGTAGAAACAATTTGCGGTGTCAGCAGTGGCGGGGGACTGGGCGACTTGCTCTACCCGAAGAAAAGCGAGGGCGGGCGGCTAGTTATAGTATAAAAGTAAAAATAATGAAACTGTAAGGCAAAATATAGCAATTTTTTTTAAGTCTGCTATTCAGCAAATTTTACTCTCTAATACTTTTCAGAATTGTTTCTTCTTTGGAGTTTCTTGTCGACGTTCAACTAATGCAGCTTCTATCGAGCAGAAGGCTTTTGCATGTTCCAAAACATCATAGTACAAAGTATCGTGGACAAGATTTGTCGAGATACTTACAAACTTTACAAGTTCGTATATATTTAATGGGTGACAATTCAATATAACATTGTAAAACTTTTAGACGATTTTGCAGTTTTTAGCAGTTTTTGTTTGTCCTGGTACAAGGGCAGATCTGGAGATTCCTCAAAAAAGAGGGGGGGGACTTTTCAGAAATTTGGAGATTCCAATCGCACCTGCAGCTCGTGTCGGGACATTTTTTTTTCATCATGAGTAGGATCGGGGCTAATTTCTTTCGTTGCAGGTCGGGTTTCGGTCCGGTTTACTTTCATTTTTTGCCGTTGTTCTGGTTAAATACTTTTTTTTGCGAGTCGTGTTTGGGTAAGGTTCAATTCTACTTTGCCGCTGCGGGTTGGGTTGGGGTCCGGTTCTCTTTCTTTATTGCTTCTGGTTGGTATTGGGTCTGGTTGATTTCTATTTTGTGTGTGTGTGGGGGGGGCAGGTCCGTAGCTAGAAGTGAACAATAGGGGGGCTCAAGTGAATGTAGGGGGGGCTCAAGAGAATGTAAGGGGGGGCTCATAATTTTTTCTCTTGCATTGCCACAGAAAGATAAAGTTATGCATATTCATATTGTAGGTACTATGTTTCTTATTAAAAAGTGTTCTAATAACTTCATTTTATACTAAGAAAATTATAGGATGATGAAAATTTTGAGTGTATAGCTGATCAAAATTAAACATCATGCTAGCTTCTTATGTGCCAATAGGATGAGGGACGTGTTGAACACACTTATTTTAGATACAATTTAGTAATCCTGCAAAATTGTGAAAGGTGTTCAAGACTAAGTTAGATTTTTGAACAGAATTTCATTTGAATTTTCGGAACAGAAATTCATTGAGTGACCTTGGAATCTTTTCCAGGGGGGGGCTCAAAATATTTTGGGGGGGGGTGAGTTGAGTACTATTTTATTAGCGCTGGTTTGGTTTCGGTCAAGTTGAATTCTTACTTTTTTGCTACTGGTCGAGTGGATTTTTACGTTTTTCTTACGGATAGAGTGGAATTCTACTTTTTATTTGCTTTTCTCTGCATTCTTTTTTGTTACTGTAGTTGTTTTGGGGTGAAATTAATTTACACTATTTTGGGTTCTGATCTGATTCATAGTGAATTTTCAATCTCGCAAGAAGGATTCGATTCGACCCCATATTTTAAATGAAAGTCTAATTATTTTCTCCGTTATGGACGAAAATAGTTTAAAGAGTATTATAAAAGAAAATATCGAAGATACTATAAAATGAAACTATATAAACGCCATAACAGACATTTCCAAATAGTTAATTATGAATATTTAAGATTTTACATTTCAATTTACATGTTAACACTGCTATTCGCAAGTGTTAACATGTACATTAAAATATCCATACGGAATGTCTCGAATAGAAGATACCCCTATTTAACGAACACTTTTCAACAATTTAGCCATCTTTTTTGGTTGATTCCGTTATGAGTACATATTAGATATTTATTTTCTATATAAAAGATAAAATTGATATTAGAAATATAAATGTCGACATTTTATAATTCCACTAAAACATGAATTGTTTTTCTTTCATTTCGATTCTAAATTGACAAAAAAAATTTTGGTCGGGTTTTGATTTGATTTCCAATGGTATTTTCGCGTTCGGATCGGAAGCAGGGCAATACTATACGCTCAGGGGTCAAATATTTTTTTTTTTTTTTTTTTGTCGAATATTTGAAAAATGAAGTTATTTTAAGTGCAATTCTTAGAGGAACGCTCTTTTCTGATTCAAGGGGGGAACACGAGAATCCTCAAGGGGAGCGATTTCAAAATTTGGAGGTTCGGGCAGGAGATGATATTTTTCATTGCTGGTGGAGATTATTTCTAAATTTTGCAGTGAGTCGTGTTCGAATCGGCTTGAGATTTTTGCTGTGGGTCGGATTTGGGTCAGTTTGACTTACATTTTTCAAATTCGGTTCCGTTCTGGATAAAATTTCACTTCTGAGAGTAGCACTCAGGTTGATTGATTGGTTGGTTGAATGGGGTTTTATGGCGCAAAGTTACATCAGGATATGCTGCGCAAAGAACAAGGTGGGGATTCGAGTTAATTAGAAAGTTTTGTTAGGGATTTTTTTTTTTTTTTTTTTTTTTTTTTTGAGTTTGTTTTAGGTAGCTTTCATTACAAAAAGTAAAAAGCTACCTATTTTGTAGTAGGCCGGATAGATTTATACTTTTTTGCTACGGACCAAGTTTGAGCAGGCTGACTTAGGAATGGGTTTTGCACTAAAGAGCAAATACTAGATTTTTTTTTCTCTATAAATTATAACATTCAAGTTGAAGATACACATTTTTTAATTCTATTAAAATACATGAACTTATTTTCTTTTATTTCAATTTCAGGTGTTCGGGTAAGGGCTCGATTTGACATAATTTGTAATTTTTGAGTTCGGATTGATATATTATTGGTCGGGTTGACTTTAAACGTTTCGGATTCGGGACATTTCTTCTTTTGGATTTTGACAAATTCGGATCTAGTATAAACTGGTTGATGACTGGATTTTTCAATAGATCAGACAATTTTTTATATGAAAAACTATATGTTTGAATATTGACGAGTACATTATATATATATTCATTTTTCTACTTAAACAAACAACAAAAAAAAAATTGTTATAATTATATGGGATACCTTTCCCAATTTCCTTCAAATATTAGATTGATTTTGTTTCATTTTGGATTTGTTGATCTGTTTTGTATCAGGCTATTCGGTACTGAATCAGATTTTTTTCTTTTATTTATTTATTTATTTATTTTTAGCGAGCTTGGGTTGGGTTAAAATTGAATTGCTTTTTGAGCCTGGGCATGGAAATTTAGGTTCGGGCAGACCTCTAAAAGAACGAAGTCCACGCCAGGCCCGAAGTGGAAGAAAAAATATAGTGTGGTCAAGTTTTGCAGAAAAAAAGTAAGATTTCCGAAAGAGTGAAGACTTGAGTAGAGGTCTGGACGGGCTGGAGTTTCCAGTCTCGCCCCGGCCCGGACCGAATGATTGTTATTTTGGCCCGGCCCGGTATAAAACAAAATATTCGGCCCGAGCCTGGCCCGCTCGTTTACACTTTTACATTTCTAGGCCAGGCCCGGGCCGTACAGAAATCAGTGAAAACAGTCCAGGCCGAAATCGGCCTGCATCTTTATTTCGAAGCAAAATCAGATTTTTATCATACAATTAAGATTTTTTAAAGATTACTGCATTCATATTTATTGGATGATTTTATAGAAAATTTTTACTGACAATACACAATAAGAACATTAATGATTACTTAGGTTCTTAGACTTTCAACATTCAAATAAAGATGCACTGAAAAATTAATATGGTTTAGAATAAAAGAAAAAAAAAAAGGAAGTTAAAATTATCATAACTTTTGAAGCTGTGTAATAAAAAGTACATTTATGAAAATACTTCTTTATCATTTTATCAAAGATTTTCTCAAATTTAGAGGAGCTATTTTTTATGCATTTCTGATTTCATTTCTTTTTGGAAACACATGAGTTTAACAGGTGTTTTTATTCAGAAACAATGTAATGGAATGGCGTTATCCATTTTTTGATAAAAGCAAATACAATGCGCAACACACTATATAAAACGCTAATTTTCATGATATTTATGAAAATATTGTGAAAATTAGAGTTTTGAATCGCATTTCCGGAAGCGACAACATGCAAAAGGAGAAAAATCTGAAACCACGTGACAAGAATCTCTTATACCTTAACAAGTATATACAAATATCTTATTTACCAAAAATGAAATATGCTGTTCGATTCCAAATCCCTTCAATAGTCAGGCTTGTCAATTTTGTACCTTTATAGTTAAAAATTAGTCAGAAAATGTGTCAAACTTTCGTGTTGTTCAGAAATGAATTTAAGAAACACTAAGGAGTATATTTCCAAAAAGTACATTAACAGTACGTTAATAGTTTTTATCCCTTTTACAAATAATGTTGTCTGCCCTACACGGCTTACGAATAATTAAGTCTAGTTCTGACCCCGACTATATGTAGAAACACAGTGCAAACCTGATCTTGACCCGGCTCCAGTTTGCCAAAAAATTATTATACCCGTATAGACTCAAAGCAACTGTCCGATGCTGATTTCTACGCTGTACACGTTACATTTATGTATTGATGTTGTTAAACTAGTATCTACTCGTGACGCACATTTATACTTATGGTCGTTAAACCCATATTCATTGAAAATAGACCTCATTTTAGCGTTTTTACCGAAATCTTTATAACACGCCGGCAGGCCCGTTAAACTTTTTTATCGGACTGGCCCATACGGCCTGTTTATTTATTATTTTTTTTTTTGCCAGTCTGATACAGGCCGATGCAGATCTCTAGACCTAAGCAAGCCCTAGTCTCATGAGTTAAAACTGGCCCGGCCCAACCCGAGCAGTGACAGCTTCGTCCAGTCCGATCAGGTCGCACCGTTCTCAATCTTAAACACGATTCATTTATCCTATGGACATCTAATATCATTTTGCAGACCCTTCATTGGGCTCAAAAAGGGAGGGGGCAATCGCCCCATCGCTTCTGGTATTCATCATATTGAAATCTTGCTATTGAATTGCATCTTTTTATAAGTCGACAGATGGTTCGTGGGAATTATTACATTGTTCTGCAAATAATAAATTTTGAAAGAAAACTTAATTGTAAAACACTGTAACATTAATAAAGCTAAACTGAGTGTGCGGTATCTTCCTTAAAAAAAAAAAAAAAAAAAAAAAAAAAAAAAAAAAAAAAAGGACGGCGGGAAACAGATGACCAATTTTAACAGGTTTATTAAGATTATATATAAAATGGAATGTTTTTATGGAAATTCTTTTTAACACAGAGTATACACGAAACAGCATTTCATTGCATTTCATGTTCAAAGTAGTGAAGATAATTTAAATACGCTAGGGACAGTTTTTCTCCGAAGAGCTTTTTACAACCGAATTCTTTTGTGTAACTCTGTAATTGAATGGCAAATGTTTTTCGCCAAATATTATACCGCAAGCATTCTTAAGTCCATTTCAGAAGTTCGTATAAATTTCATTGTTTGTAAAAGAGTAACATTATTACAACAATACATCGCGAAATTATTTTTAGACCAGAGTATAATAGATTACTATGGAGATCCTCTGTGTGTATACTGTAAGTGCTATACATGACATATTTTTTTATAATTGTCTTCCAGAGTACCTCTGTAATGTATATGAATTTCATTACTTTTAAATTAGTATAGCCCTCCTTGAAACACCGCAAATGATTTATCTACATAGATCATAATGTAGCGGAATAATTTTGAGTGATCCTACACATTTCTTATGTTTCTTCAATTTTTTAAAAAGTGTTTAATTTTTTAAAAGTAATTTTTGCTCCTTAAAAAACTTTGTTAGTGTTATGCAGAATTTGCAAAAAGTCCTTAAAAATATTTAAGTTTTCTGTTATTTATTAATTGCAGGTGAAAATCTGAGTTCTCTGAAATTCTGATTTAGAAAAATAATTTATATCACCATTGCCCCCCCCCCCCTTGTATCAAAATTTCGTTCCCGCCTTTTGCTCTCATCACAGCCTTCAATATTATCCCTTCCAGAAGTATCACTTCGCTGTTTTGCTGTCTATCTCACTGTATCCATGTTTACACAATATTGCCACTTTGTTGTAACAATAAAAAATCTATCACAAAAACTCCTCCCCACTAACTAAAAATGAGATTTTTCCCTCTCATCCTATTAGTAAATGCCTAGAATTTATTCATTGAAACTTTCCCACATTTTATTTTTTTTTAAGTCCATTTGTTAATGTTTTAAAAGGCAAATAAAAGTAAGTCATTTAAAAAACTTCTCCATCCGACATACACACCAAAATAAATAATTAATAAATTGTTTCTCCCCCCCCCCCCCAGCTCACAAATTTTATACTTTTAAGGGTGTATTCGAAAAAACGCTTTTCCATCTTCAACAGCTCGAAATTTTCCGATATAATTTCAGACACATTTTTAAACGTAGAAACATGAAATTTGCTGAGAGGATTCTTGAAGGGACGTATGAGGTGCCGAGTGATGTTTTTTTACGCTCAATTCATTAGAATTTGAGTTATAAACAATTATCTTCTCAGTATGACCCCTTTTAGGTAGCTTTCATTACAAAAAGTAAAAAGCTACCTATTGCAGCCGTCCGGAGGAAAGCACTTCAGGAAAATTTTGGTATATTTTCACCGATCATGACCCCCAGACCCCAAAACCACCCTCCGTTCAAATGTTGACATATATATATATATATATATATATATATATATATATATATATAACCATATGTATATATATATATATATATCTGATTTTTGTCACGCGATAACTAACGTATTTATGAACCGATTTGAATGAAACTTGGTATGTATATAGTACATACAAATGTCTCGACCGAGTTCGTTGGTCAGCATCATCCGCCATTTTGTTTCAAAATGGCGGCCATTTTAAATTTTTTTAAAAATTTAAAATTTAAAATTATATGCGAAAAAATTAAAAGTTGAAAAATATTTTTCTTTTACGTGTTAGAACTTAAAACAACGATTCCAGAACACTTTTCATTTTGCTTATGGCTGACATTTTGAAACGGTCTGATTTGCATGATCCACAATGTTGCTTTAAAATGGCATACACTTTATGATAGCGTGGAATTTGGTGACTCTCTAAATCGCTTAAAATAAAACCAGGTTGAATAAAAGATGACTAATTTCTAAGAATTCTTATTAATATGCAGTCTTGACATAAACTAGTATTCAATCTTATAAAATCACTAATTTTATAAGATTATTTCCACTAATTTGAGCTTAGTATTTTTGAACAATGTAACTTACTTTAAAATAAATAAATAAATATATAAGTATATGAAAGCTACCTCTTCCTCCCGGCATTGCCGGACTATTGTGGGCTCTTAAGAGCCCACAATAGTCACAGGAAAATTACAGAAAAAGACCCGGATGACCATGTAAAGTCTATGGGAGCGTTCTTTTCTAATATCTCGTTCAAATTTTAATATTTTGACATGATTTTTTTTGCATAAAATAGTTCAGGACGATCCGCAACCGGGCTAGTTTTCACTTTTTCGATTTTGGTTATATATTTTTTATATTATGATAGTTTCAGTTTCAAAACCGGTTTAAACCGGTTTTGAAAATTAAAGTAATTTTTAAAAAAAAATCTAAAACCAAAATCGAAAAAGTAAAAACTAGCCCGGTTGCGGATCGTCCTGAACTATTTTATGCAAAAAAAAATCATGTCAAAATATTAAAATTTGAACGAGATAATAGAAAAGAACGCTCCCATAGACTTTACATGGTCATCCGGGTCTTTTTGTGTACTTTTCCTGTGACTATGGTGGGCTCTTAAGAAAAACTTTTGAAACTATTTACATGTAGTAATGTTAAGATGTGTCTTTGCATTTACTGTATGACTTCATTTATGTTTAGGGATTTAATTATTATTATTATTATTATTATTATTATTAGTTTAATTCTCTTTGCACCGTTTGCGATTCTTTTATTTTTAATATATACAGTAAAACCTCCATAACAGACACTCCCGAATAGCGGACATCTCTATTTAACGGACAGTTTTCCAATCCCCACTCCCAAAACTTTAATTTTTGTATGTTTAACCTCTGAATAACGGACATTCCAAATAACAGACAGTAATTTTCGCAAAAAAAAAAAAAAAAAAAAAAAAAAAAAAATTATTATTTAACGAGGAAAAAAATAAAAATCCTCTAAATTTATCAGGGCAATGTATCACAAATTTTGTGATCACAGATAAATGTGGGAATGAGCTGGAGAAAATCCCCTCTTTCCCCTACATTTATTCCCTACAACCCCCCCCCCCCACACACACACACACACACACCCTCACCCTCGGATGATTGGATGCTTTTAAGAAGCAGAAAAATACAATAAACAGTTATACATTTTTAATTAATTAATTTTTTTTTTTTTTTTTTTAAGAAAAAGATGATTTAAAAGAATTAAAACTACTCACAGAGTTAAAACTTCACATTGAAAAACAAATTACATCTAATCGCAAGTAAAAGCATACTTTTGTAACTTTTTTACTTACCCATCATACGTAGTATAGGGTAAGTCTTGCAATCGTTTTGAAAATCGAAAAAAAATTTTTGATGGATTTACACGTTTCAGATACTGGAGATTCCGAAAAACATATTTTTAGAAAAAAAAATTTGCCGTCCGTCCGTCTGTGTGTCTGTCTGTAACCGCTCTATCTCCCGAACAAATTGAGATAGAGATTTGAAATTTTGTATGTGCTTAGTATGTAAGAATGGGACGAAGCCTATTTAATATCAGCAACCTCGATTATCCGAAACTATTTTTTTCGGACTCTCGAAAAATTCGTTCTGATGAAAGGTATATAAAAATTTTCGAATTCTTTTATTTTAAGGAGTGGACTTAAAAGGCAATAAAATAACACAAATTTTGCATAACAAACGAAATCAATCGGATAATTAGTTGTTGAGATATTTCTAATCATATTTTCCACATTCTTTGATTTTTCATGACCCTGTATTTCATTTAAATTTCAATTCAAAGATATATTTTAATTGGAAATGAGATACTTAATTCGATGCAAGAAACCGTTAGTGAATATGATTATTATTTTTGGAGTTATAAGGATGTTTCTATTATGCAATTCAGTGCTACTTGAATAGTTTGGCGTTTCATACAATTTATCGAAATTAGGTCATCAGAAATTCATTAATAGACCATGATTATGTGTTAAAAATACTTAAATATACGTTTATATTTTGTTTTGGAATTGTAATGCATTTTATAAATTGTTTACATGTGTTATGTTTTCATATATTGTGCTATGCATATCCATGATGGGTAAGTATTACGGTGGCCTCCAACGACTAGTTTTACTTACCCATCATACGTAGTATAGGGTAAGTCTTGCAATCGTTTTGAAAATCGAAAAAAAATTTTTGACGGATTTACACGTTTTAGATAGTGGAGATTCCGAAAAACATATTTTTAGAAAAAAAATTTGCCGTCCGTCCGTCTGTCTGTAAACGCTCTATCTCCCGAACAAATTGAGATAGAGACTTGAAATTTTGTATGTAGTTAGTATGTAAGAATGGGACGAACCCTATTTAATATCAGCAACCTCGATTATCTGGAACTATTTTTTTCGGACTCTCGAAAAATTCGTTCTGATGAAAGGTATATAAAAATTTTCGAATTTTTTTGTTCTAAGGAATGGACGTAAAAGGCAATAAAATAACACACTTTTTGCATATAAAACGAAGTCGATCGGATTATTAGTTGCCGAGATATTTGTAATTTTGTTTTCCACATTCTTCGATTTTTCATGACCCTGTATTTCATTCAAATTTCAATTCAGAAGTATGTTTTAATTGGAAATGAGACGCTTAATCCGACGCATTTAATTGTTAGTTAATAGAATTATTATTTTTGGAGTTTTAAGGATGTTTCTTTTACGCAGTTCGGTACTACTTGAGTAGTTTGGCGTTTTATATAATTTGTCGAAATTGGTACATCAGCAGTTCTTTAATATAGCATTACTTATGTATATTAACAGTATTTAAATTTTGTTTATGAATTGCAATGCATTGTATAAATAGTTTCGCATGTTTTATTTTCATATACATATCTATGATGGGTAGGTATACGGTGGCCCACAACGACTAGTTTTTTTTTTTTTTTTTTTGTAAGAATGTAATAAGCAAAGGATAAAGGTATGCACAATTTTATTTCAGTTTTATTGCTTTGAAAATCATTTTAATTTCTGGTTTAATAATATAATAGAAGTTTTAGGACATTTTTAAATCGACTAATGAAACATTAAGCATACATTAGCAATTTTTCTATCGCTGAGGTTTTAACAATAGCGGACACCTGCGAATAGCGGACAATTTCTGCGCTCCCAAGGTGTCCGTTATTTAGAGGTTTTACTGTAGCTGTATCTTAAATTTTAATACGCTACTTAGCTTAAGTTATCAGGATTTATTTTCAGGATATTAAATTATAAACTGGGTATATTGTACGATTTTATTTTCTGTATTAAATAAGCACACAAATATTGCATAGCAAGTTTTACTTTTTTACAGTTTAGCGAAATCTTCATTTAAAGTTTGTAATAATCATAATTTTTCATAGATCATAAATCAATATTAATTCTAAACACAAAAAATGAAAAAGTAAACAGTAAACGCCATTCCATGATCAAAAGTTACATAGCCTAAAATTAATATTATACAGGGTGTATCGAAACTACTGGCTAAAACTTTAATGGGTGATAGTACACATCAAGACAAATAATATTAAATGGGAAACTAAGGGTCCCAAATGTCTTCCGAAGGAGATTGGTGCCATCAAAGTTTAGGGTCCAAAATTTGAAATGATTATAAAAAACGGAAAAATTGGTCGATTCGTTTGCGGTTTTCACGAAAACTATTCTTTATGTCAGTATTATCTTGAAAATAAATTATAAAGATAAATTTCAAAAAATGCCGATAGAGGGCGCTTTAGACTTTGGAATAAGGAATAACTATTTTTTACCGTTATTTTTGCATCTCAATAAATTTTTTTAGAAGTTTAGACATAAATTTTGAACTCAAAATCTGTGGTTAAGTAGCGCAAACTGAACCGTGTTCAATGGGAGTGGGTAGGTTCAAATTTCAAATGATTATTAAAAACAGAAAAAATGGTCAATTAATTTGCGGTTTTCACTAAAATTATTCTTTATGTCAGTATTGTCTTGAAAATAAATTATACAGATAAATTTCAAAAAATGTCGATAGAGGGCGCTTTAGACATTAGAGTAACGCACAACTATTTTTTACCGTAATTTTTTGCATCTCATTAAATTTTTTTAGGAGCTTAGACATAAACTTAAATTTTGAGCTGAAAATCTGAATCTTTGAGAGCGGTTAAATAGCGCAAACTGAACTGTTTTCAATGGGGGTGGGGAGGTTCAAATTTGAAATGATTATAAAAAACGGAAAAATTCGTCGATTCGTTTACGGTTTTCTCTAAAACCGTTCCTTGAAAGTAAATTTTAAAGATAAATTTCAAAAAATTCCGTTAGAGGGCGCCTTAAACTTTAGAGCAACCAACAACTATTTTTAACCTTTTTTTTTTTTTTTTTTTTTTTTTTTTTTTAAATCTAAATAAATGTTTTAAAAGCTTAGACTTAAATTTTGAGCTCAAAATCTGAATCGTTGTGAGTAATGTAATTAAGTAGCGAAAAACTGAACTGTGTTCGTAGGGTGGGCAGGGTAACATTTCAACTCCTGAACACAGCTCAGTTTGCACTTCTTAACCCCTCCATCCGATTCAGAATTTGAGCTCAAAATTTAAGTCTAAGCTTTTGCAAACATTTAATTAGATACAAAAAATAATAGTTAAAAATTGTTGTTGGTTACTCTAAAGTTTAAGGCGCCCTCTAACGGAATTTTTTGAAATTTATCTTTAAAATTTATTTTTAAGGAAATACTGGCATAAAGAGTGGTTTTAGAGAAAACCGCAAACGAATTGACCAATTTTTCTGTTTTGTATAATCATTTGAAATTTGAACTTTCTCACCCCCCATTGAACACAGTTCAGTTAGCGTTACTTAACCACTCTCAACGATTCAGATTTTCAACACAAAATTTAAGTTTATATCTAAGCTTCAAAAAAATTTAATGCGATGCAAAAAATAACGGTAAAAAATAGTTGTACGTTACTCCAAAGTCTAAAGCGCCCTCTATTGGCATTTTTCGAAATTTATCTTTATAATTTATTTTTAAGACAATACTGACATAAAGAATAGTTTTCGTGAAAATCGCAAACGAATCGACCAATTTTTCTGTTTTTTATAATCATTTCAAATTTTGGACCCTAAACTTTGATGGCGCCTATCTCATTCGGAAGACGTCTGGGACCCTTAGTTTCCCATTTAATATTATTTGTCTTGATGTGTACTATCACCCCTTAAAGTTTTAGATACACCTGTATATACTTTTAGAAATACAATTTATTTACTAAAGTTTTTAAAGAATTATTCGAAAAAGAAATATATTTTCATCTTCACAGTTGTGAATGATAAATTATTTTTGTTTTACAGTGGTTTTATGTGTAGCATATGAGTATGCATGTAAAATCATGAACTGTAAATCACGAATCAATTAATTCTGAACACACACACACACACACCAAAATAATGATAAAGCAATAAACTCCATTCTTTCAAGGCACAAAATTTAAACCTGGCTAAAATATATTTTTTGAAGAATTATTTGGAAAATAAATGTGTTTCCCGTTTGTGAATGATAAATTAATGTTGGTTTATAATGGTTTTATGAGTTTATCTACCATGTGTACCAAAAATAGCAAGTTTATTTGAAAATTTATTTTCATTTTTTATTTACTTATTTTCTATGTATCAAACTCAAGTTATTTAAATGTAATTTTGTCTATCAAACTTTTCTGTTCCCTTAAGTAAATTGCAGCAAATGTCGCATTTTTATAGCTTGTCATCTTTTAAAAATTCATTTTCTGGGTAGGCCACAGTCATTTTGGGGACAGCCAGCATAAAGAGTGTCCCAAAAGCAGTGACCTCGGCTTTTAGTCATTAAATATTGATCATTGATATACATTATACAATACATTTTATAAAATCGATTAAAATTTCCAGGATATTAAATTTAAAGAAATGCAAAATTAAAACTTTTATACAGCCCCCATACAAAAAATTCCTCAATGAGTAAAATGTGTACCATACACTAACTAATAAGGTCATATACAAAATTTCAGTGTTTTATCACTAAAAAGTCAATGTTTAAACAAGGTTGATGAGGGATTAATCATAAATTTGCACTCAAGAAAATGATGCAATCACTGTTTTCTTTCTTAATTTGTGTACCACCCCTGAGATACGATCATTCGACATGATTTTTTCCACTTTGCGAACTCCAGCATCAAAAAATGGTTTAAATCAACATTTATATAAATTCATATCTTTGTGATTTGCAGGGTGTGCATTTAAGCGAGGACAGCAATTAACTTTATTGATATAGGTTGTCATTTGATTTTATACCACAGATATGATAAATGTTAATGAACAACAAATTGCAGAATAATGTAAAAATTAATTATTATAACAATAATTTATTATTACTCTATACATATCCATCTCTATGTATATACCAAACTTTCATTTATTACAGTGCTGTTTGCATTACATGTGGTTTAATTTTTCACTATAATTTATGTGATTTAAGTGAAAATTAAAAGAAAAGTAAAATAACGAATTTGTGTTTTCAAAATACAACCTTTGAAAATGTTAATAAATTTCCGCATAAATCCATTTAAATTTTCTTTATTTTCCAATTTATTCTTTATTCGTTGCCTACGAAAATTCCCTTCATTTTTTTCTCCTTTGAACACTGCATTTCTCCACTTCTGGTGCTCCTTTATTCTCTTGACCATATCTATTGTGTTTTCCTCCAATTCCAGGATTTTTAAAGATGTTTTACTGGCATCATGAGTCGCTGTATGTATAGCCAGCTTTTTAAAAAAAAAAATCATGCCTTTTCAAAATCAGCATTTCTATGCGTTTCCAAGAGAATAAAGTCTATTCTTTCACAACGATTTTTGCTTTTCGATTGTAGAGATAACAAACCTCTATTACAAAAGAAAATATTTTTGTTCTTAATTTTTATTATTATTATTCATCGCATTCACAAAAATTTACAAAATCCGGATTACTAGATTGGGGAAATGTTATGCGATTAACCGGCTTTATTATGCGATAAAACGAGTATTTTTAACATTAAACCTAGGACCTTTTCTGTTCCAGGGCATTCTATGCATATAAGCTGAGTATGCATTTATCCGTTACCCGATTAAGTGGGGCCGACTGTATACCTTGAGTTTTTTCAACATGATTTACACCGCAAATTAAATTACAAAGTTTATACACAAATTATCACTTTCACTATAATCGAATTGGGAGCCCTTCTTAAATACAACAATGAGGGAGAAGCGAAAAAATGTTTCCAATTTCGATGATTATATCTTTAGGAAAAAGACAGAACAGATGTTTGCCACACCTGAACTCTTATTATTTTTTTCCCCTCTTGCTTGCGCAATTCGTTTAAAGAAAAGATGATGAAGCTGATTGCCAATGCAATTAACGCAAAACTCAAGAGTACAGAAAATACCTTGTCTTTAAATACTCAGAAACATACATTGAAAAAAAAAAAAAAAAAAGCATAAAAGAAAGTATGATGGATTATGATAATCTAATATCTAAGTTTTATACCACTAGACAGTAATGCTACAGTAAAAATTCTTCAGTTAAATCTGCTGGGATGATTTATAGTAAGATAATGCACAAAATACATTATGAATACCTATGCACGTTGCACATATTTTAATATAATTCTTTAATAGATGGAGGATCTTGCAAAATGTGCATTCAAGAATGAATTTTAAATATGCAAGTATATTAACCACGATAATTTCTGGGGGGGGGGGGAGAGGGGGAGAGAGAGTAAACTTTTAATAATGGCACCAAAATTTCGACTAAATTGAAACATAAGAAAAAGCTACTACTACTATTGGGAAGGCCAAACATTACCTCTATGATCTTGTTCACAGTTCACACCTAAATGTTCCTGAAAGATTGCCCGCATGTCCGATAGCTTTCCTTATTAGAAACACATTTTCGCGTTCTGACAAATAATAGAGTAAAAATCCTAGATTTGAACGATCAAAACTTAGATTTATGATTTTGGCTTTTTTTCTTCATTTTCTAGTCATTCATTCATTTTTTTTTTTTTCTTTCGACTTTTCACTGTTTTACTTGTTTTAAAAGGACGGAATGATACACATTTTCTTTAAAAAAAACTCCTTGACAATAACGACGTATATATATATAACGATGTATGACTATATAACGACGCATGAATGATTTAATTATTTTTTACGTTATGCTCTTATTACATAGTTTGCATAAATGTTACATCAAAATTTTCGATTGGATGAATAATGTATTCAAAATTTCTTTATTTGCGACAATGATCGAGATTCTGTAGGAAAATAGTATATAAAAAATTTCCGACCAGTTTAGATAGTTAAAATTTTCCCTGACATTTCCCTGACTTTTTGAAAAAATAAACGCCATTCTTTCAAAATATATTACAAAATTTAAACATGGCTGATATTTATATATTTTTTTAAATATTTTTTGAAGAAGTATTTGAAAAATAAATATGTTTCCCATTTGTGAACGATAAATTCGTGCTGTTTTATAATGGTTTTATGTGTATATCTACCATGTGCACAAAAAATGGCAAGTTTCTTTAATTTATTATTATTATTATTTTCTATGTATTAAATTCAAGTTATTGAATTTAAGTTATTAAAGTTTTAAGTTATTCAAGTTATAGTTTCTGTTTTTTTTCCTGTTTCCCAAGTTTTCCCTAAGACGTAGCAACCATGAGTTTATTAATTAGCTATTGCTCAATGATATAATAATAATAATAATAAGAAGAAGAACATGCATATTTTAAATTTCTTTCCCCTTCACTAAATAACTAACATGAGTTATGACACAGTTTTTTTTTTTTTTTTTTTTTTTTTTTTTTTTTAGTCTATATGCCTCATCACTCGACGGTTTTACTTTTTAATGTCCTCTGCAATTCTACATGTCGGAGATTCACCGATATTAAGGCTTCGTCTTTTTAACAGATGATAATTCGATGCAGGGCGACAACTAAAACCAGCTTTGAAATTAAAGATATGAATATGAATCTCCACCATATGCGAGAAAAATTAATATTTCCTTTCTACCATTTCTCGCTAGTTCATATTTTATCTATGAAAACCAGTTTCATCTAAACGTAAAATTATCTTCTTTTTTATATGTAGCAAATATTCATGAAATACAGAATAAAAAGAACTAAAATCAAGCCGATATATTTTTTTTCCCGTCCAAAAAGTTTTTTTGAAGTAAAACTTTTATAATTTAAGGGGCTACTTCAGTCAAGTAAAGACCCGTTCGCTAATGCTAATCCTATGGAAGAAATTTATAAAGATAACCTGGTTGCATTTCAATATTTTAAAATGATTTTTTTTTCTCACTGGATAGCTTAAATTGATCTGAATGCAGACCGTTTTTTACTTTTTCGATTTTGAGAGCAGATATTTTTTATAAGGGTGCTTTCACTTTCTAAACCGGTTCCGAAAAGGAAAGCGTCCTCGTCAAAAATATCTGTAAACAAATACAAAAAAATAAAAAACGCCCTGCATATAGATCGATCTCAACTATCCAATGCAAGAAAAATCATTTAAAAATATTAAAATGCAACCAAGATAACTTTATAAATTTCTTCCATAGAATTAGTATTAGCGAACGGGTCTTTTTGAATGAAATAGCTTCTTAAACAAGTTAAACTATACTTCAAATGGCTAATAAATTACTACGCTTGAACCCCCCCCCCCTTTTTAAAATTTATTTGCATGTTTTTAAACAGAGCAAATTAGCATCTTTTTTCAAAGAGTGTGGAATATGAACGGAGGTTGGTGAACATAGCTCGTAGGTCGTAGAGAACCTTAGTTCTGTAAATAATTACTCCACAATGCTCTTAAACAAAATGAAGTTGTTTTAAATTCACTTAAAACAGTCTTCTGTTCACGTGAAACTAAAACTGATTAGATAATCTCACTAAAGTTTACATATAAGACAGTTATTTAGAAAGAAAAAAAAATGAAGTTAACTAAATAAAATTATTTTTCTAATTTTCCATGGTTGGATTTCTGGCGTCAGAAACTGGTTTTTAAAATGACAAGCGTCAAAAACTGGTTTAAACAGTCAAAAACTGGCTTAAACCGTCAAAAACATTTTAAGAACAGGAGGGAAACATTGAATAAGTCTTAATGATTTAGGTAATTTTTTTATTTAACATTAATTACTGTAATTTAATAATTACAAAAAGTTAAATTATGTTAATTGCTATAAAATATTTTTGCTTTTTAGAATGTTCAAACAGAAGAAAAGGGTTTTGTACAATTAATAATCTGGATCAATTTTACTCCGCAGCATCTCCTATAGCACATAACCAATTTAGCACATTTATTTACACCCAATCGAATTCTGAGTTTAGAGTGTATGAAGCCAAAGTTAGAAAATATTCTCTCAATTGATGCTGAGCTAGCAGGGCTTGATAGCAGAAGCATTGCTAGTCGAGCAAGTTTGGAGGCAGGGCAAATTTTCAGATTTATGACAGATTTTTCCGGAAATGATAATATACAATACAGTAATAGTGAATTTTCAATATTACATCTAATGTTGTATATCTGCAATAGATATTTAATGTGAAATTTTACAGATCAGTGTAGCATTTGAGATTTCTGACGGGGGTTTTGACAAGAGGTTTTTGACATGACGGTTTAAACCGGATAAAACCGCACACTGTCAAAAACTTGCTAACCCTGTAATTTTCAAATGATAATCCAATAATTCATATTTAAAATAAGGCTCATAAATTATTTCTCACATCAACTTATCACCATAAACCATTTAAAAACTTCAACTAATTACGCAGACTTGAATAAAAACTTTTTGTTGTTGCTTGTGCAAGACCATCTTTACGAGGCAACTTTTAAACACGGAATAAAAGTAAGTTCAATTTTATCCTGGAATCGAAAGTCAATAATTGCTTATTAAAGTAATCATATTTGAATATTAATTGAAAAAGAAAAATAAGAAATATTGAACATGCAAAAGTCAAATGCTTTGCGCCCACATAAGTTCAATAACAGCGAGTCTTTAATTACGGGGTCATGTTGAGATGTTGATGTGAAGTATGATTAAGGATATACCAGGCGGAATAATTATGAACTTCAAAAGAGTATTGAAGATTTTTAAGAAGCTGAAAATAATTCCCATCACTGCTCTATTCTAAAATAAATTATCGTGTTTCAGCACACAACTGAGTTTAATTCTAAAAGGGAATTAAATAACATAATATTACGAATGATTAGCAATAAATAGAATCTTCGACAAAGAAATACAAATGTTTGGGTATGAAAATATAAAGTAAAAAAGTATACACCAAAGCGGCAAGATGCACAGGTGTGAAAACATACAACTGATTAAAACAGCTATCTATAATGGAAATTATTGTCGTGTGAAAGAAAGAGAAAAAAATAGATGCTTGATCAATATAACATATTTTATTATACGGACATTGGTCATATATCTATTTTTGATAAAAATTGTTAAAAGTTTATTCAAATTTTAATTCATTTCTTTTAAAGTAAATGTTACGTCTGTCACTAGGTAATGACTTGCATAACACGTGAATTGAAATTGAGAGCCGTTTGGATATATGGTTTGATATTCAAAGCGTGTACACGTTAGTGTAAGATATTGAATTTTAGAAAATAAAAAATACCCGATTTTTTTTATTAACTTATGTTTGAGGACGAACATCGTGCATATAATGCCGCATAAGGTAGCCAGAATCCTTCATTACTCTCACCTGTTATTAAGACACAATTTTTTCAGTTTTTATTTTAAAAAATTTATTTGAAACCTATATATCTATCTAATAATGGAAAAAAATAGTAAAAATACTTTGATATTTTATGGCGTGCACTATATATACACAAGGTTTTTAAATATTGTATGGCTATATTTTGTAATTATATGGGCTTAAGTTATTTAATTTTATCTGTTAAACACTCTGAAACTTTTTTTATTTTAATATTTTTAAGTATTCAGTAAAAATGATAAAAGTAAATTTTGCCTTAATAGCTTAATCGATTTTTTTTTTCCTTCGAAAAATAAATTCTAATTTTTTGTCAAATGCAGCCATCTGACATGGACAAAAACAAGTGTTATTCTATTCTTTGGATTGCTTTTGATCAGTTACAGCGATCATACTAACCAAATTCATCGTACATAATAAAAATTATATTGTTTTTATGTATGTAATCAGATGTGGCACACGATGATATGAAGAGTTAAAGACGTGGAGAAACATAGTTCGTACTTAATTTTAGTTCTAAAACTGCCAAAATTGTACCATAATGATATATATATTTTTTTCTTTTTTAGGGTTTCGCACTTATAAAGTGAAAACGGAACAATTATAACTCCTGTATCTGCCTGTCCGTCTGTCACACCTATTTTACTCCATTACCTTATGAAACTATGAAACGTGGAAAGCTAAAATTGGGAGAAGTAATAAAGACTATTGACGCACATATTTACAGATTATTAAACATTTACAAATATATATCGAAGGGGGGATATAAAGCTAATTAAGTTACTCGCAAAAAATTTCTTTGTATATTGTGTGGGATATCTTGTGAAAGTTTTCGTTACGCTATTCTTAAAAAAAAAAACTAAATTTCAGGTAGTAATTTTTCAGAAATATCGTCGAAAATATAGTGATAAAATATGTAACCCCCCCCCCCCCCCCCCGCCCAATCTAATTCCGAATCCACTGAATCTAAAATTTATGAAAAAATTAGAGGTGATAGATGTTGTTTTAAACCTTGCAGGAAAACTATAACGATTACTCCAAATCGCATAGTTTTGGAAAAAAAAAGCACATATTTCTATCACACACAAATTTAGATTTGTGGGCATTGAGCAAAGGTGTTGAGGAGCATTACACTTATCGTAGCAGAAGTGTAAAAGCATTGTTCATAATGATTTTCGAAAAAAATCGTCTGTAATTAGCCGATATATTAGCCCTTAAAGACAGGGACCGTTTGGCCTTAAATAATGACGGGGGACGTCGTGCTCTGCATAGCATACCATCGGTTTTCAAAGCTTATATAACAACTTTTAATAATATATTTGTATAATGCAATAGCTAGTAGCAGCATAAAAGCAGCAACATCATACGGTTGCAAACATTTCAGTACAATTGGAATTAATCACATAAATCAGGGTTTGTATGTATAAGAAAAAAAATTATATATTTAAGTACCATTTTTTTGGGGGGGGGGGGAGGAGGGGCCTTATTTAATGCAAAATGTTCTTTACTTTTGATATAACGGCCACTACGCAACAAAATTTCTTAAATTACGCTATTAAAATGTTTATATATTATATTATATATATATAAATATATATATTCTTCCCTTATGCATCAGAACCCTTTATAAATATTATAGGGTTCGCGACTAGTTTGCATTGAGTGGGTCTCTCACTACGACTCGTGTATAAAAAACACAACAAATCGAATAAAAAGTTTTAAAAAAAAGTTGGACTTCAAGATGCTTAACCTACAGGTATAGAGGTACTCTTCTCTGCCAAACCTCATAGCTTTGCACGAAGGTCTCTTCAGAATGCAGAAACACACAAAAACACACACAAAAACCTTTCTTCATTACTATCAGATGCTTTTTTACATTGTTGTAACAAACAAATATTTATTGTTGAGTCACGTGTAAATCAATTTAAAAACATACCTCCAAAAAATCAGCTAACTACTGAATGTATAATTAAAATTTAATTAATCTATTCATTAGTAATCAATTTCTCAAAATATCAAATATTGTATTGTCAGTCAACTTGAACAACAGCAGAACGTAAATTTTTAGAACTCTAGATGATCAGGAAATGACTGAAAAATCGTTTACTACATTTCATATTTACATACATAGATTAAATTAAATAAAACAGTGCAATAATAAAAAGGAGTAAGAGAAGATAAGAACTACTCTATGACAAGTTGGCAAGTAAATGAATACTCATTCATTTATCAATTTAAAAATAACCTAATTGTGAAATTTATAAATTAAAAAGGAAGAACAGAGATGAAACTCTGATATGAAGTCAATCGACACACATGATGGATGAGGAAAGTTCAAAAGCCTTAAAGCAATTTAATGTCAGACAACTTTAAAATCAAGGGTAAATACTTTCACAGAGTTCTTCAGAACAAACTAATTTCCAAAACTGTCAAATGATTGATTAATGAAAACAAAACAAAACAAAAAAATCGATGCAGGAGTAAATTTAAAGAAGATATGCGAAAATGTATAAATTCAATTAAGAGAACTAGTTTTTTGTTCTAATTGCAAAACGAATGTAAGCAGGGAATGATCCTTAACATCTCACACGAATATTGAATATTATAATAATCCTTCCTGCGTAATAATTACACATGGGAATCATCATTCAAAATACAGATAATTACTAGAGGCTAATGTACAGTAATTACTATTTTATTACAGTATTTATTCAAATGATGCAAAGAAAATAGTAGTAATTTCTTACATACATATAATTACACCTAGACAGATTCTTAAAACTTCATTAACTCAAATACTTGCAAAAATTAGAATAATTATTAAGAATTTTACCCTATACACAACCTTATCTATATACAGACATGCTACAGGTTCAGCAAAAAAAAAGCTGAACTTTCACGGCCTCACGGACTTCTGACAAAATTCGCATTATTTTGCAGCGTTTTGTCAAAATTTGTGTTTTCCGTGATCATTTGACGATGATCGTATTTTTTTCCACGGTCATTTTAATGAAATTTGGTTTTATACATGATCCCATAGCGAAATTCGCGGTTTTTCACAATTTTTTTTGAAAAAAAAATCGCATATTTCCCCCGATTTTTCGTCAAAGTTTACACATTTGCCGCGATCATTCGTTAAATTTTACACATTTTCTGCGATCATTCGTCAAAATTTGCGTATTTTCCGCGATCTTTCGACAAAATTCGCGTATTATCGCGATCTTTTGACAAAATTCGCGTATTATCCGCGATCTTTCGACAAAATTCGCGTATTATTCGCGATCTTTCGACAAAATTCGCGTATTATTTGCGATCTTTCGACAAAATTCGCAATATATTGCCGATCTTTTGAGAAAATTCAGGATTTTTCACATATTTTTCGAAAAAATTCGGATTTTTTCATCGATATTTTTACAAAATAAGTCTACTTTCAGTGATCTTTCTACAAAATACGTCTATTTTCCTCGCTTTTTGTCAAAGTTCTCATATTTTCCGCGATCTTTAGACGAAATTCGCATATTTTCTTCGATCTTTTGTCAAGATTATTGTACTTTTTGCGATCATTCGACAAAATTCGCGTATTTCACTCGATCTTTCGAGAAAATTCGTATATTTTTGCACGATCTTTCGACAAAATTCGTATATTTTCGCACGATCTTTCGACAAAATTCGTATATTTTCCACGATCTTTCTATAAAATTCGAGTACTTTCCTCGATCTTTCGAAAAAAATCGAGTATTTTCCACGATCTTTCGAAAAAATTCGAGTATTTTCCACGATCTTTCTACAAAATACGCGTATTTCCCTCGATCTTTCGAAAAAATTCGCATTTTTTCGCACGATCTTTCTACAAAATTCGAGTATTTTTCCGTAACCTCTTCATGAAAATCGCGTTTTCGCCAATCCTTTGACAAAAATCGCGTCTTTTCCCGCAATCACTTGACGGAAATCGCGTTAACTTCCGCGATCTTTTGAAGAAAAAAGTATTTTTTCCGCGATCGTTTGACTAATTTAGTTTTTTTTCCGATTCTTAGGAGAAATTTGCGATTTTCTGTAATCCGTTGAAGAAATTTGTTCAATTTGGCGAGGTTAGTACTGGCGTTTTAGTTGTATTTCATCCGTTACCCTCCCCCCCCCCAATATAAAAATGTCAACAAATTTTAATGCATATTTGCATCGATCCCAGGGATGATAAAATTCATCGCCGAAAAAGCGGAATTCCGCGTTTCCGCGGAAAAGTAGCATGTCTGTATATATTATTCGTTCAAAGGAAAAGAAGAAAGATTTGAGGATTTCATTAATAAAATTTTGTTTGCTGATATTTTACAAAATTTGAAAGTATCTCAAATCCATATTGTTTATTTTATGACACATTTTTAAATTAGTCCTGTTCATATGCATGAAATTAGTAGGTTCTCTTAATCAGAAAATATGTAATCGAGCAGTTTTCTCCATTTTTCGATAAAGGCAGTGATATCAGAAAATGTCGAAGTAGACGGTTTGGATTAAATTTCAAAACACGGCAGAGCTGGAAAAGCAAATAACTGCTCTCTTAATGTAATTCATTTATCGAAAAATGATATCACCTTAATAGTCATTAAAGCAAGTCTTGTGCTTTTGCGTTTGAATATTTTGTGTCAGAAAGATAAGCGGAAAAAAATATTTTGGGAGAATTTGACACCCTTTAGAATTTTTTGCAATACAATCGAATTTATTTTGGAAGTTTAACAAATGGCATTTGCTTAGATGGATAAAGCAGATGTCATAATTAAATAATAGCAGATATAACTGAATAATTTAATACTTAATGTTAACAATATTTAACTATGAATTACTCTTATGAAGCTCCTGTGACAAAACCATAAGATAATCATAATTTCTTTTACTTGCATTTTATCGCGTTTAATATTATGTTTTCTTTGAGTTTAACACATGTGGTTTCGTTTTAATTATATACAAGTTAATTTAATAATAAATAGGAGCTATGAAGAGAGAAAAGGCGAGTGTTACCATCTAAATTTGGAACGAAGGACTATAATAAGATAATAGAATTATGTCAAAGAATTTGAAAATCTGGATAGAAATAAAATGATAGTAAAATTAAAAGAAAGATAATAAATGCAACAGAAACTAATAAAGGAAAGTAAGTAATTAAAGTACAGTAGACTCCCTCAAATCCGCAACTCTCTAAAATCCGCACATATTTTACGGATGTATACAATGAAACATTCATTTCAGATGTAGGTGCAAAAATTGATTTTTTGTTTTATATCAGTTCCATACATTTTTTAATTAATGATGCTTGTTAAGGTTATTAAATTCATGTTTTTTCATGAAGAAAGAATAATTTATTTCTGAAAAAATAAAGATATTGTTAATGTCATTGGTAATCACAATCTTACCAAATATATTTATGTATTAATCAAGCTTTTTTAGTTATTAAGTCTGGCTAAACCTTAAATAAAGTTTCATTATTTTATGATCCTGGTGTGAATTAGTAATGTACCTTTATGAGGCAAGTTTCACTGACTAATTTAGGAAAAACACATTTCTTCTTTTATAATGAATATTTAATTGTACATTATTGATTATTAACTTGATCTTTCCTTTTAGTATATTGATCATTTTAAAAAAATATCTAAATTTTTATTATTTTAGTTTATTACTTTTTTAAATATTTTAGTATATTGTATGCATTCATTATATTTTTGATTTTATTATTAATTACATTCAAATTATTTAAAAAAATGTAAACAAAGCAATGACCAGAAATCCGCAAAATTCTAAAATCCGCAAAACCTCTGGTCCCAAGCTGTGCGGATTTGAGGGAGTCTACTGTATTTAAAAAGAAACAGAATGCTGAATGTAGTATTAGCCCAATAGCAGTATTCTGCAGCTGTCAGTCTGCAGCAAATCAAAATTTAACTGTCCTCAAGAATGCTAACCAAGCGTACTTACGGATGTTCTTAACTGTTCTTCCCAAAAGTATAAAATGTTTTGACACATTTACAAACTTCTTTTTTAACAAAAAAATACAAAATTGGAAGGCTATAGATGCAATTTCGACTCGATTTTTTTTTTTTTTTTTTTTTTTTTTTTTTTTTTTTTATAATTAAATTAGCTATCGAGTTACAAGTTATTTCAATCACGTGATCACGCGTTTTTCTCCCGTTGTAAGACTGGTTTGTCTACTTTCTCCAAGAAATGTGTTTTAAAACGCCAACTTTGACGGCTTGTTCTGGAATATCTATTGCGTTTGAAAAAAGAGCGCGATTGGATAGTTTCTGAACAAAACAACACCTACTAGTTTCATGCATTTCTGCAGAAAAATAAATTAAAACTTATGTCACAAAGTTGCCCTTTTTTATTTTTTTTAAGAACACCCTTAAGACTACTTTAAATTTAATAATGTGAAAGCAACATGGTTGGATAATTAAAATAACATTTTATCATTTATTAATCATGGGTTGCACTAGCTCCGTAACTATGCTTATGTTCATCTTATCTAAAAAATGTTTGTTAAATTAATTTAAAAATAATTGCCACATGTATTATTGCATTTTTAATAAAAAAAAAAAAAAAAAAATTATAAAACATTTAATTTCGTAAAATATTTTTTAATTAAAATAAATTATTTTTTGATTAAAGGTTTTTTTAAATGTTTTAAACTACAAATGTTTTAATAAAAAAATCGAAACATTTTGGCATATTTGCATTAAGACACACGTGTACGTAAAACTTCTGTATTCTGTAATAATAATTAAGATGCAACTTAGAAGTTCACTATCATATTATTATGTACTTGAAACGACAAATAACGTATACGCAGATTCAGAAGACGCTCAAACATAATAAAGTAAAAATCAAAATTTAATAACATTAAAAATAGTCAATAGAAAACTCGTGTGCGGGATGAAAGTTAAACACAGCAAGTATAATTAACGAAATCAAATTTCAGGGAGATCAAAATCTCCGAACAGTCTCAAATCCCGGCGATTACAAGCGAATCTGCTTACATGCTCCTCTGCCTTCAAATGCACGCTTTTCAAAGCCGATCAAATTTAAATACCACGTGATTAATTCACGATTCATTAGCTGGCCAAGTATGGTCGTTCATGTTTATTGTGCTAGATCGTCCTTTTCCTTCGAATCCGTGTAATCCGATTTCGTCCTCTGATAAAACGCGAAGTCAATGGGACGTTATAGGCAGCTGGCAAGGGAGTGGGAATGCCGGAATGAGTCGCGAGATGAAATAATTGACGGCGAGATATAAATAAATAAAAGCAAAATTTACAGACGGTGAAATATTAATAATTTATGTGCAATGATTCTTAAAACGCGTACAGGATTGCTGCAGTCAGTATTTCATTATTTGTGTCGTTACAGTGTTAACGAAATGGCCAAGACTTTTTCAAATAATAATGAATGTTAATAAAACACTAAATTTTTCGTAAATTATTTTGTAAAATTCCAGATTTGTCTTTAATAGCCGTTATTCCTCTACCATAATTAAATAATTATCTGACACTAAACAGAGCTGTGAAGCAACCAATAATAATTTATTTAAAATTACAATGCAACCTCGATTATCCGAGCTGATTGGGACCGATAGTACCTCGGATATCGGAAATTTCAGTTAACAGAAATTGTGTATAAAAACTCGTCGTGCTCGAGAATTTAACAACTCAGAATAATAAACAACATAACTTTATTTAAATGATAGAAGTAAGCATCTATTTAGTTAAGTTTAACAGTTCAACAAACTAAAAAAGGAAATCAACTATTAGCAGTAAATTTAAAAAAAGCAAATTAATCGTTTAACTATACTAAATTAAATATTCAAAGACACATTTTCAAAAATAAAACAAATCTCAAGAATTTTTAAGCCTAGATTTTCTGTCGGTAGCTGCCCGCTCTGCCAATTTTTGAGCAGCACAACATATAATCGGCGTAACATAGCTTTTTTGCCCCAAATGGTGTAGGGACACGGACTATGAACTAAAAGCGTGTGGTCTTTTTCAAGAATCATTCACAAAAAAAAAAAAAATCAGATTTTGTTATCGACTCGGATTTAGAAACCTCGATAAGGCTTAAATAGCGGTTGATTAAAAATTTGGCACTTTATTAACAACATATCTAACCAACAAATAAAATTATATCTTTAGCATGTGTTTGTTTTTAATATATTATAAGGTCACTCCATTTATTTCAAAAGAAAAAAAGGGTAAAGAAAAGAAAAATTCGGATCTCTGAAATAAACAAATAATGCGTTGCTATTTTTTTTTTTTTTTTTTTTTTTTTTTAATCCCTTTCAATCAACACTGAAGAAAGGGAAATCTTTTTCAGGAATTCTCAACCGCAATGATATTTTTTATTTAAACGTTTTCTTGCCTTTTTCTCTTCTCCTTTTACGTGTCGCATTTCAGGCATAGTCACATTGTTGAACGGTTCAATAATCAGAATATCTTTTTCTTCAAACTTATATAAGATTCTTTTTTCTTTCAGAAAAGTACTTACATATGGAAGCAGTCTTCGCTGGCATTTCAATCATTAATTAAAATTCCAAAAATAGCAATCAAACTTACCTGCAAGAAAACAAAAGTAATAAATTCAAAGATAACATGAAAAAGAAATTTAGAGTAAATGCAATTTAAGCACCCTCTCCATATAGTGTGCTTCATAAGGCTAATATTTAAATTTTAATAATTCGTTTCTTTAACAAATACACTAGCGGGGGAAAAAAAATAATAATAATGAAACAGGCATGAGATTGGAAAAAGTCAAAAAAAGAGGAACAGCGCGTGAACCAGAAAATGAAAAGTTATTTTAAATATCACGCGTTAAAGGCAATAAAGAAAGTTATTTTATTAGCAATAAAATTGTCAATATTTTTGTTTAAATCCTGTTTTATATTTATTTAATTTAATTTTATGTTTTATTTGGGGAGAAAGAAAGGGGGGATCAGAGTGAATCAATTTATGCAAATACTACTATAAATAATTCCAAAATGAAAGTTTCTATTTTAAATTTGTTTTAAAGCAATGTTTTAAACAGCAATCTTAGCTAGTTGTCCAATTCAAATTTTAACGTACTTAAAAGATCATTTAACAAACATGGCAAGTTAATGTTTAATTTGCCACTCAACTGCAAAAAAAGTTGTTGAAAACATTAATATTGCAGCAAATTTTCCGCAACTTTTTTTATCGCGTTTTCTCGCGATCTTTTGTCTAATAGAGCATTAATTTTCAGACCTTTTCACGAAAATCGTATTTTTTTTCACGCGATCTGTTAACAAAATTCGCGTTTTTCCGCGATCTTTTGACGATATAAAAAAAAAGTCGGAAAGCGGAAAATCGCGGATCCGCGGAACAATCTCATGCGTAAAAATTTTGAAAATTATGGACGATAGAATAAGCTCAAAATCCGTTGTTCCCAAAACGAAGCAAAAAGATGAGGGGTTGTATCATAATATAGTAGTACGTGCAATATTATGTATGCTGTATTGACACTAATCAATGGATATATGGATACATCTTCTCATTTTTTCTTCTATTTTGAAAAAAACGGATTTTGAGCTTTTTGCATAGACGATAATTTTCAAGCTATGTTTTTGAGACTTTCACAAAAGTCGCTCTATGCATTTATCTAACACAGTATGCAAATTATATTTTGATTGCTTTCACGCATGCACAGTGCAAAATTATTTAGTAAAACGGCTCATTATTCATACAATTTTTATTATTTTTTAATTATGATTACAAGATATTTCTTGTGCGCAATGTTTTTTGTCGCGTTTTCTGAAGAAAAAAAAATATTTATATTACGAATTCTGCAAATTATAAGTAAAAAAATTGCAAAATTTGGGACAGTTTTTATGAAAACCTTAATTTTTTTACGATCATGCATGGTATCTGCGTAAAAATGAACATACTTTATTATAATAAGTTATTTAGTCATAATCTACAGTTTGAACGCTTTTGCTACTTTAGTTTTGACAAAGTTATCGAAAAGATATTCATTCCTTTTCAATTTGTTGACGATCCCCTATGGGGCTTCAGGAAAAAATCCTCGCAGAAATGTATGACCTGTATTATTCTACTTACACACCTGGAGTTTCAGGATAATTCCTCATTCATTTTTCTAGTTATTTAACAAAATAATGCCAAAAATCTCAAGTGGCTGGTCACCTTAGCCATATAGTTTTCATTGCATCTTCAAATTAAAACAACTGTGCTAATATAAAAATTTAAGTTTTTTTTTTTTTTTTTTTTTTTTTTTTTTTTTTTTTTTTTATGTATATGGTTTATATTTTAACATCTTATAAGTTAATATATATAGGTATTTATACAAGTGTCGCATGCAGGACATTTTGTCCTTTTTTCATGGAATAGCCCATTTGCTAAATTAAAACGAAATGTTTTGTTTTGAAAATAATACTTTAGTCGAAGAAAATTATCTGCCTTTCTCAGAGATGAAAATCATTAAAAAAAGCAAAAATGGTACAAAATATGGTCAATTTCGAAACAATAGCAATGGATTTATAATTTAATTAAAATTGATAGAACAGAAAAGAAGAACCAGTAAAATACGAAATGAAGAATCAGTGAAAAATGCACAATCAAACAAAACTGAAATTATGCAGCAAGAAATATCCCCATCCCCCACCCTCAATATATATGTATACAATAAAATTTGATACGAACGGCCCTGGTACAGTTTTCAAGCAATATATTGGATTTAATCATTTTTTTTTTTTTTTAAGTAATAAAAACTTGCAAGCATAAAGAGGAGGAATATTAAATGAAAAAATTGGGTATTATTTAAAGAGCACTTGTCTATTTAGAGTCAAAAAGAGGGAATGGAAAATTGCGTTAAAAAGATGGGGTGGGCAAGAAACTGGGGATTTAAATCAGATGACCTACTTCGATCACACACTACAACTACGTATCGAAATAATCATTTACAATAAAATTATAACAAAATAAAAGTCGGTTGACTCAAATCAGCTGCTAATAATAATAATAATAATAAACTTTCTATATGACCTTTTATTTAAATTTTCAATAAAACTTTTTTTCTTTAAAAAATAAATAAATAAGCATGTTGAAATAAATTTAAAAAACTAACTTTTGCAACATTTACATGTTAAAATTCAGTTGCTATGGTTTTGAAGTACTCAAAAAAAAAAAAAAAAAAAAGTTTTGAATTTAACACACTCCTTCTCTTTATTCCAAATGATATTTGATTTGCGCAAAATTATTAATTATTTAAAAAAATAGAAAAGAAAAATCCAATAAAATTTTGTTTAAAATTACTTGGTGCACAGCCACTATTTCATTGTTATTCCATAAACTAAACACGTAACACACACTCATAGAACAGCAAGCTTTTCTTTTTTTTTCCTGATGTGCATTAACAATGATTACAATAAAAGGATAATTAACCAACAAAATTAATTATATAGGAAACAACTAAAGAGAGCTTGATGACAGCAAATCGTGATAAATGAAGAACTCCTCTGCAATACAAAGGTGGAGTTAACATCTTCCACCCTTAATGATAAATTTCAAAAATGCTAATGAAATACCGTGTCTAAAGTCCCACCAAGAATTACTAGATATATAGTAGCCAAAATCCAACACACAGTAGCGCATAACAGCCGAATGTCAATGTATTATGTATTTGCTTAGGTTTGCATAAATTTTTATGAGTGAAATGAAAAATGTGAGAAATACCGATATCAGCAGTAATGAAAGCACGCATGTGTAAGCTGCAGAATAACTCAAAGTTCTGTTGGGGCACCTGAATTTTATCATTCCTTCGGTTACCTGATAATTCTTTAGTAAAGCGAGAGTGAAAACAAACGTCATAAATATTATAATCAAGTTATTTTTACCGGAAAAAAAGGGAAAAAACTATACAGGATGTCCAGATATTAAGACCCTGATTTCAAAATTAAATTTCTCAAAGATCAATAGAATTATGCGATGAAAGGTTTGTTTATAGCTATAAAAGTGTTATACAGAAGTTTCGATCGGTGAATATTTTGAAAAGATTGTGTTCTGATTGCAAAGAATGCTTGATTTGATATTTTTCTTGTTTGAGATTGCTTGCAAAGAGCGAGTTTTTCGACTTATAATGTCATATTTTAACATTTTTGGAATTATTTTTTTTAAATTTCCAAATTCTGAAAATTTTGTTTGAAAAATCGTTAAAATATGTACTGTACGCAGAAAACCTCGTTCTCTGCAAACAATCTAAAGCAAGAAAAATATCAAGTCAAGTATTCTGTGCAATCAGAACACAATCTTTTCAAAATATTCACTTATCGAAACTTCTATATAACATTTTTACAGCTTATCTAATAAACAAACCGTTCACAGCATAATTCTATCGATCTTTGTTTTTGAAAAACCTAATTTTGAAATCAGGGTCTTATTCGCTGGGCACCCTGTACATTATTTATTTACTTATTTATCTATATTTTATTGGAAAAATCTTGTTATAAAGTATCACACTTCACCGTACACCCCCCTTCCCCCCGCACCCTTCTCACATGTCAGGCTATCTTACATATATACTTGCAGTTCAGAAGCAAAGCACAATCATATTTCAAATTTTATTTTTAAACTTTACCTGTGTATTTTAATGGCTTTTGTGAGAATAACAATAAAAATGATTTGTGTACTTGTTTTGTATGAAAAAAGATTAAGGTTTAAAACAAAAACTAGATGGTAGACTGAAATAAAACTAAATTATAATTAATATACAATAATAATACAATATTAATATGAAAAACTGTAGCTTCTGGAATTTGAAATGGAATTTTATAGTATATTTGGCTTTAGATTTTATCTTTACTTTATGAACACAAAATTACTTTAATTTCAAAATAACTTCAAAATTTAATCTGCTGATTTTTGATGTTTTTTTTTAATCATAATGTGTGATGTCGCATTTCTTCTTACCCCCTCCCACCCCCTTGTTACAAAGTGTCACAATTTCACGAAACCTATCCCCCCCCACTTCAAGCGCGACATCATTTATGGACGGCCCCTAATTATTATTTTTTTGAGGGGGGGGGGGATTTATGACTATATTTTTCTTTCATTTTACCGATTTAAAAAACAATTTTCAGAACTTCATCTTATCATTTTTATTTAATTATCACAATCTTTAAAAAATTTTCAATTAAAAAAAATTATAGTTTAAAAAAAATAACGATTTATGTAATTAAATTAGCATACATATATTATAAAGCAAATATTTTTTTCTTCTAAATAATGAATATTTGGAAAATGCTTTTACCGATAAATTTTTAATTAAACAGTGGCAAATTATAGATTACCATTAAAGTAGATTTGGATCTGTTAAAATTTAAATATTTGTTCTTTTTTTAAGTTAAAAGAAATCAATGTTTGAATTAAATATAGATTTTCAATAATAGTTTAACCCGATAGCAGTAATTGCTTTATGTTAATGATTAGCACTGTTCATAACACAAAAAAGAAAAACAGAGAGATGTAATATGACTTAAAGGTCAAAATTAACGGTCGCCACTCGCCACGTGGCGACTGAACATTTGAAAGTGGAGACCGCAAAATTATATATTGGTCGCCACTTTCTTTCTTTTATTATTTTATCTATTTTTACAAATAAACGTACGCCGATGTTCAAGAGCCAAGAGGAAATGAAAACAGAAGCAAACAAAAATTCTCATTTTCCCCCTTTTCACCGGTCATAGATAGGTCGATTCCGGCATGGGAGAGGGGGAAGCATAGACTTATGGTCTCGACGGAGAGGGGGGGGGGTGTCTACGCGTCTACCACGTGACTCTCCAACTGAAAACAGAAGTGACAATCTGAAAAATAACAAAAGGAGGATTATTGTACTATTGGGAACTAAAACGGCCTATAGAGGCGCTGCTCGCAGCCTTCGATACAGGATAACTGTCCCTTTAATTTCCCTTTAACTAATGTTAAAGTCCCATTGAAAAAATTCTTTGTTATAAATGTATTTAAAAGTTTTTAGATATTCAAATTCGTATAATATTTACTTCCTCATATAAGACAGAAAACAAATGTGACAAGAAATCTGAAATTGTACAAAAGAATAATTATTCTGAACAAATTTAAAACGCATGTAATGCAATGAGCTTACACGGCGTTATCCTGAATGGAGAAGTTACATCTTTTCTCCACCAAATGGCGTATTCGAGCGCTTGAATCGCCAATCGCCGTTTGAAGTGGACACCAGTGTTGCCAGATCGGGCTACAAGTAGCGAATTGGGCTACTTTTGAACACCCCAGGCTACTTTTTTAAAAATCTGGGCTACTTGCTACTTTTTGCGCTACTAAAAAAAAAATTGCGCTACAATTTGCTACTTTTAGCTTCCTCTCGTTCTCTCTATTTTTTTTTTCTTTATATTTAAATATTTATGGATAAATTATGAAAAATATTTGGCAACTTTCTTTTAAATCTATATTTTTCTTTGGAATTTGGAATGGCAATGGCAACATTATTTTGGTTGTAGTTCGCACTGTTGCCAGTAGCGGGCTACAAGTAGCGAATAGACCCCTTGTATTGTGTTGTGTGGACCTTGTAATTCTGTTTGTGTACGTATGGCACAAAAATTTGATACTGTCATGTTTCCACCCACAGACTGAACTGAAGGGTTTTGGTGAAGACGAACTACTAAAGGTTTGTGATGCATTTAGTTTACCTTTTGAAAGAGCTTTGTCAGAGTGGAAAACTTTGAGGCCATTAATGTTTGAAAATTTTAAGCCATCAATTTCCTTGACAAATTTAATGTGAAAAACTAAATATTGACAAATTCAGCAGTTTTAAAATTTTGAAAGATCTTATCCAAGGACTACTGACAATATCTCCGAGTAATGCAGCAGTCGAAAGAATTTGGAGTAATGTTAAAAACATTATAAATGACAGATCAACCTCAATGAAAAAAGAAACAATTGAAAACAGATTAATAATAAAAAATACAAAAGTGTCATTGGAGGAATTCAATCCAAATTCAGTGATTGAACTGTGGTGGAATGACAGTATTAGAAGCAGAAGACCATATTTTAATGATTAGTTTACCTACATTTTCCAACTGTAATCGATTTTCCAATAAGATGTCTGGATTTTGTAATTTTACCTTATGTCATTTCAAATTAAAATCGCATAAATTCTGGTCTATTTTGCAATCCTGATAGTTCTAGCTCAATTTTATTTTATTTATTTTTTAAATTTAAGTTTCTACAATTCATGTTCAGTTTAAGAATTAACGTGTTTATTATTTGTTTATTTGTAAATATTACATTGGATGCCATCAAGTAAGCTGCGTATGTTTATTTAAGTTGTATATTTATACGAGTTTTGCAATATTAAAAAAACGCGCGAGTGGCCACTCAGAATTCCAAGCCCAGTGGCCACTGGCCACCTGCAAATTTTCTTAATTTTGACCTCTAATATGACTGACGGGGAATGTACATATTCTGCATTAGTATTGTTTTTAGAAACATCGATACGCGATATCCAGAAATGAAGCGCCGGAGAAAAGTTCGGTGATAAAAGAAAATATGTCATTATTTCTTATCGAATGATATTTCTTAAGGGTGTATTTCGATTCAAACTGCTTGTTTTTCGATTTATTTTTGAATTAACTTTTGCTCTCAAACACATGAAACTCGCAGATTCTCTTATTTAGAAAGTGCACAAGGTGCCGTAAAGGTCAATTCTTTGATAAGTGTACAAAATATTGCAAAAAAAGCAATCAAAAACGGCAATTTGAACCGATTTTTCCGAAGTGGGAGATAAGGGAACGAAAAAAAGGGTCTTCCAGAGAAGTTAATTGCTTATAAATCAAATTCTAATGAATTGAGCGTAAAAAGACTTTACTCGGCACCTCATACGTCCCTTCAAGAATCCCCTCAGCAAGTTTCATGATTCTACTTTTAAAAATGTGTCTGAAATTGTATCGGAAAATTTCGAGCTGCTGAAGGTGGAAAAGCGTTTTTTCGAATACACCCTTAAACTATTTTCCATCATTCAATGTATTTGAAAAAAAAAAAAAATAAATAAATAAATAAATAAAATTATTTGTGGGACGTTTTCTAATGGCGTATTTATTTATTTATTTTGAGTAACAACAAGATTTAACAAGTACCATGTTCATAATGTTGGCTCTAAGCCGTTTTAGTAGAGAGTAGGTGGTCCTTGGTAAAAGGCCTGGTGGTCCTTTTTATTTCCCCTATGCGCATGGCGGCCTTTTTAATTTCTCGTATGAACGAGATGGCAATTCAGTTGATCCCAGGAAAATATCACAAATTCCAGGAGCCTCTAAACATACCAATTAAAAATATTTTTGAAGAACAAGTTACATTTAAAAAAAAAGTGGTTTAAAAAAAAAAATAGGAATAGTGTATCCTTTTTTTAAAAAAATTCACCCTTTTTTAGAATATTTTTCCCTTTTTATAAAATTCCCGCCAGGCGGCCCTCTTTTTTTTTTTTTTTTTTTTAAAGTCAACACTACATTTTTATGATTGTCTAAAAATAAACTTCTCGTATGCTAAAACTGCATTGCTTGACTACATATTTCATATTTCCTTTTCTTTATTCTCAGAATCTCAACCTTTTCATACCTCATTTTGGAAATTTTAGTTTTTAAAGGTTTTAATAATTTAACACGGTCAATTAACATTCCATTCCCAATAATTGTTTTTAATGTATAATATAAAATTAAACTTATTTCAAAAAATTTCTAAATTTCGGTGCAAATCTTGTTTATAATTCTATGCACGTGCACCTAGATTCGAATCGAAACAATAGTGTAGCAGCCCACCTCTACAGGTACACTCTCACATAGGTGTAATACAGTTGCACCTGCACCCTACCAATGAAATATAGTACAGGTCGCTCCAGGTCCTCCCCCTACATTTTAACATGTTGTAAAAAATATCTTAAAACGTTGCCAATAGGTGGTGTAACTCTCTGATAAATCTCAAGTATAACGCACATTTATGATTTTTATCCTGATGCAGTAAAGAATGAAGACATATACAGAGACATTCCCTAGGTGACAGGAAGAAAGTACAGACTAGTGTACTTATTAAAAAAGTTTATTTTGAAATAAATAACAAAACTTTAAAATTCTTGTAATGTCAAATATAGCGAGTATATGTGATACGTATGAGTTGCTGTTATTTATTTTATTTATTGTCATTTTTTCCTGCTATTTAGTATATTTATTTTGTAATATGACTTGTTCAATTATTATGAATTACATTTCATAATGCTTTAATGAATGCCTTTTCTAAAAATTACAGTATAAAATACGGCGGAACTTCACTTTAAAAAAATGCAATAATGCTATTTTAAAAAAAGTAGGAAATCGAAGGAAAATAAACGTTAAATGACTACCAAAAATGCAACTAAAATGGCATTTGCATACCTACCTTACATAGAGCACAGTTCCACATGGCTAAAACATCGAGACAAAGTTATCCATCGAAAAACGTACTGATGAACCACGTTTGATAGGAACCTGAAGCGAACTGCGCATGACCAGAAAAGGCTAGTCTATGTCGAAAATAGGGAAGTCCGTATCATCTCGGGAGGGATGTGTTTACTTATTAAAACATCACGGATATGTCATTCCCCCCCCCCCCCTGAAAATACCTATTTGTTTTTGTCATTCAATCATATACTCTTAAATATTATATTGGAATACTATCATATTAAAATAAGTTATAAAAAGACAAGTGTAGTAAAAATATTATTTAAAGATATGCAACAATAAAAATACATTTATTAATAGTGAAAAAAAAAAAAAAAAAAAAAAAGAATCATAACATTTTTTGCAAATAATTTGCAACAATCTGATACTTTTTTGCCACAGATTTCATGTCATATATGCACCATGTTGGCGTCAGTTTTTTCTGTGGCCAATTTCAACTGAACTATCCGGAAACGCAATGTGACAGGAGATATTTGCATGTCAAAATTATTAGCATATACACATGAAGCTATTGAAAATGTAACTATTGAACACTGGAAAGAATATTGTTCACAATTACTGTATGTGAAAACTTCTTTTTCAAATACAGTAATACACACATATATACATATATATATATTAGTTATTTTCTATTATTTTAACCCTCTGGATCCCAAACCGCCCAAGATATTTTAATTCGTATAATTCAGTTCCCATCAGAAAATTAAAACAACAATATTTGCTTTAATCAATAACAGAACATTCCGTATTTAAATAAAACGAAATTAGCCATTGAATTTTTCTGGTGTGAAATGAACTACATAATTTCTAGAACGTGTTCTAGCATGGGAATTAAAGGGTTAAAACGAAAATAATAATAAATAAAAGTTTAATTAATAATTATAGAAAAAAATAATTTACACCACTGTAAAAAAGAAAATCATAGTCGATAAACAATTTATTAACAGATAAACAACTATAGCCAGGTTTCGATGTGAGTAATAAAATCGCTATTTAGTTGCAATCGCGCCAATGTGATGCGTATATGACATCCATGCCTATCATTATTCATTGCATTTTTTTATTAAATGGATTGTAGACAAGCGAAGAGACACATACTCTGTTCTGGTTGGCGCGATTGGCGAAAAAATTGAAATTGGTGACAAAAAGATATTTTAGCAACTTATTAGATTTCTCAAGATGGTGGATAAACAATATTTTTAAGTAATTTATAAAGATTTATTTATTTAATAAACTCTGTTATCCCGTTGACTAAAATACTATCGCCAAATTATAAGATTAAATGCCAATAATGGGTGATGGTGAATGTCAATTCAATGACATTAAATACGATACACGTGTTTAAAACGTCATTGATTTTTATTTTGACTTTTTATTTTGTATTTTTATTAATATTCTACTAATTATTTGTTTTTTTTTTAATTACTAGGGGGCGCCGCCCCCCTGCTCGCTATGCTCGCCAACCCCCCGCGTAATCGCTTCGCGATTCCAAATTATTGGCTACCCCTGCTTGCTGCGCTCGCCATGGTATGAATAAGCAGTTGCAGACCTTTCAACTGATGTGTCACACGACTGGTGTTGTAAAGAAATTGAAAATGTGCCCCGCTGGGGGGTAGAGTGGGGGTGACACACAAGACATCCATAAAATGAATAAACAGTTGCAGACTTTTCAAATGATGTGTCACACAACTGGTGTTGTAAAGAAATTAAAAATGTGACCCCCCCCTGGGGAGAGCAAAGTGTGGGGGTGACACACAAGACATCCATAATATGAATAAGCAGTTGAAGACCTTTCAAATCTTGTGTAACACGACTGGTGTTGTAAAGAAATTAAAAATGTGTCCACCCTGGGGAACAGAGTGGGGGATAACACACAAGACATCCATTATATGAATAAGCAGTTGCAAACCTCTCAAATGATGTATCAAACGACTGGTGTTGTAATGAAATTAAAAATTTGGCGAAATATTACAGTTATCGTCAAGTTGGCGTCACTTTTGACAACTAATTTTGGTCGCCAAATTTGGCGATATATCGCCAAGTTGGCGACAAACTTGGCGATTGTTGGCGATGGTAACCTTTTCTCTCTTTATGGTAACCCATACGGCGATGCATAGACGGATCCCTTTCCTGATTGGTCTATTCGGCTCATGGAAGGAGTGGACAACCCGGATTCGTTAGTTCCGGAAATCTTCCACATCAGCATCATTCCAGGAGTCATTCCTTTTAAGGCTAGTTTTTTTTTTACTAGGGGGGCCCCGCCCCCCTGCTCGCTATGCTTGCCAACCCCCCGCGTAATCGCTTCGCGATTCCAAATTATTGTCTACTCCTGCTTGCTGCGCTCGCCAATAACCCATGGTATGAATAAGCAGTTGCAGACTTTTCAAAAGATGTGTCACACAATTGGTGTTGTAAAGAAATTACAAAATGCGCCCCCTCTGAGGGCAGAGGGGGGGGGGTTACACACAAGGTATCCATAATATGAATAAGCAGTTGCAGACCTCTCAAATGATGTGTCACAAAATTAGTGTTGTAAAGAAATTAAAAATGTGCCCCCCCCCTGGGGGGCAGAGTGGGGGATGACACACAACACATCCATAATATGAATAAGCAGTTGCAGAGCTTTCAAATGATGTGTCACTCAACTGGTGTTGTAAAGAAATTAAAAATGTGACCCCCCCTGGGGAGAGCAGAGTGTGGGGGTGACACACAAGACATCCATAATATGAATAAGCAGTTGCAGACCTTTCAAATCTTGTGTAACACGACTGGTGTTGTAAAGAAAATAAAAATATGTCCCCCCTGGGGAGCAGAATGGAGGATAACACACAAGACATCCATTATATGAATAAGCAGTTGCAAACCTCTCAAATGATGTATCAAACGACTGGTGTTGTAAAGAAATTAAAAATTTGGCGAAATATTACAGTTATCGCCAAGTTGGCGTCACTTTTGACAACAAATTTTGGTCGCCAAATGTGGCGATATATCGCCAAATTGGCGACAAACTAGGGGGGGGCCCGCCCCCCTGCTCGCTATGCTCGCCAACCCCCCGCGTAATCGCTTCGCGATTCCAAATTAATGGTTACCCCTCCTTGCTGCGCTCGCCAATACCCCATGGTATGAATAAGCAGTTGTAAACCTTTCAAATGATGTGTCACACGACTGGTATTGTAAAGAAATTAAAAATGTGCCCCCCTGGGGGGCAGAGTGGGAGGCGACACAAAAGACATCCATAATATTAATAAGCAGCTGCAGACCTCTCAAATGGTATGTCACACGACTGGTGTTGTAAAGAAATTAAAAAGGTGCCCCCCTGGGGGGCAGAGTGGAGGTGACACACAAGACATCCATAAAATGAATAAACCGTTGCAGACCTTTCAAATGATGTGTCACACAATTGGTGTTGTAAAGAAATTACAAAATGCGCCCCCTCTGAGGGCAGAGGGGGGGGTTACACACAAGATATCCATAATATGAATAAGCAGTTGCAGACCTCTCAAATGATGTGTCACACAATTGGTGTTGTAAAGAAATTAAAAATGTGCCCCCCTGGGGGGCAGAGTGGGGGATGACACACAACACATCCATAATATGAATAAGCAGTTGCAGACCTTTCAAATGATGTGTCACACAACTGGTGTTGTAAAGAAATTAAAAATGTGACCCCCCCCCTGGAGAGAGCAGAGTGTGGGAGTGACATACAATACATCCATAATATGAATAAGCAGTTGCAGACCTTTCAAATCTTGTGTAAAACGAGTGGTGTTGTAAAGAAATTAAAAATGTGTCCCCCTTGGGGAGCAGAATGGGGGATAACACACAAGACATCCATTATATGAATAAGCAGTTGAAAACCTCTCAAATGATGCATCAAACGACTGATGTTGTAAAGAAATTAAAAATTTGGCGAAATATTACAGTTATCGCCAAGTTTGCGCCACTTTTGACGACTAATTTTAGTCGCCAAATTTGGCGATATATCGCCAAGTTGGCGACAAACTTGGCGATGCATAGACAGAGCCCTTTCCTGATTGGTCTATTCGACTCATGGAAGGAGTGGACAACCCGGTTTCGTTAGTTCCGGAAATCTTCCACATCAGCATCATTCCAGGAGTCATTCCTTTTAAGGTTAGTTTTTTTTTTGCTATAGAAGGACTATAGAAGGATTTAAAATAAAATTACATCAATATGTATAATTTTTGGCTATTAATTTGGAGATTTGTATAATTTAGCGAAATCGGTCGACGGGATAACTAAGTAGTACCTTATATTATTTTTATAATTTTATATATTTATTAAATATGTCAAATTTAAACAAAATCTATAAAATTTTTCGAAAAAATATGCTAAATGGATAAAAATACATAAAAAACAAATTGGTAAATTTCCTTCTAGTAGTAAAAAAGCAACCCCAAAGGCTGGAGACTGCAACCATGTCGATTCATTTAATGCCAAAAAAATCTCGCCATAAAAAACCAGAACAGGATATGGAACTCTTCCCGTAGACAATTATGAATCACTGGATTCAGATGATAAATCCCAATCAGAATCCGTTTCATAAAGATGTATTTCAAATGTTCACACAATTCTTCAATTATGCCTTCATTTTTCCAATAAATAGATTCTAACGATGCTACATGTGAACAATATTCTTTCCACTGTTCAACAGTAACATTTTCAATGGCTTCATGTGTATATGCAAATAATTTTGACATGCAAATTTCTCCTGTCACATTCTGTTTCCGGATTGATTTCTGCTCAAACATATTCTATAGTATTAATATCAGTTTTCACTCAGAAAAAAAATTCAAAACAATATTTAAAACCATTGCCTTGGTTACGTGAAAAATATTTCGGCCGCTTTCGCCAGGCTATCTTCCCTACTGAGTGAATGGATTCTGCCTGGCATTTTGCCATCTGGGGCCACTGCAAGCATGGTACATCAGTACTAAAGAATGGAGAAACAACGATAAATAATTGAGACAAAAGTGCTTGTTATCTGTCAAGGAGTTTTCAATTCATTTGATAAGATGAAAACAAGAATGAATTACGTAATTTTTTAAGCACTGAGATGTATGATTGATGTATGAAAACAGAAAGTAAAGTAACAAACACTCTGCAGCCCACAAGACCCCACATCTAATCTTTTTCTATAAACTCACCTTTTTTACTTACCCATCGTATGTAGTATAGCGTAAATCTTGCAATCGTTTAAATTTTTTTTTTTTTTTTTTTTTTTTTTTTTTTTTTTGACGGATTTACACGTTTTAAACATTTGATCAGGGCTGTCCAACGCGGCGCCCGCGGGAGTCATGGCGCCCTTTTGAAGGTTTCCAGTTACTAGTCTTTAATTTTTAAATACAATTCCCTTGTAAAGTATATTTTCTTTAAATTTCTTGGTATTTTCATGAGAGATATTTTAAAAATCTCTACAAGTTCTCTAGAAGTATTTCACGTATCAACAATTATAAAGTGCGTAACATATTAAAAGAAAGGCAACAGCACATTAGTTTATTCTTGGATTGATATTTGTTTTTGATCATGATTCTTTTAAAAATAAAATGTAGAAAAGTATAAGCAATCCCTTTTCTCTTTCGTGAACTTAAATTCAGCCTCATTTGTTATTGACGTAGTTTCATTGGCCATTGGCTGTTTTAAAAGCTATCTTTTTCTTCCCAGGACCTTTGAAATTTTGGGTAGTTTTGTTTATTTAAAAAATCTATAAAATAGTGCGCAAAGATTTCCGTCAATGAAAGCTCTTTCAGGTTCTCTCTTTGGACCTACCAATGACTTAGTTTCTGTACTTTTTATAATAGCAAATTTGCACTTCCAAAAAAAATTTATGTTATTGCAGAATATTTGCATCCCCAAAAATCCTAATAATATCTCTGATTACCATTTTATTTTAATAATAGATGACATTTCATTTTCTGGCTCCTTTTAATTCAAAAATGTTGAGATAAACCCCCGCAAAAAATGTATTATTCAAAATTTATTACATTTTTATTTTTTATTTATCTAATTTGACGTTTTAGATCTATAGGGACATTATGTCTCATTTGCTTATATATATTGCTACTAATATTAAAAGATGATTTTCTTGCATGTTTTGAGCCATGTCAATGATAGCGCCCTTCATTGATTGCCAAAAGTTGAGGTGCGCCTCTGCTTAGTAAAAGGTTGGACAGGCCTGCTTAGATATTCCCAAAAAAAAAAAAAATTAGAAAAAATAATTTTTTGCCGTCCTTTAGTCTATCTGTAGACGCTCTATATCCCGAACAAGTTGAGATAGAGACTTGAAACTTTGTGTGTATTTTGTATAACATAATGGGAAGAAGCCTCGAATTTGGTAATTAAATATCAGAAACCTCGATAGTCAGGAATTATTTTTATCTCTCGAAATGTTTGTTCTGTTACTATCGTTCGTTCTATACTCTCGAAATGTTCTAATTTTCGATTTTATTTATTTTAAGGAAAAAATATAAAATACAACAACAAAAAAAAATTTCCAAGTTGATCGGATAATTAGTTGCCGAGATATTTGTAATCATTATTTCCACATTCGTTTATTTCTCATGACCTGGTATTTCATTCAAATTTCAATTCAAATGTATATTTTACTTGGAAATGAGACGCTTAAGGGGCTACTTCAGTCAAATGAAAAGATTCATTCGCTAATGCTAAACCTATGGAAGAAATTTATAACGATATCTCGGTTGCATATCAAAATTTTTATATGACGTTTTTTGCATTGGATAGCCGAGAAAGATCGTTTTTTACTTTTTTAATTTTGGTTACAGATGTTTTTTACGAGGACGTTTTTATATTCGGAACCGGTTTGGAAAGAAAAAGCATCCTCATAAAAAATATCTGCAATCAAAATTGAAAAAGTAAAAAACGACCTCCATTCAGGATCAATCTGAGTTATCGAATGCGAAAGAATTCATTTAAAAGTATTGAAATGCAATCGGGATATCTTTATAAATTTCTTCCATAGGATTAGCATTAGCAAACGCGTTTTTTCATTTGACTGAAGTAGCCCCTTAATCCGACGTAGTAAACTGTTAACTAACATGATTATCATTTTTGGAGTTATCTCTGTTATGCAATTCGGTACTACGTTATTATCTAGTCGACCAAACAAATGTCGCCAACTTGGTGATACATCGCCAAATCTTGCTCGCCAAATTACTCGCCAAAAGTGATACCAAGTTGGCGCTATTTTCGGTATTTCGCCAAATTCCCATAGACTTCCATTGTAATCCAATCGTGTCCCGTTTTGTTAAATATACGTTTAAATTTTGTTTTGGAATTGGAAGCATTTTATAAATAGTTTACCTATCTTTTATTTTCATATTTTGTATTATGCAGACGCATGATGGATAAATATTACGGTGGCTCACAAGGGCTAGTTTTTTAAACGAATGGTGCTTACCAAAAAAACTGATTTATAACAATTATAAAACATAACAAATTAAAAATTTTAAATGAAATCATTTCTATTTTTAAAAGTAACATTTAACAGGTATGGACTTATAAATAATAAATAACTCTCACCAACACGGAATAAATTTTATACCAAAAAATCGGACCACCGACAACTAAAGAAAATGAAAAAACTTATTGCAACATAATAGAGAATTAAAAAATTAGCATGATCTAGGTCGAAGGGGGAAAAAAATGTAGAAAATAAATATAAAATGCAGATAATGATAAGTAATGATTACGATTTAATTTAAAATCGGAACTTCAAATTTCTCCCAGAATAAAACTTATTCTATATAATAAAAAAAGAAGAAAATTATGTTTCTCTTTTGTCCTCCTTTTTATGAACTTATACTATAAATCTAAAATTTTTATATTTCCATGATAAAATTTCAATTTTTCTATTTTATAATTATGCCATAAGAATGCAAATAGCCAAGTTCATTATGAAGTTTCAAGATAATAAATAATGTAGAATATCTGACAATCAAGTGTTTCCAATGTATGGAGTTTACCTACTAGAATTTTTGATTAATTACTTGCGTTTTATTTAATCGCTCGTTATATATCAAATTAAATTTAAGCATTCGAAAATTATGTTTATAAAATTAGAAAAACACAATAAATAGAACTGCTAACGTAAGATTGCTGTCAACGGCTTCGCAATATTTTCAGCATTTAAAACAATCCTGCCAATTCGTTTTAATGAGTTGGTACAGAAGTATGTTTAACCACTTAACCGTCTGCCCCGAGATAACTCGGGGTTAAAAGCACTGTTTCCCCATACCCATCGCCGGTGAAGTGGTTAATGCTAGAAAAAACCTACAGACAATTTTTTTTTTCTCATGCTGTCAAAAAAAGCTCCTCCGAAATTTCCACTCAATTTGTTTTGACTTACATTTTGGAATCCTTTTGTTGTGAAAAATTTGGGATATTTCAGATCTTGGTAAAAGGAAGGGAGCAATTATTCCCTACAGGTGGCAATGTCAGTAAGTCCCATGAAATATGTCAACGAGGTCAGTTCTTAACAGTGGTAAAATTGTACAGTGATATTCTCTATGGTAGAAAAGATTAACTGAAGGGAAAAGGATTAACTCTTGCACAACCCAAAGTGTTGCCTTGATAAACGGCAATGCAACCAATTAGCATTTCAAAAAAAGGATTAGGCCATCATCAAAACTTTTCCCATCTCTTAGCACCTAGACAGCTGTAAAAGGAGCACAGTAGCTGCATGTTTAGGATCCAAATTGCTCACATAGTTAATAAACTACTTTTCAAACAGTTTTTAAACGTGCTCCAACCGATAGCGATATCCCATGGGGAAACTCAAACAAGGGATTACTAATTAATTAATATAATTACCGAACCATTATTGAATTACTTTAAATTTGAAATTAAAAATTATAAAAGAGAAGGGGAAACCTATATCGGTAAAACGCAGTTTATATATTATCAGGGATTCAGAAAACTCACTTATCTCCCAAAAAACCCAAGTGATTTTTTTTCTGGGGGGGGGGGGGGGGATAAAACCCACATCAAAACGGTTTTAACAACCCGTGATATCATTTAATATACTCTAGCTTTTACATTAGTTTTTTAACATTTGTGTTTAAAGGTTACATCATTATTCTATAACCATATATGATGAGTATATTTTTCAATCAGAGGGGAAAAAATGTACAAAATCGGAAACCCATATATCAATATGTTTAAAAAAAGTGATGAAAAATTCATCGAACGAAAATATAGCACTTTTAGCATAGATAATACAGGGCTCCCAACACATTTTAGTCCTCAAAAAGGGGGAAAGGGGACTATTTTTATTTAAAAAGGGGACTTTGGGGGAACATTTTTATTTAAAAAGGGGACTTTGGCGGAACATTTTTGCTTAAAAAGGGGACTTTGGGGGACCGTTTTTGCATAAAAAGGGGATTTCGGGGGATCATTTTTGCTTAAAAAGGGGACTTTGGGGGACCAATTTTATTAAAAATGGAAACCAAATAAAGATCATATGTGTGTAAAAATATAGCACAAATTTTCATAAATAAGAAAGTAAATTTTTAAAATTACCCCAGAAAATGTGTTTGATGGTTATCTTTATATGATTTCATTAAACAATGTATACAATTTTATTTAAGCACATTTAAATATCCTACCAAAAAAGTAAATAAAACATTCAATATTTCAGCATTCACCTTGATAATTTTCGTTATAGATAAAAAATAATAGTGATCAGTTAATAAAAAACAAGTAAGTGGTTAAGTATGATCACAGATCACTCAGAGACTTTTTTTTTTTTTTTTTTCAAAACATTCTAACCTTTAATTAATAAACCAAAATTGTTAATAATTAAATTTGTTAAAAATTGATTATTGTTTATAATGATTAAATCCCAGGGGTGATTCTCGTCCGAAAATTTAAGGCATCCTTTTCCGAAAATTTGAAATTGGGTTATCAGTTCCGCATAGTTGCCAACTTGTACGGTTTTGCGCGCGGAAAAAACAATGGCGTAGAAATGCAAGTTTCGTGACAGAATCGCAGAAATAACATATATTTCGTCAATATTTCGTGGAAAAACGACGATTTCGTCAACGTTTTTGCAAACGAACTTTGTCAAAAGATCGATGAAAAACGCTAATTTCCTGTACAAATCGCAGTAAAAACTGTAATTTCACCAAATATCGCAGATAAAACACTGATTTCTTCTGAAGACGGCGGGAAAACGGCGATTTCGTCTAAAGATTGCAGATATAACACCGATTTTGTTAAAACATCGCGGAAAAATATTTTGTCAAAAGAATATTTGAAAAAATACGCTGATTTCATCAAAAGATCACGGAAAAAAACGCTAATTTTGTCAAAAGATTGCGGGAATAAAACACCATTTTCGAGAAAAAATCGTGCAAAAAAGCAAATTAGATCGCGAAAAAACTGCCGATTTTGGCAAAAGATCGCAATAATTCGCTGATTTTGCTAAAATATTGCTGATTTCGTCTGAAGATGGTAGGAAAACACCGATTTTGTCCGAAGATCGCTGTAGGGCGGGAATGTATACCCATATAAAGAGGAATCTCAAGTGATACTCATATATTTTATTGACATAATAGTTAGGAACTTATATATGGAACATCAAATGAATATCAATAAATACAACTGACAAAATTAATTGCAAAGAAAAACGCATGCTTTCAAAAGTTATCGGCCATCTTGGAAAGCTTGGAAAAAAATTGTGTTACAATAGAAAATCACTGATCAATTAGATTTACAATTAGTATGTTGGCATACCTTTAGCAAAATGTACCAAGGCGCAGTGACTTGGCATCAATTTAATGAACAATTGAAAATCATCTGTGGTACATTTTCCCACTCATCTTCAAATTTATGGGGAAAATTCTGGCCATGCTGAATTGGAGTTTTATTAATTTCAAACATGTTTCTAAAGTTCATTCCAAAGATTTTCATTAGTATTTAGATTGGGTGCTTGGGTTAGCCATTTAAAAAGTGAAATATTTTTGTGCAAAAGCCATTGCTTGACAAGCTTTCATGTATGCTTTGATTTCTTATTATACTGAAACTAATAGTTGTGACCAAAATTTTGGATCCAATAAGGCAACAAATTATCTTGCAAAATATCCTTATATATTGCATCATTCATCTTGCTCCAGATTTTAACAGACGGATTAGCATCTTTTCCATAAAATGCTCCTCATAATGTAACGTATCTTCCACCATGCTTAATTGTAAGAATAACCTATCTGGAATCATGTCTTTTGTTGCTAAGTCATAGGGCATACTGCTTGCCAAGGGCCGTTATTAAAGACTGGTCAAGCAGTAGCTTAATATAGTAAATTTCTCATTCTGCAATTTTTTTAATTTTTAAGAACTTTAATGATTCTTAAAATTTGCCTGTATTCTGAGGTGATTTTTTAACATTTAAATTCATGAAAGAATTTCAGTTACAACGCTTTTTTATACCCATTATAATGCCTTTTTTAAGCCCACTTTAATAAATTTTGTCTTCTTGGATTTTTAAACTTTTAGTGATTTTCAAAAAAAAAAATTTTTATTTTGCGGCGATTTTTTTAAACACAGAAAAGGGGACTTGGGGGACCAAAATATAAAAAAGGGGACTAAAAAGGACCTTTTTCTAAAAAGGGGACTTTTGGGGGAAAAAGGGGAACATTTGGGAGCCCTGATAATAGAAAAAGAATGCGCTCGCCAAAAATATTGATTTCCATTATTCTGCTTTGGCCTCCTGTCGAATGTATTTAATTAGGTCCCGCTCATTCTGCTATGACCAAACCTCCTATTTTGGATATGAAATGCTGCAAGAAAAATCTATTAATATTTCTGAAAATGTTGCATTAGTAATTTGATGTATGGTGATGAAGATAGTACAATTTTTGAAGAAAATTGCGATGATAGTGATAATTAATTAGACTCTGCTGATAGTCATACTGTATACATGTACTAATAAAAGAAAGTGATTTGTGGATTTGCTAGAACATTCTGATAAAAACTTGGTTAGTGAATGGTGATAATTTTTTCGTTCTAAGTGAATAGAGCATTAACACATTTTTATAAATTAAAAAGTATTTTTTATGTTTTTTTAATATATATATATATATATATATATATATATATATATATATATATATATATATATATATATATATATATATATTACCACCTCTTTCCTTTTACAATATTAATTTTGGATAATTTCTTAGACTCGTGTATAAGCCGACACCCCAACTTTGGATCCAAAAAATGCCCAAAATTCTCCGCTGATACACGGAAATATGCGGTAAAATATATAATGGGTGTATTGCCAAATGTAAATAAGTCAAAATTGTCAAAATGAAAAAAATTACGATTTTTTTTTTCTTCTTTAAACTACTAATGTAATTAAAAGAGGCCAAATTTAATGTACATGGCTAATCGCAACATTCTCGCACAGGTCAAAAATGACAAAGTTTTTTTTATAAAAATATTTTGATAGTTTAAAGCTTGTAATATAAGTTCTCAACTCAACTGGGTAAAAAAAAGACTTTTGGCAGTACACTAACAATCTATCCACACAACGAAAACAATTTACATATGTTAAAAAAGCAACAACAATTCGAAAAAAATTATTTATGTATAAGCCATAATGAATAAGGGTATATGCTTTTATGTACGTAAATAAAAACCTGTTTTAATATATGAAACTTTTTATTCATTAACTATTTAATCATAATGTAAAAATAGATATTTCATGTTTAGGATTTAAATTAATTCAGAACAGACATCGATCCAATAAATTATAAATCACTCAGTACTCAGATTAATAGTAACTATCATTTTTGTCTAAAATGTCAGTAAATTTTAACTAATTTCATTGTTTTTTCGATCCTAATCTTTTTCGAAATTTTGATCAAATAATACCTCTTACTTACACTGATTTATGTGTGTTATTTTGATTCAAATTACTTGTACATTAAGTTAACCAAAAAATATAAGATTTTTTTAATTTCATAAATGATTTAAAAGTAATTTTTAGGTGTGAAGACAAGGAAAGTGTCAAATTTGCTTTCACAAGAAATAAATAAATTAAAAAAAAAAAAAAAAAAACAATAGAATCCGAAATAACACAATAAAGCCCGAAAAAATCCAAAAATTTAATTATTTTTAAATTATATGAAGAATACGAAGAACAAATTTTTTAGATATTTTTAATTTTTTTACATAACTTGCTTTCACCTCTTAAAAAAACTATAGAATCCGAAATAACATAATAAAGCCCGAAAAAAATTTAAAAAAAAAGTAATTATTTTTAAATTATAAGAAGAATACGAAGAAAAAAGAAGTTTAAAATCTTAAAAGTTTAAACTTGGTGTTTAGAAAGTTAAAAATTTCAACTTGTTTAAATTGTTAAAAGTTTAATGTTAAAAATGTTCAAAATATACAAATACATAAAACATGATTAGCAGCCTTAAGCATGCTGAGTGTTTTTCAAATGAAGTACATTTATCCATATTTTCGAAAGAAGTTTCATCGATTTAAAATAAATGATAACGACAGTGACAGTAGCATGCCGATTCTCCCTTTCTCCCCAATCCTTATATGTAAAGCAGAAAATCTGCAGGCCAGACAAATTTTCGGAGTAATGCGATATTTGGAATTATGAATGATAAAATTGTGACTATTGTTGCTCTTGACCAGTCAGCACTAAAATAAAAATTGAGAGCCATCGCGTTAACTTCATCTCCAAAATAGAGATGGGTTTATTTTATGAATAGCTAATGCAACAAATTACTTTCGAAAATAAATTATATAAATTCATCGTGTCAGTCACTTATAAAAATCAAATTAACAATATTGTCAGATTTTTTTTTATTTAATCAAATTCTGTTTGCTTCCCCCCCTTTTTTCCCCTTACTTTAACTCGGGAGAACGCGCACTTACCCAGGGTATGAATGGTTTTAACTTTGTCACCAATAAAATCAAATTAAAACAGTCACTTTATTTAGACGGAGATAATTTTTACAAATTTTGCGATAAAATAAGTTGAAGATTACTTTTAAAAAATTACTCGTTGCAATTGTAAAAACCATACGCACCCCGGGTCTTTTAGGCCCTGCGCGCGTCCTCCCGTGTTAAGGCAAGACGATCCTGTGGGATATAGCGAGCTTTTAACCACTTAACTAATCAATATTTTTGAGGGGAAGGGGGAGGGACTTTCAAATCATGCCTATTTTTTGGGTCTTTTACAGAATTTTTAATCTTTAACCAACGGTTTTTCGAAGAAGAAATTTTTGACAAGTTGAATCAGAAAAATGCTCGGATTAAATAATACAAAATTTACAAAAAAAAAAATACTGGTGAGAATAATAAATGATGAAATCACTTGCCCGAACGCTGATTGGCGAAAACACGTTGCTCGTATGACGTACGGATAAATCAGGGAAGCGGTTAAGACCAAATTCCTAGGAAACTATCCGACCAATTTTATAAAGTTTTGAATCCATATTCACATAATTAATGCTCAAGAATTAAATCTGAGTTCATTTCTACTCATAAAACTTAATTTTAGAGCAATGGCAAACTTTCAAAAATTTTCCCGTTTTTCAGGGGTTTTCTTCTTTTTCTTTTTGAGACTAAATATATATTTTTTAAACTGTCTATCGCATATGATCTAATATTTATGTTCTACCACCCAAAAATCTTTATCGAAAAAAAAACTTAACACTTCTAACTTGGTGTGAAGTTTTTGCACAGTTTTATAAAATACACGAATTAAAGTATATATAAACACATGAATAAAATTTAATTACATACTAGCAAAAGCCGTGCTTTGTTTGGATTCGCGAAGCATTATTTCATAAGATAAATATTTGAAAGTAAAAAGATATTTTTTAGCATCTTAATTAAGCAAAAGTGTTATGTTTTGGCGCATTTTAATTTTAGAAATGTACATTCAGCCAAATTCCATAAATTGTTTTTAAAAGCCATATATATTAAAAATAATACTAATACTAATTACTTTATAATAATTAAATATGCTTCATTTGGTTCAATTTTCAACTTTTGTCTTCAAATAACACTTTATATAATGAATTTGACAATTAATTGTATTTGTTTACAATTCTTTTTTTTTTTTCTTTTTTTTTTTCGCCACTTTACAAAAGAAAAAAAAATCATAAAAAATATATTTTTTTTAAACGTAAGTATCATTTGCATAAATGATTTCCCATAAAAAGAATAAATTGTGTATTTGAATTCTTAACACTGAAAAATATTTTTATAATTGAATGTAAATAATTGAATTTTCACAAATTTTAATTTATTAAAAATATGCTATAGTTTTCAAAGGTATATTAAAAATTTCATAAAATAAATTGTGGGACTATTATATGATTAAAAAGAATGAGTACCAAAATATGCGCTTTTTCGGACCAATCTTAGTAAAATACTCTATTAAAATGCATTTTTGGGGGGAATAGTGAAAATGTATATTTTTTTATTTAATGGACCTTATTCTTTCTTTTGGTTCGAAACTACAAAAACTGCCGTTTTATTTATGTGACTTCATCGGAATATTACCGATCGAAATCATTGCAAGCAGATGATTGCAGAAAATTTTGTTTACACTTAAAAATATATAAATTTACATTTATTTCCAACTAATAATCCATAAAGAAAAGAAGCTTTTTTCCCCCTTTCGGTTCGAGGCTATAAAAATCGCTAATTTACCCTGTGTTATGTCACAGGAATACGGTCCATTAATCATGATTCTAGCTATAACTACCAACTCCATAATTTATTTTTCTTCTGAGAATATAAGTGTTTTATTTTTTATTTGCAAAAAAGCAGAATTACTAGCAAAATTACGGAAAAACATGTAAAATAAATTATTTAAAATAATTTTTTTAAGGTTATTCTGTAAAATAATAATAATAATAATAATAATAATAATAATAATAATGTGCAAATCTACAGATCATAATTTATTTTTATGTTTAATTACAACTCAAAATCCTGAATAGTTTTTTTGTAAAGTGTACGACAAAATGTAATTTGAGTAGATTAGTAGAGGATTCACTTCGCTCATCCTATTAATAAATGAGTATAAAATGTTAGAGTAAAATTAATATGAGTGAGTGTGGCATCTCAGTTGCGTATTCTCTTAAGGACAAGTGATTAACCGTTCTCAAATATTTCAAAGTTTAAAGGAATAAAAATTAGAACTTTAAGAGAAAGATGAATTTAGATACACATGAATTAGAGAAACAAGTCTATTATTTAAATATTGTTCATTCACTATCATGTAGTTTCTGAGGGGTAAACGGAAAAAAAGTGACCGGAAAAAAAGTTATCGGAAAAAAGTGACATAAACTACACAAGCTGAAAAAAAGTGACACGGAAAAAAGTGACACGGAAAAAAAGTGAAGCGGAAAAAAAGTTACCGGAAAAAAAGTGACAAGGAATTGATTTTGGGGATTTATTATTGATTTTGGAGATTCAGTGGTTAAGTATGAAAGGGGGATCGGGGAGGGGGGGGGGCTCATAGTTTAGGTAAATGAGTTTTTCATGCTGAATTAACTGTTTTGGTTCAATTTTTGGATATACGTTCATCCTGAAAAGACGCTTGCCTGATTAGTGTTGGGAAGGGACGATTACCCCCCCCCCCCCATCTGTCCTCAATTAGATGAATGGGTTTTTACGCAGAATTATCCAACGTGTGTCAAATTTGCATATAAGATCTTTTCGATAAGGCTTATGTATAGTATAAAATGCCTGAAGAGATTCTAGGAGTTTAAGGGTTAAGTATAGAGAGGGAACGGAGGATAACCTTTCTTAAATTAAATTAATGGCTTTTTACGCATAATTATCCGATTTGCTTAAAATTTTGGACATAAGTTCATTATGATAAGACGTATCTTAGATTAGTTATGGGTTCTTCTGCTTATTATAAAGGGGGGGGGGACGAGCAATTCTCCCCCTCAAACTAGATAAATATGTTTTTATGCAGAATTATCCCATGTATTTCAATTTTAAATATAGGTTCTTTCTGGTAAGGTGAATTCCGGAATAGTTTTAAGGATTTAATGGCTAAGTATAAAGGGGTGAGGTAGGAAACCCCTCTTAAATTAAATAAATAGCTTTTTATGCAGAATTATCAGATTTGCTTCGAATTTTGGACATGGCTTCATTATGATAAGACGTATTTCTGATTAGTTATGGGTTTCTATTGGTAATTAAAAAGGAGGGCGGGTGATTACTATACCCACCTTAAATTAGATTTAAAAAAATTATGCACACTTATCCGATGTATTTCAAATTTTGGATATAGGATCTTTCTCATAAAGTGAATTCCTAAATAGTTTTATGGGTTTAATGGCTATGTATAGAGGGGGAACGGGGGATAAACCCCCTTAAATTAAATAAATGGCTTTTTACGCAGAATCATCCGATTTGCTTCAAATTTTGGATGTATATTCATTATAAGAAGGCGAATCTCTGATTAAATATGGGGTTCTTTTGATAATTAAATAGGGGAAGCGGGCGATTAATCCTCCACTCTTTAAATAAAATAAATTGTTTTTTTTTCTTTCACAACTATTCAACGTATTTCAAATTTTGGATATAGGTTCTTCCTGAAAAAGTGAATCCCTGAATAATTTTAAGGGTTTAATGGCTAAGTATAGAGCGATGAACGGAGGATAACCCACAGTTAATCAGGACTTCGCCTTATCATAATGAACGCCCAATCAAAATTTGAATCAAATCAGATAATTCTGTGTAAAAAGCCATTTATTAATTTAAGGGGGAGGGGTGGTATCATCCGTTCCCCCAGTGTTTACTTAGCCATTAAACCTTTAAAACTATTCCGGGATTCACTTTATGAGAAAGAACATATATCCAAAATATGAAATATATCGGATAAGTGAGCATAAAAAACAATTTATCTAATTTAAGGGGGGGGGGGGATAATCACCCGCCCCAATTTTTAATTATCAAAATAACTCCACATGTAATCAGGGATACGCCTTATCATAATGGTTCTATAATCCAAAATTTGAAGCAAATCTGATAATTCTGCGTAAAAAGTAATTTAATTTAAGGTGGGTTATATTCTATTCCCCTTCTATACTTAGATATTAAATCCTTAAAACTATTCAGAGATCCACCTTATCAGAAAGAACCTATATTTAAAATTTGAAATACATGGGATAATTCTGCATAAAAACCTATTTTTTTAGTTTAAGGGGGATACAATAGCTCGCCCCCCCTTTATAATAAGCAGAAGAACCCCACAACTAATCAGAGATACGTCTTATCATAATGAACCTACGTCCAAAATTCTAAGCAAATTGTAAAAAGTTATGCGTAAAAAGTTATTAATTTAATTTTAGAAAGGTTATTACCCGTTCCCTCTCTATACTTAACTATTAGAACTCCTACATCTCTTCAGGCATTATATACTATGCCTTATCGAAAAGAACCTATATGCAAATTTGACACACGTTGGACAATTCTGCATAAAAACCCATTCATCTAATTGAGGACGGATGGGGGGGGGGGGTAATCGTACCTTCCCAAAACTAATCAGGCAATCGTCTTTTCAGGATGAACGTATATCCAAAAATTGTACCAAAACAGTTAATTCAGCATGAAAAACCCATTTACCTAACCTATGAGCCCCCCTCCCCGATACCCCTTTCATACTTAAGCAATGAATCCCCAAAATCAATAATAAATCCCCAAAATCAATTCTTTGTCACTTTTTTTCCGGTAACTTTTTTTCCTTGTCACTTTTTTTCGCGTCACTTTTTTTCCGTGTCACTTTTTTCCGCTTTTGTAGTTTAGGTCACTTTTTTTCCGATAACAGACATGCTACAGGCTCAGCAAGAAAAAAGCTGAACTTTCACGGCCTCACAGACTTGTGGCGAAATCTGCGTTTTTCTGCAATTTTTTAATGAAATTAGCGTTTTTCGCGACCAATTGACGAAAATTGCACTTTTTCTCTCACAGCCTTTTTAATGAAGTTTGCATTTCTCCAAAATCCTTTAGCGAAAATCGCGCTTTTTCATCAAAATTTGCGTATTTTCCGCGATCTTTCGTCAAAATTTGCGTATTTTGTGCGATCTTTCGTCAAAATTTGCGTATTTTGTGCGATCTTTCGTCAAAATTTGTGTTTTCTGCGATCTTTTGTCAACGTATGTGCATTTTCTGCGATCTTTCGTTAAAATTTCCGTATTTTCCTCGATCTGTCGTCAAAATTTGCGTATTTTCCTCGATCTTTCGTCAACATATGCATATTTTTCGCGATCTTTCGTCAACATATGCATATTTCCCGCGATCTTTCGTCAAAATATGCGCATTTTCCGCTATCTTTCGTCAAAATATGCGTATTTTCCGCGTTCTTTCGTCAAAATTTGCGTATTTTTCACGATCTTTCTTCAAAATTTGTGTGTTTTCTGCAATCTTTCGTCAACATATGTGTATTTTCTGCGATCTTTCGTTAAAATTGCCGTATTTTCCTCGATCTTTCGTCAAAATTTGCGTATTTTCTGCGATCTTTTTACAAAATTGGAGCATTTTCCGCGATCTTTCGATAAAATACGATTATTTGACAAAATTAGAGTATTTTTCCGCAACCTGTTCACAAAAATCGTGTTTTCCTAGCAATTTTTTGACGAAAATCGCGTCTTGTTCGTGATCATTTAACAAAAATCGTGTTTTTTTCTCGCGATCCACTGAAGAAAATACTATTTTTTCCGCGTTTATTTCATGATTTTATAGTTTTTTTCCGATCCTTTGGAGAAATTTGCATTGTTTCTGCAATCCTTTGAAGAAATTTTCTTAATTTAGCGCCGTTTGACTCGCTTTTTTATTGTATTTCATCGTTACCCCCCCCCCCCCCCTACATATAAATGTCAACAAATTTTAATGCATATTTGCATTGATCCCAGGGATAATAAAATTCGGCGCCGAAAAAGCGGAATTCCGCGTTTCCGCGGAAAAGTAGCATGTCTGCGATAACTTTTTTTCCGGTCACTTTTTTTCCTAGATTCGCTTCTGAGGGGTTGCGGACATAATCCCCGCGGACAAAATCTCCACGGACAAAATACCCACGGACAAAATCCCCACTGGACAAAATACCCACGGACAAAATCCCCACGTGTATTTAGAATTGTAATACTATCTTATAAAACATAATTTTATTGATAAAGATTTTAATAAAAGTAAAATTAGTCCAACTGAAGAATTTTGCGTATCTTACAGAATTTTTTTTAACATAAAAAGAAATATAATTGCATTAATAAATAACATAGTAGATAACTCTGAGAGTAATCCCCCGTAGTTTGATGGTCACAAAATTGAGCAATTGAAACCTCAGGATTTAATCAACTGATATATGATGCATTTATATGCATTATTGTCTTTTAATTTATCATGAATCTTTAGGATAGAATTTTTACTTTATATTTTAAAATGTAGAGATAGATATTTTCACACTTTTTCATTCATTTATTGTTTTAATTGTGACTCACCGTTTTGGAGTTTTTAATAACTCGTTAATTCTGCGTTGACATTGTCATAAGCAGTAAATAGTCGCACTTTAGAGCTATTACAGCGAATATACAACTTATATACTGTATGTGCTCATAAGAAGCCATATCATTTACGAGAAATACCCATTTGCTAATGTTAATTCTATGTAGATTTTTTTAAAATTTCTATGAAGATTTTTCTTAATTTTAATTTTTATTTACTGAGTTAAAATTTTGATTTTTTTTAATTTAACTATATAATTTGTAAACAAAATCACATGATGAAACTTCCATAAATATTATATATATATATTCAAAATATGGATAAAATGAAATCGTTATATATAAGGTACCCTGGGGTAATAACGCCAGGCGGGGTAATAACGCCAAGTGCTTATATTTTGCATAATTATGAAATATTCAGGTAAATGACACCCATGTGCTCTGCGCAGAAGGGTTTTGAGTCATATAAATCGCAAAAAACAGCTTCAAGTTAATTTGTTTCATTTTTAGGTCTTATTGTTTTTACAAACAACTAAAATTAACGCTTGATCTAAAATTTGCGAGATACGTTTTGTGATGTGAAGACTATCTTTTTATCCGGAAATACTTTGTTAATTACATAAATTTGTAGTGCATTACATGTACTTTTAAAATGTTGTTGAAGATTTTGGATATCTTCTCGAGATAATTTGTAATTTAAAATGTTCTGCGCAATAACTATACCGGGGTAATAACGCCAATCCTTGGTTTAATACACCGGTTGATTCCCTACAGTGGCCGAGCTACATCCTAAATACTGATTCAAATAAACACAGTTAAAACTGTGCAATGTTTCTTATATTTCTATTTAAATGGTCCTTTTTAAGCAAAAAGAAGCTCACGGTTTGATATTCTTTTGCCTCACCCCCCACCCTCCCACACCACACCTTTATTTTTCTTACACTTTCACAAAAAATTGAACATTTTCAATAGCTTAGAATGCAATTTGCCAATTTCAAAGTTTGTAGAGTTTGTATTTTTAGAATTGGGCTATCTACATGCAATTATTCCATCTTATTTCATAGTTTTGTTTGCATGGCGTTATTACCCATATAGGTGGGTAATAACGCCGAATAGCATTGGTCAAGAAAAAACGCCATTACATTTTATGAATACATAACTGTTAAATTATTTTATTTTATACAGATAGTCAATGAGTTGCTGTATCAGATCCTATATTTGTTTGAAAAATACAATCTAAAACTAAGCCGTGAAAATTGGTAGAACCTTAACGTGGCGTTATTACCCCAGGGTACCTTATTATTTGCAGAATTTCACTTTTTTCTTGCACTCAAATAAATAGGAATGTAAACGCTTTAATTTTCATTCAGCATTTTTGGAAATACTAATTTAAATAAAAATTAAAAATACTTAAATTAAAAATATGAAAAAAAAATAAAACTTAAAAAAAGTCATAGTTTTAAAAGTAATTATTTTTTTTTATTTGTTCAATCAAAATTACTGTAAAAGATTTAAGAAAGACATATTTCAAGTTTGAACCATTTATCTGTAACGATTCTTCACTTATAACAGTTTATCTAAGAGAAATGGTGAATAAACCCACCATGAAGAAAATCGCACGTTCGTTGTTTCCATATCAATCTTTGCTGGAAAGTGTTAGATTTTGAAAACAAACCAAAACATAAAATTTAATATTTCCTTTTCGAATTAAGATAGAAACATGATTTAAATGTCATTTTAAGCAAAATAATAATAATAATAATTATTATTATTATTATACTGTTCATTTTATTTATTTTATTTTTTATTTTTTTAAAGGAAAATTTGAAGGTTTTCGCGTCTTGAATTCAAGCTGGTTTTATACTGTTTACGAAACTATTGCAAAATCAGTATTCATGTTTCGAAGGGAAAATTATAAAGAACAAATACTAGTTATTCCGAATTTTTTTTTCTTTCAGGTAAGGATATTTTATTTTCTGCTATGTGTCGATCTATCTAACTGCATTTTCAAATGATTTTTTTTTTTTTTTTTAATCATTAATATTATTCCTCGATCCAAAATGGGCTGTTATCTTTTTTCAACTTAATTCTTTATTTTTTACTCAGAATGTTTTGAGAATTTTAAAAAAATAGGCTTCTTATCCACAATAAAAAAAAAAAAAAAAAAAAAAAAAAAAAAAAAAAAAAAAAAAACTTTAAATATTGCCCCTAGGTACAATACTTACAGTTGCAAAGTTTCTTTTTTTTTTTTTCTTACTTATTTATTGCCTAAGTGGGGCAGAATCAGAAAAGGGTGCAAAGTTTGATAAAATAAGTTGCAATTACACAGGGGGACTATTTAGGGAAGTAGAAAAATTAAATTTTTATACGGCCCTGGTTGGTAAAATTTGCCCTTAGGAAGTTTTTTCTTATAATTTTTTAATTTAAACAACAACAAAAAAATCTATCTTGATTCCTGCAAAACTCAGAGAGTTATGGGTGTATTTCGATTCAAACTGCTTATTTTCAGATTTATTTTTAAATTCCTTTTTTCTCTCAAATGCATCAAACTGGCAAATTGTCTTATTTAGAAAGTACACAAGGTGCCGTGATTGTCGATTCTTTGATAAATGCAAAAAATACTACAAAAAAAAAAAAAAAAAAAAAAAAAAAGCAATCAAAAACGGCATTTTGAACCTATTTTTCCGAAATGGGAGATTTGGGAACAAAAAAAAGGGTCATAGTGAGAAGGTAATTGTTTATAAATCAAATTCTAATGAATTGAGCGTAAAATGACATCACACGGCACCTTATATGTCTCTTCAAAAATCACCTCAGCAAGTTTCATGTTTCTACTTTTAAAAATGTGTCTGAAATTGTATCGGAAAATTTTGAGCTGTTGAAGATGAAAAGCGTTTTTTCGAATACACCCTTATGTCTATTTTAATAATTTGCGGGGTTTCAAGGGATTAGACACAAATGGAAATGCGTGTTATTCAATGCGCAATGTTACTGTAAATGTATCAAGGAAACATTCATTTTTCTTTTATTTATTTATAGAGTTAGAATTTTGAATGCTTTGAGATGGTTAACCATATAATTTGTAAACAGAATCACATCATAAAACTTCTTTTAATAATAAAAATGCATTTTTTTTTTAAGAGTAATTTAAAACTGTTATTAATCAAAGTTTCATTCGTCGAATTGAATTTTTTTCTTTTGATTAAGTATCTTATTTTTTATTTTGATTTAGCATTTTAAATAATATTTATTAAAAAAAAAAAAAAATATTTAAATTAGCAATTTAAAACTAATCGGATGTGGCAATCCCAAAACTTCTGTCTCATGTATGTGAATATTTCAAAAAACGCTATTAATGCGCGAAAATAAAATAACAAACTATACTCATCATAAGGATTCTAAGGACATGAAATTCTATGCATTATTTCTTGAATTAGACAATTGCAATATTGGAAAAAATGCAACATAAAAAGCACCACTTGTTGGGCAACTTATACCAAAACATAAAGGGCAATAATATTTATCAAGCTATACTTGAATCTGAAATATAATACATATGAAGTTTAGCGCTAGCCACTTCCACATTATTCACAAAAAATTCTATCATTCATCATGGGAGATCATTCCAAAATATTCATTGCCCCCCCTCCCCTTACCACCGTCATAGCCGTACTCGGACCCTATTTCCTTTATATTTAACAAGATACTTTGCATTTAACATTTCATTGCTAAGACTGTGGTAAACTCAGTAGTACATTTTTCCACCCTCTCCCCCACCCTCCGCAGAGTACCAAGAATGCCGAAATAAATTAAAAATCATCATCAGGTGATATTACAGTAGAACCCCGCAAATCCGGACCCCGATACTCCGGATCTCCGGATAATCCGGATCGATTTGGTCATTTTTTTTCCAAGCTTGAGAAACATTTTTGCTGATTTCTGTAACACTAACTTATTTCATCGTCATATTTTGAATAAAAAAAAACTTTTACTGAAATCTTTTCCACTTTTTTATTACAAAGTAAACCTTTTTCTGTCTGTAAATATTCAATAAGTTTAACATAAAAGTGATTTTCTGTAAGTATGCTTAATTTTATTTCATTTTTTTCTAAGTCTCCGGATAATCCGGATTTTCGATAATCCGGATTGGGTCTGGTCCCAATTAGTCCGAATTATCGGGGTTTTACTGTATTTACTAAAAATATGCATTTTCTAAAATTGATCCAGAAAGGCTGTTATAGATTGTATACTCCCTTCTCGGTGAATGAAAGGGGGACAAATTAAAACAATCATTACATCTTTGAAAAAAAAAACGTTTAATCTTAAAAATATTAATATTTGTATAAACGAGATCTAAAATTTAAACTAAATTCGAAGCATTAGATAGACTTTAATACATTTAAAAAGCAATTAAATTAAAAAAAATATATATATCAATTAAGAAAATAATCAATTTTAAAAATTGTTTCATATTTAGTGTAAATAGTCTTTTATTTCAGACTTTAAAATGTATATGTATATTTAAGAAATATTAAATATCTATCACATAAGTTATAACTTCCAATTATCACTTTCATTTTTCAAATAAGCTTAAAACATTTTTTAAATGTTTAGAGATCCTTTTTGAAAAAGAAATTTGGTGAAAATAGAGCTTTTATTCAGCAAAGAGGGTGTTTTGTCCGGTGGAGTTTTTGTCCGGTGGGAATTTTGTCTGGTGGTGATTTTGACCGCGGGGATTTTGTCCGTGGGGATTTTGTCCGCGGGGATTTTGTCCTGGACTCGCTTCTGAGGTAGAGATGTGCATGTTCTGATATCTGCTTAGACGATGTCCTTGAATGAGAACCTAAATTCATTCATGAAGAATTTGAAGAAAAGTACACTTGGGCAATGAATCGCTACCACGTGGATTCACAAAAGACTTCGGGGATAGCACCCTGTGGCGAAGACTGATCTCACTTCCTTCCCTCCGAAATAAAATTTCACTATCTCTCCAGTACATCTGTAGACATGATACAACGCTTTTGAAAAGGTATACACAGCATTGAAATTACGATGAAAGGATATTGTAGAAAACAAGAGTAACGTACGATGCGGCCGTCTATTTGGTAACAACATTATAAAAGACCACGTGCGAAAATGGAAAAGATGATGGGGGCACAAATATTATCCAGAATTTACAATCAGATACAGCAAGTCGTTCTCGTTGGGGTGGTTTGTCTTGACTGACAAATTTTTAACTAAATACGGGTACTCGGACATCAGGGTGCGCCCAACCCGAAAAAACCACCCGAGTTTTTTTGGACGGGCCCACTTAAAAAAACCCATTGTGGGTTTTTTCAAAATTTCTCGTGATTTCACAATCGTATCATTATTTAATCTAAGATATGAGAATACAAAGGTAAATTCCAATACATTAAAAACAGATTTAAAGCAATTTTTAAGCAGAGCTAAGATGACCAAATAAGAAATTAGCATGTAAAGAAGAGAGATGTTTGAGCCAGTAATTTTAAAATGCATTTAAATGCTTGAAATCTTAATGCAAGCCTAAAAATGGCACTTGAACCCCATCCCGATTTCTTGTATTCTTATGTCTTTAAAGATTAATCATCCCATTTATTATACAGGTTCAATGTTCAATGAAAGTGTTAAACAGGAGTTTTCAACACAAAAATGGTGGCAGATAATAACCAAAAAGAGTGAAAAAGAATATGTATACATGGGTGCAAGTTTGAAATTTTGCCAGGACTGAAAATATTTAGAATCCCCCCCCCCCCCCCCCCACCGAGTGAACAAATATAGACGTGCATGATTCACGTTTTTTCCATGACCGTTTAACGAAATTTGCTTTTTCCCACGATTCTTTGACAGAAATCACGTCTCTTTAGCACAGGGTTCATACTCAGTTTCCATGGTAAAATTCAAGCACCTTACTCAAATTTCAAGCACCTTTCCAGAAATTTGCGAAATGAAAACTTTACCGTTGCAAAATACTATATCGCTTGTTTGTATAATGAGCATATCAAGATAAAAAAAAAAAAAAAAAAAAAAAAAAAAAATCATTTTCATATGTTTTTAGATGAATGCCATACATAACATCTTACAATAGGAAAATTTTAAATGTGGAACATTATGAGAAAGTCTCCTAAAATATATAGAAAATATTTTTGTGCAAACATCCGACAAAAGTAGAAATTTGATAATTTTACATTATGTTATTAAGAGCCGTTATTTTGAAATTCAGACAAAAAAGTGATGTTTTGATAGTTGTATTTTTTAATTGCCTTGATATTTTTTTATGTTGAAGTAAATCATATTTAATGATTAATTTGCAATTTTGAAGCCCTGAAAATTTTTTTTCTTCCCAATAGAAAATATCAAAGTTCATGTCTGTGAATGCCATTTTTATGAAAAATGAAATTCCAACATGTTTGGAGTGGTATATCTCTGGCAAGCAACAACATCTCAAAATTCTTTTGGCATAAACTTATATGCTTATTAAAATTTGTTTCCATGGGGCATTGTTATTTTGCCACAAAGTACAGTCAAAATGACATTTTTGTCCATTTTCCGCTTTTAATATCTTATTTAAGCTTTAACACCCCAAAGTTTTTCTTATAGAATATGAAAGTGCACTACTAGGACAAGCTAAATAAAATAGTACTGCATGGAGATATTATTGCTGTTAGTAGCTATAACCTGTTAAATATTCAAAATTTTCAAAATCTGCAATATTTAAAGTAGTTAATTACAAAAAATCGCCACAGTTGTAAAAAAAAAAAATGTCACACACTAGTTGAACATCTGTACAAAAACATGGAAAAGAAGTGGGGCCTTGTGATATTTTTTAGTAAAAAAATGACAAAATTTATAAGAAAAGTAATGTCTATCATCACATTTTTTCCCTAAGAGAAAATGAAAATCCCATTTCTCTTTCAAAAGAGGCGAGAAAAAAGGGATATTTTATTTACTCATAGGGTAAAATCATAGCAAGATGAAAAAACAAAAATTAATAAATCAATTTACTACATGAACATTCCTCAATTGTAACTAAATTTAAGTATGGGATATTTATCTTTCTTTTTCATGGGAGAAAGCATTATTAATTAGTATTTGATTAATAAAAACATAGTCATGAAAAAAATATAAATGTCCCTATTTTTAAAATAAATACAAACTTAAATTATCTAATTTAAAAAAAATAAAAATTACAATGAGGGTCAAAACCATTATCTGCTCTACTTTGCTGGTAGCCATGAGTCATGATACGTAATAACATTGTTCCCAATAAAATACAATTAAATTTACATTTATAAAATTAATTTTCTAAATGTAAGGTGAATGAATGGATTTTAATATATTTGATATGTTATATCATTTATTATTATTATTATTTAACATTATTATCACCTTCAAACACCCTACATTTTATAATTACATAGAGTTAAAAAAGTAAGAAAGAGAAGAACAAAAGTGCTTTTTTCCATTGCCGTTGGGATGTGATTTAGAATGGAGAAATTTCTGATCTTGCAATTGACAATATCAATAAATTACCATCTTTTAATTTTATTTTGAAATTTTGATAACTTAATCTTACAGAAGGAAAGGAGAGACGAACAAAGCAAAGTACAAATGCTCATACTCGGACTTCCTTGGGGAAAAAAAATCAAAACAAATATTTTTGCTGATTATTTATTTTAATTTGTAACTTTTAATTTGAAAGTCTGAATAAGAAAAATCAAGCACCTATTTAAAATAATAGCAAAAATTAAGCACCTTCAATAAAATATAAACAAATTCAAGCACTTTCAAGGACTATTTTTCTCTCTTAAAAATTCAAGGACTTTCAAGAACTTTCAAGCACGGTATGAACCCTGTTAGCAATCCTTTGACAAAAATTCGCTACTTTTTCGCGATCCTTTGACAAAAATTCGCAACTTTTTCGCGATTCTTTGACAAAAATTCGCGACTTTTTGCGATCTTTTGAAGAAAATTCCCGATCTTCTGAAGAAAATTCGCGATTTTTTGACAAAAAATCGCGACTTTTTTTCGATCCTTTGATAAAAAATCGTGCTTTTCCGCTATTCGTTTTTTCCGCTATCATTTGACGAAAATCGCATCTTTTTCGCGATTCTTTGAAAGAGACTGCGTCATTTTCACGATCCTTCGACAGGAATCCCGTTTTTTTTGCTATTCTTTGACAAAAAACGCGTCTTTTTTGCGATCTTTTGTCAGAAAAAGTGCTTTTTTTCCACGATGTTTTGACAAAAATCACGTATTATCAGCAATCTTTTGAAAAAAAATTGTCTTTTCACGATCTTTTCAATGAAAAACAGATTTTCGTCGATCTTTTGACAAAAATCGTAGTTTCTCTGTAATTCTGACAGAAATAGCGTTTTTTCCACGATCATTTGAGGAAAATCGCGTCTTTTCTGCGATTCCTTGACGGAAATAACGTTTTTCTTGAGATCCGTCGACAGTAATCACGTTTATCCCGCAATTTTTTTTTTAACAAAAAACGCGTCCTTTTGCGATCTTTTGAATGAAAGAGTGGTTTTATCTGCGATCTTTTGATAGAAATAATGCCCTTTTCCGCGATCACTTGACAAAAATCACGTTTTATCCATAATCTTTTGACGAAAAATCGTATCTTTTTTAGCGATCTTTTGGCAAAAAACGCGTCATTTTCGCGATCGTTTTTCATCGTCGGAGATTTTTCCGTCCCGCTTCCATCCTCGGGAATTTTTAAAAGACGGAAATCCGTCCTGTGAACGGAAAACTTGCACCCGTGTATGTATATTCATGGATTTTGTCAGCTTTTCTTTTCTTTACATTCAGCATCAACTAACTCTGCTTCAATCGAACAATACTTTTCTGGTTTAATCCTGGTTTGATTATTCCAGGCCCGATAACGTGCAGACCTCTAATACATATGCTGCTAACGTGCAGACATTTAATACATATGCTGCTAACGCTCTGCTTTGAATAATGCCGCAGCAGAAAATAAACAAATGCATTTGTGGCTAGAGTCAAACAAAATTGAAGTCAAATAACTGTCTTCACAAAATTCCATTCAATAAAAGGGATCCCACTTCACAAAATTTAATTTAATAAACAGACCCTTAACAAAATTCCATTCCAGAAAATTATTGCAATTAGTACATCGTTAAAATTTGACATGTGCAATTTGAAAATACAATCTTGGAAAAAATTCAGCAACGTATTACAGAATTCACAGAATCGGGACCCAAACAGAAAAATTCTGCATCAAGTTCTGGCATAGTACAAATAAATTATGACTTATTTGTTTCTCAATTCAAAATAGAAGTATCAAAATAAACCTTTTACTAACAAGAGAACTCTGACTGGAAAAAAAAAAAAAAAGACCGAAAGGCTGCAGACAGATCATTTTTCATGCACTCACTTGGAACAAATACGTTAGTTGTAAAGTGCGAAAGGTCATTGTTAAAACGTCAAAAGTGCGTGCAGTTTGGTACGGTCTTAGTATATACACACACAAATACATTATGTTTTACAAACTTTGATGTGCACGCAAACAGCAATTAAGTAACTATGTAAAATAAATATTTAAAAATTAGCCTGGCTGCAAGTAATTTAAAAAAACATAAAACAAAACAGATAGAAAGTAAATGAAATTTAGTATCTCAGTGAGAAGTCAAGGTTTTGACGGGTAATTGTTCTTCTCACTTGCAAAGGCAATTAGTCTCGTGGAAGTGCCAATCTCACTGTTTGCACTTTTTTTTTTTTTCTCCTTTACTCTGAGAGAGACAATTTTGCATTAATTTATGACTTTTGAGCACAAATAGAAATGGAAGTCAGAGTAGAAAAAGAAGAAATTTATGGCAGTGAGATTAATTAGGGTGGATACGGGAGTTGCATTAACCCTTTCTAGCACGCAGCATTTCTGTTTGTAAAATGATGAACTGACACCGGAATTTACAAACGACTTTATTAGAACTTAAAATCTAGCTTATTTTCCCGTACCTTATAAAAAGACAACTAATTAAATATTCGTGGTGCCAGCAACTTAAATATTAGGTGTCCTTTTTTTGTGGACACCGCCCACTAAGGGGTTAAAAAAAAAGAAAATATAAACAAATGCTGAACCCTAGAGTTTTACATAAATAAAATGAAACAATACCAGTAGATTTTTTTAATTTTTCTAGAAAAACAGTTTTGCAACATACATTTCTAATTTATGTAAAGCCTTTATGAATGAAAAATGATGATATTTATTTGCATAAAATGAATTAGACTAATTAAATATTAATAATCCAAGTTGCAAAAAAAAAAACCACTTGCCCCCCTTCCCCCCCCCCTTATAAAAAAAACAGGTGAGTTTTATAGGGTAAACTTCAGTCTTATTTAATATTCAGAAAATTTTTACTTTTCTTTTTAAACTTTGTGAATAAAGAATTACACTAAGCCATCAAAACTTGTCAGAAATGGGGTGGTTCGGAGAAAAAAATAAAAAAATCTGAAATTCACAATTTATTTTCTGAACGATTATATCAGGAGGTCGAGGAGGCGGACGAGGAAATCCACTCCCGCCATTATTATTTATTTTTTATTTTATTTTTGCGCCTTTTTGACTAAATTTGTATTTCTTCTCGATCTTTTGTATAAATTTGTCTTTTTTGTGATCTTTTGGCGAAATTTGCGGATATTTTCGAGAGTCTTTGTCGAAAATTGTCGTTTTTCGCGATCTTTTGATAAAATTTGTCATTTTTCGCGATCCTTGGACAAAATTTACCGTTTTTCCGCTACCCTTCGATGAAATTGGTCATTTTTTCGCATTTCCCTGACGAAAAATTTGCCGGGGTTTTTTTTTACGATTTTTTGACGAAATTTGCATTTTTCCCCGAAAAATGTTAGTGAATTTTGTGATTTTTTCATGATCCCTGGAAGAAAAATACGCTTTTTTCGCGATCCTTTTACAAAAACTGCTTTTTTTTTTTTTTTTTTTTTTTTTTTTTTTTTCAACCTCAGACAAAATTTACGTTTTAACCGCGATTCTTCGACGAAATTGCCATTTTTTTTTTTTTTCCCGAACAATAGACGAAATTGATTATTTCGGCGACCGTTTGTGGGAATTCGCAATATGTTTTACGTCCGAACTTTCGGATTTTAGAACGATTTTTTTGAATCTTTGAAAATGGCTGCCTTAATTTTTTGAAACTTTCGGAAAATCCGGAACAGAATCACAACTGAAACAATTCTGAGTATACTACCAAATGTAACAAAGCAAAAAAAAAAAAAAAAAAAAAAAAAAAAAAAAAAATGTGTAAAAGGAAACAATGAGATGAAGTTCTAAAAATTCCCTAATATTATGGGAGGTGGGTGGGAAGGAGATAGGAGAAGAGAAAATCAAAAATCAATATAGATTGCAAAAGTATACCCAGTGCCTTTGATTAACTATCTTTTTCTAGAAATATGTTTCAGAAATGTATTCTTAATGAGGAATACAGATAAAAAGTAATCTATTAAAGTAACTTTTAAGTATGTCGTAATTATATAATATTATATGATGCTAAAAGTAAAAACTATGCAAAACTATCCAATGCAAAAATTAAAAGTTTTGAAATACAAACAAGAGCAAACCTCCCCTTAGGTTTAGCATTATCTCACAATTGCCATCCTGACGGAGCAGGATCTTTAAGTTAAATTATATAACACTTTTATTTTAAAAACCAATAAAAAAAATTTAAAACAACCAAAATTTAACAATCTATTTTATCAATGCTTGTATACGCCAAGATAGCTGCTTAACATATGGATGGATATTTCAATTATTTAAAATATAGAAAGAACGACAAATATCAGAAAATAGGATGCATAATTGGCTTCGCACTGCCTTCCTCGTTTATGTTGTTATCAAAATAAAAGTGATAGTTACATGCTTCCGTTTCATGTCCGAATACACAATTAAGTGAGGATGGAAATGATAGATTCATGAGCAAATTACGACACAAGAAATTAGAGGAAGTCACAGGAGGACCTTTTAATGATCTGAAGCAAGAACAGCGTTCACGTGTGTTCCAGATGTGACAACCTTCTCCCTTTCTACAACACGTGTTAAAAAAAAGAAGGGACATTTCAAGTTAACGAGTTCATTAGGGAGAAAATTTGTCACAAAAACCTCATCCACATGTTTATAGGCGAGGCACTGGATTGATGCCTTCAGGACTGGAAAAAAAAATCGGTGCATGTGCAAAATTCGTAGTAACCGTTTAAAAATAAACGTTTAAGAGAAAATCGACAATGGCAAGCGTATCAAATTGTGAAGAACTAGGTATTATTCAGAATCATTTGCATTTACAGAACCATAAGGGGATGGGAATTTAAAAGAAGTGTTTAAAGATTAATAGTGACCACCCACGCAAACAATAATAGATCACATCCGCAAGCATCAATTATAAGGAATTTCTGAAAATGAATGTCGTAGTTTTGTAACACTGCTAGAGGAATAAATCAGCACGGGGGAAAATGTGAGTAAACGAATAGATTTTCATCCGCTTTAATTTATAATTGAAAGACTATTTGTGCTGTACAAAACAGCAAACTAAAGGTGAATAAATAGAACTGCTACACCAATAACATATGAAACTAGTTAATGAATGAAATCTTAAAAGGTCTTCTGTGTCGTTTGCATGAGTATATGAGGAAGAGGAACTTATTTTATTAAACAACTGCGGAAAAACGTAAATTTCGTCAAATAATCTCAAGAATAACGCTAATTTCGTTTCAGAATGTCGGAAAAACGCGAATTTAAAAAAAAAAGACCGCGAATTTCGTCTAATGATTGCAAAAAATGCAACTTTTGTCAATAGATAGTAAAAAAGCAAGAATTTGCTCAAAATATCGCAGAAAAAATGCAAGTTTTTTTTTTTTTTTTTTTCAGAGGATCACGTAAGAAACACAAACTTTATCAAAGGGTCGCTCAAAAATCACGAATTTCGACAAAAAAACCGCGGAAAAAAAAAAATCGAATTTTTGTCACAGCGGAAAAATGCTAATATTGTCAAATGATCATAGAAAAACGCGAATCTTGTCAAAAGAATCATGGTAAAAACGCGAATTTCATCAAAGAGACGTGGAAAAAACACAATAGTCACTTTGGAAAACAGCCCACATGGAAACATTTCTGTTTACTATTATAGTTTTGAATCTGAAATAATATACTGAACTAAACTTTTGAGAAATCAAATTAACCCGAACCTAATTTGGAGGAATGTACACTCAGCCTAAAATCCACCTGACCCGAAAACAGTTAACTCGACGGACAACAAAAATACTTAATGCTGGGAAGGAATTTCCTTCCTCTGCTTGCTATTATAATCTTTCAGAAAACTTTCTTTAAATTTCATTTTAACTATGAATTATTTTTGGCTTCCTGTCATGAATTTTCCGTTTTATTATTTCTTTTTTACTAAATTAATTATTTTTTAATATTAATTAATTTTTAATTTGAATAGTAATTATTTTAAACTATTGTTTTTTATTCATACTGTCAAAATAATATAACACGGTAATTTTATTAAATATTAAATTAATTTGCAGAAAGCTTTCATTCTAATATGAGTACGCAGAAAACTTTTGATTTTATACAAGTCTGTTATAATGATGCGGTTGTTCGTTTGGCTTCACAATAACGGCTGTATATAAATCAAAGTAAAAAAAATCTAAACAGTAGTTGGCGAGTTGCACAGTAATACAAGGTAGAAACGATTTTATGCATATCAAACAATATATCTTCATTATTATTTGAAATTCAGTGTGTGTACTGACATAGTAAGTGACACCCCGTGTTATAGCTGGGCGCACGCAAACAGGCGGATAGTCATGCTATAGAGCAAATTTATTCAAGGAAATTGGACATTAAACTGTGTGAAAAAGGGGATCGATGCGACAAAAATACAGAAGAGTCAACACAGGAAGAATTGAAAATATATATATATATATATATATATATATATATATATATATATATATATATATATATATATATATATATATATATATATATATATATTAGTATGTATGAGGAAATTTACTTTAAGCTTTAAAATAACAGGATTTAAAACTACTCTGAGAAATAAAAAGATTTATAAAATCTTCCTTACCCTTCATATTTCCATCTACGACGGCAGATTAATTACTTTTAACCAGGGTTCTTCACTGTCGCTCGCCATTGCGCCAAACTGCGACTAAATTCTACATTTAGCGAGTAAACAAGCGATTAGATTCGCCAAATTGCTAGTGGTCAATTTTTGCTATTTCTTTCTTTTCTTTTTTTTATACATATGCATATATATATATATATATATATATATTTAATATATTTGTAGCAGATAGTTGAAATTAGATTAATAACAATCGTTGTCGTAGCTATAAGTACTTAGATTATTTTAGAACATATTGAAAAAAAAAAGGGGGGTACATTACAAGATTATTATTATTATTATTAATTTTTATTTCTTTGGCTACACGGTAAATCTATTTTGCTAATACTTTTTTCATTTGGCGAATGCTATTTATTTTTAATTAGCCAAATTACTAACATTGATCAAATGTCAGCGAGAACACTGCTTTTAACCCTTCACTGCACGATTTTTTCTATTTTATTAGGAAAATTATTTGAAATCAGATCGGTCTAATAATAATTTTAAAAAAAAGTAAAAAATAAAATAATTAAATTTAAAATTTTCAGCTAAAATTTGATATTTTATAGTGTGTACCTTATATACACAATAAGGATTTTTAAATATTGTAAAGCTATATAATGTAATTAAATGGGCTTAAATTAATTATATGTGCTTAACACTCAGCAACTTTCTTTAAATTAATATTTTTAAGCATTCAGTACAAATAATAAAAGTAAATTTTGCCTTAATAGCTTGAACGAATTCTTTTTGTTTCGGAAGAACAAATTCTATTTTTTCTTTTTTTTTTTTTTTGTAAAATGTAGCCTATCTGACATGGACAAAATAAGTGTTATTCCTTTCTTTGGACTGTTCTTGATCAGTTAGAGATCATATTGGCCAAATTTATAGCATATAATGAGAATTACAGTATTTATAGGTGAAAATTATAGTGTTTTTAGGTATGCGTCAGATGGGGCACACGGTACAATAAAGGGTTAAACTATGATAAATCGCGACATATAAAAAATATGATGACATATAATAAATAATATGTCGCGTGTCATTTGTATTAATTGTGAAATATTTTGAAAATTTTATTTTTATTATGAATCTTATTTGATGGATCCGAAACATGTCAATGTCATTTATTTTTATTATAACACCTTTCTTAAGTAAAATAAAATCTTTATTAAATTGTTTTATTAAAAAGGGTTAAACGTTTAGCATTGTCGCAGACTGTCAATTTTTTGGACAAGTACTATGTATTGAGGTAAAATTGATAGGCTGGGAAAGAAAAACTGAATAAATGAACAACACAAAACCATGCCATAGAAACTAGTTAATTGTACGTTTAGAGACTAACCAGAGAAACTGACAATGTAAGTTATCACAACTAAGTGCTCTCCTTAATATACAACGTGCAATATTTTCAATGAAAATAATTCTTTTACTAACCTTGACACATTTGCACGTCCTCAGAAGACAGAGTAAAAAAATAATAATAAGATAAAAACAAAACTGGACAATCACAGGGCGAGACAAAATCTTGAATGAGAGAGAGAGAAAAAAAAAAAAAAAAACACGAAGGGGGGACAGGGAGAGGATGACAATAAAAAAAGAAAAAAAAATGAATGAAATTGATATCACAGTCTCAAAGTGCAAATTACAGGTGCAGACGACATGCATGGTTGCGAGCAACACCACCCCTTTAACTTGAGGTGGGATCCGTTTTCAGTTTCTTTTGATTGAACGAGATGCGCAACAAGGTGGAGGTGAAGATAAAGCTGTGGAAAGCTACGGAAGTTTACACTGAAGAATTAAATGAATGGGAAATATTTGATAAGAAAAAGATAGGGTTGAACCTGAAAAAACGGGGTTCCCAGTTATATTTGTTCGGCCATTCCTTTTACAAGATGGTCGCACGAGATATCAGTTAGTTCTCACAGACTCCTATCATGACTATTTAAAATTGCTGCGGCACATAAATTTTATACAATTATTGCGAAAAAAATTGTAACTCCTTTTTACTAGTAGTAAAATTTTTATTTGATGCAATAGTTAATAGATACAGTGTGTCTATTCCACATCAGCAATAATTTTCCTTGTCTTTCTTAGTTTTCCATACCAATAAAATATATATGTATCCAGTTAATGTAATTTTCTGATGTTACGTTCTCCACACAAAAGAAAAAAACCCTTGAAAGTTGGGAATTTGATATTGGAACTTTCACAACTGATTCTGAAGCAAAAAATACTGAATTTTTACATAATTTTCTGCAAATTCCCAAACTATTGAACATTAATATATTTATTTAATGCTTAATCGTCGCTTGACGCCCCGCCCCTATATTTCTTTTAAAAAATTATTATTATTTACATGCTAAAGAATAATGTATGTTAATAACATGTATTATTTTTTAGAATTTTTGCAGATACCCATTTTCAGCATCAGGTTCTATCCATTTAATCCAATCATGATGAAATTCTTTGCCAGATCAGTCAGTTAAACAGACATTGCTTTGACATATTTAAATACAAAAAATAAATATAAAAATAAATAATTTAGTTCCTAAACAAAGATAAGTATATAAAATAAATCTCTTAATCCCTCTCCCCCACAAAGTTTCAGTGGAGCTGGAATTGGAAATTTCTGAGTTAAAAGGAAAAATTGAAAAAAAAAAAAAAAAAAAGAAAATTAATTGACAAGTAGTTTAAATATTTGTACAAAGAGCAAAGTTTGGTTTCCAAGTGTTACAACTTCAAATATTTAGTTCTACAATCAGACAAATTTTTCTGAATTTTTCTCGGAAGTTGAAATTTTTTCTTACTTTTCTTCAAAATTTTAAAATTCTCTGCAATGGTAAGTTTCCCTGATTTTTTCACGTTTTACAGGTAGCTAGTCACTTTCTGGATATCGAGAGTTTGTATTGTCCAAAAACAATCAGTCATGAACAGTCTTCCAATAAGTATGAATATAAACTTGATAAAATTAAAGTTCGAAATTGAAAAGAAGTCCAGAGTTTTGTCAATGCATGTTTCTCCAAACGCTTACTTTTAATTTCTCCAGAAATTTCTCATTTGGTTTCATTCGAATACCATTGACAAATATAAAATTCAGGGGGTAATAAATAAAACTTTTAATTTTCGAAGTCGTTCAAAGAAACCATTGAAATTATTAATTTAAAAACTCTGATTTTTGCAATTGTTTTTCGTAGTGCATTTTTATTCATTATTTATTCCAGAAACAACAGAATTACTGTTTTTGAAAATTAGTTAATAATTAATAGATAATCGATTTTCCATTACTCTGATAGGAAAATAATTAACTAACTGAAGGTTCATACTCAATTCTTGGGGAGTATTTCCTGATTATATTTTAGGATCAACAATCACTGACAAAATCAACAACCACACATTCTCTAAAGGAAGAAATACATGAAAGGCAAAAATTAAAAAAATTACAAAACAATAATAATTTTCAAGTTTTGTTTTTGAGTTTTGTTATTGCTCTCCCTAACAGGTTATCTCCTAAACAGGTTCTCTAATTTATTAATCTTACTACTGGGTGGAAGGGGACGAATCTTTTCCTGGAACACAAATTTTCATTCGTTTTTCGATTAAAATAAATTTGAAAATTTGAAAATCCAGAGTTTTTTCAGAAAGTTCAGAAATACATGATAATATTATACAAAATATTATCATGTAAATTTTTTATACAAAAAATATCAGATCTTTAATCAAAAATTCAGTTTAATGAAATTTTATTTCACTTTATAAAAACATAAAATAATACAGGCGAGAGCAGGAAAACATTTCCACTTAAATAGATTCTGCGAGTAGTACTGAATTAATAAAACACTTATGACGTATTCACAATTCACACAGATTTTTAAAAACACAACAAACTATGCAATTTTCACAGCTAGTTACTAAGCTCAGTTAATGGGTTTGATTATAAAGAAGCTATTCTTTCAAGAGATCGCCAAATAAGTTAGACATAAAATTAACACCCATCACGTCGACATCAATGGCTCCTAACTGGTTCTATCAAATTCATAATTCATTTCGAGTTATTATAGCAGCTGCCGCATATCCATAGGATAATATTGCAAATTGCATAGATGCGACTGGTTTGGGAAAGAAAGGCAATGGGTACTTCTTTTCCAATATTATAAAACCTTGTTTCACTCGAACTATGTTATAACAGGAATGAAGGAAGCAATGTTTTTGCTCTTTACAACAAAGTTCTCACACTAAACGAATTAAATCTTCTATTCATTTACTATAATCGGAAATGAGCAGGAGTGGGGAATTATAGCATCTTTCTACTCGCCACTTGGGATTGGTTTTCTCAGAAGTTAGATTTTTTTTTAACCATAAAGGCTGAAGAAAATGTACCCAAAACTATTATATATATTTGTTAGTCATGTGTTTGAACTCTCTCAATTGTTGCAAAGTAAAGTTGCCATTGAATTTTATTCTCCACTAACTTTTCCTCTGCTGTATATGTTTGGTTGTCACACTCATCAATATCATAAGCATCCTATCTCTGATCTTCATAATTTTCGGTAATATTGAAATCGTAAATTTCTTCTTTATAAACTCTGCTTTTTAGTCGAATAATATATTTTCTATCCCACAGCTAAGGTGCAAAGAGATTCTACAGTTAAAATAGCCAAACATACAGATTTTCCCAGCTTAGGTCTCGTTTTACAGTTAACGTCCCAACATCTTGACACTTTCCCTAAATGGTTTTTTTTTTTTTTCTCTCTCTCTTATTAATCCTGTAAATTGTCATGCTTCTTATAAATTCAACTCAAATTTCAATAAGTTAAGATTTTCTGGGTAGGTATATATCCGTTAGAAAAGTACAAAGAAGTAATGCTGTAAAATTTATACTGAATTTTTAGCTTTACTTATGTCTCGAAAAAGAATGCTGAGTAAATTTATATACAATAGATAAATACTTTAAGCAGGGTTGGTATAAAAACCGGTTTTTTTTTGAAAAAAACCAAAAAACCGGGTTTTTTTGGTTTAAACCAGGTTTTTTTGGTTTAAACCGGGTTTTTTTCAAATCATTATTTAAATAGCATTTGCAAGAAAAATAACTTGAGTTTTAGAAAGTCATGAGGATTTTTCGTAATTAATAGTTAATTAATGTTAAACATTCACATTAGTATTTATTTTTTTGATAATTAAATAACTAAAGCATAAAAATTTATAATTAAATTATCTTATAAGTTTAGGTTTCTATAGGGAAATATTCATTGTGTGAAAAAAAATAAACACTTAATTTATTAGTATACTTATATAAACCTTTTAGATAATAATTTAAGAAATAATTATATGCAGGTTGATAATGAAGAACATAGTAAGGGCAAACGAACATATTTTACTAAATTAACAGAAATAAGCTGAAATAGAAAACATTTTCTTGTGCATAATTTAGAAATTATTTACGGTATTAACATCAACAAATGATTATTAATCTCTTACTACATATATTTACTTAAAAAATATCAATATGCATTTTATTAATGCTAAAAAATACATGTGTATTGACTTACTTGATACATCAACGAATGTAATGCTTACACAAATTGAGACATAGGTTTGAAAAATTACTTTTTTTTTTTTTTTTTTTTTTTTTTTTTTAAATATGAACTTTATTTTTCTGTTTCTTTGTTCTTCAAAAAATGAAGATTTAGCATTAAATTTTATTATCTGTGCAAGCATCGAGTTACATGGATATTTTTGTTTTGTAAAATTTAATGTATCCTTTTTTTCTTGTTCACATAGTTCACTTTGACTGTATTGTGGTTCAAGCATGTATACCTAAAAGGGCATGGGTGTTAGGGCTATTTTATACCTGGACTAAAAAACTATAAGACTTCTTTATTTACTTTTTTTTCTCTTAATATTTTTTGAAGACCTGTCCAATTATAAACTGCATTAGTAATGGAACTTATTACTTTAGATATTATACAGGGCAACTGCAAAAGAATTTAACAGTTTAAAAATATCTACAACATTTCTTTTAAAATAAAAATTAGACAGATACAAGCTTTTGAATATTTTTATCAATAACATTCCTATTTTCTACACAAATTTTAAGTAAAGTGGGGCAATTTTTAAGGTAAACATCTAAAGCATCTGAAAATGAATCACACCTAGTATTATAAGGAAGAGCTAATTTGACAGCATTTACATTGCATGCAATTTTTACATTTGGCTCTTAAACATGTTTTTGATGTATTTCTTATTCCCTCAAATGAAAACCAGATTATATTTTCCTTTCTTCTAGTTTTAGACATTCTTTTATTTCAATATATATAAGTAGCTTTCTTAAAATAAAATACAATACAAAGTAACTAGAAACAGAAAAAAAAAAATAATAATGTAAAAACTGCAAATCCAATCTAAGAAAAACCAAAGCTTATTAAAACCAATAGCTATGGAACACAGAAAATTCATAGCCAATCATTCATTAGCATACAGAACAAGAGTAACCAATGGAAAGAATGACTTATGATTATGTCATTATTGATGCTTTGATACATGATACAATCCTTAATAAATCATAACCAAGCTATCTAAGCAGTAAAATTGCATTTTTGGCTGGCATATGCCATTTTTACATTTTTTAAAAAATAAAAGGTTTAAAAAATTATTAAAACTAACTACCTTTTTTTATCCTCCACAGTTCACTGTAGAAAAATATTTTGCCATGTCAATTTATAGCTAGTAAGAAAAATTAGATTGATTAAAGATGTTTGTCACTTTAAAAATTTAATTTGTCTTAAGCTTTGCTTGTAGTTACTCCATAACTTTGATTTTGCACATTTTAATAATGTGTAAAATAAATGAAAACATGAGGGAAAAGGGAAAAAAACCAAATTAAAAAAAACCAGTATGGTTTTTTTTAAAAAAAAACCACTTGGTTTAAACCATGGTTTAAACCACGGTTTAAACCAGTGTGGTTTAAACCAAACAACCCTGACTTTAAGAATTAATATAACTTTCTAATTTGTTTTAGTGTTTGAAGATTGTAAATATGTAATGCATAATTTTACAGTCGATGAGGCAAAGGTAGCGATGTATTTGTAGAGGGAAAGATGTTGCTAGTGTGGAAGGGGACGATGGGTAGAAAATGGCACTTTGCATCATGTTTCTTATTCCCTGATCTGATATCTGGACATCTTCAGCCAACTAAAGAGAGACCGAGATATTTCCATCGCTTCAACATTCATGTGATCAAGATGACTTCGACCAATTGTCGAACTGTCACGTGATCAAATAAGGCTGAAATGCAACCAAAATCGGTGGGGGTACAACTGCCTATTTCTTCTGTTGGCTGCGTTGTCACCTTAGCTTTACATTGATTCAAATTATATAATCTGCTTTTAACATGGCATTACCAATCAAAGTATCTCAAAATACTTCTAAAATATATACTTAATTTTATTTGAAGTGTTAAACTCCTACTTAGTTTCGCTGATCTGCACATGTAAAATTATAAATTATTTTAAAAATATTCTGTGAACTCAGAAAAAAGACACAAAAGAATAGTACAGAAAGAATCGAAGTTAAAAATATTAATTACCTAAGGAAATATTTTAAAAACACTAATGTATCATATGCCCATAGATTTAACAACGAGGAAAGTTTCAAATCACACTGACCAACCCTTTAAGACAAACAGTGATGAATTCGGAACATATTTCGCCTAGATATCCCGCGGAACTTTAAAAATCTTCACTGGGTATAATAAAACAAAAGCCCATATTTTTACAACCCCCCCCCTCCCCCGTAGACCTCGACTTTCCCTGACTAAATGTTCATCAATGTAACACAGTCCTCATCTTTTAGTTTTGGCAAGCGTAGCGCAAACAGGAGACTCAGATTTTTGCAGAATCTTTACCTGATAATAAACCACTTCGGCGACATCGGGAAGTTTGCCAAAACCGAAACTTATCGGATAAATTAAGTCGACCTGACGTAAGAGAGGTGGCCCCCTTTTATTTATTTATTTCGAACTTATCGCAGCTGAGGTAAACAGTACGCGATTTTAAACAGGAATACAAGCTTTACAACTGTTGTTTCGCGAGCTTTTTCTCTCTCTCTTTCGTTGTTTTATTTTTAAGAAAAGACGGCGTCGTCCCGGTAAATTGCTCTGGCGACAGTTCAAAGCTTAGAATTGTCGTCTGAGCGGCCGAGCGGGGTTTTCCTGATTTCTTCGCAAGACAAAGTAGCCACGGAGATATGGAATGAAAAACAAAGGAAATATAGGGTAACAACACATATAGGGTCAAGATACACGTTTCTCGACATGCTTAAGGGTAACAGTAAATATTTCAAGCACATTAAGTTTAGTTTTAGTTTTAACTAGGAGGCACGAAAGAGGGCTTTGAGACGACTCACCTGACAGCGTTACAAAAGCAGTCATCTTATGTTTCTTGTAACCTCTTCGCTAGCAAAAGTGGACCTCAACTTTTCTTCATAACCCCCCCCCCCCCCTAATAGCTGAATGTCATGTGCTTTAAAAACATACCAATAAATGTCAAGGCAACATCTATGCTAATTTAATCATAAAATACTAAAGGTTTTTTTTTTTTTTTTTTTTTTTTTTACTTGAGTTTGCAAAATGTCTTCAAAACAGTGTAACAAAGAAAGTGAGAAATTTTAATGCATTTAACTTAAATCTTTTACACTAAACATTTTTGAGGATTTGTATGTTTCACTTGTTTAAAGCCCTTAAATTTGTGGGTTATATGAATTTACGTTAATGATAATTAAATTGATATTTTAAGGGGCTTTGTAATTTTAGATCCATAACTTTAGATCCATCCTTTTTTAACCGACTTCAAAAAGGAGAGGAGGTTATCAATTCGACGCGTATGTATTTTTTTTTTTTATGTATGTACACCGATTACTCCGAAACTATGCAGCCGATTAATTTGGTTTTGGTGTTAAATTAAAGAGCTTATTCTCGGATTGGTACCACTTCCATTTCATAGAAATTGGTTCAGTAGTTTTTTAGTAATTAAGCAAAAACTATTAAAATTAGTGTTTTTTCGCTAATTAAAACTGTTGAATTAGTTCCTACAACTGAGTGAAGTCAGGATGGCCGAGCGGTTTAAAGCGCCTGATTTAAGCTCTGGTTCTCGAAAGTGACAATGGGTTCGAACCCCACTCCTGACATACGCGTGTACAATAACTTTTCGTGTTATAATTTTTACATATATATTTTACAAATTAAATACTAATTATGCTATTAAGAATATTTTTAACCGACTTCAAAAAGGAGAGGAGGATATCAATTCGACCCGTATTTTTTTTTAATGTATGTTCACCGATTACTCCGAAACTATGCAGCCGATTAATTTGATTTTGGTGTTAAATTAAAGAGCTTATTCTCGGATTGGTACCACTTCCATTTCATAGAAATTGGTTCGGTAGTTTTTTAGTAATTAAGCAAAAACTATTAAAATTAGTGTTTTTTCGCTAATTAAAACTGTTGAATTAGTTCCTACAAGTGAGTGAAGTCAGGATGGCCGAGCGGTTTAAAGCGCCTGATTTAATCTCTGGTTCTCGAAAGTGACATGGGTTCGAACCCCACTCCTGACATACGTGTGTACAATAACTTTCCGTATTATAATTTTTGCATATATATTTTACAAATTAAATACTAATTATGCTATTAAGAATATTTTGTATTTAACCGTTAGCACAGAGTATCAGAGATCTTTTATCAACTCAATACTTTATCAGTGAAAGGGTGCTAAATTAATTGACTTGCAAAAAGTAACATGACATTGAATAAGTTTCCGAACCTATTGCGTAATATAATTTTTACATATATATTTTACAAATTAAATACTAACTATGCTATTAAGAATATTTTTAACCGACTTCAAGAAGGAGAGGAGGTTACCAATTCATCGCGTATGTATTTTTTAAATGTATATTCACCGATTACGCCGGAACTATCCAACTGATTAATTTAGTTTTGGTGTTAAATTAAAGAGCTTACTCTCGGTTTGGTACCACTTCCATTTCATAGAAATTGGTTCAGTAATTTTTTAGTAAACAGGCAAAAACTATTAAAATTAGTGATTTTTCGCTAATTAAAACTGTTGAATGGGTTCCTGCCATGGAGTGTAGTCAGGATGGCCGAGCGGTCTAAGGCGCGTTTATTTAAGTTCTGGTTCTCGAAAGAGGGCGTGGGTTCGAACCCCACTTCCGACATGCATGTATACAACAACCTTCTACGTATTATAACTTTACACATATATTTTTCAAATTAAATATTAATTATGCTATTAAGAATATTTTGTATTTAACCGTTAGCACAGAGTATTAGAGAAATTTTACCAACTCAATACTTTATCAGTGAAAGAGTGCTAAAATAATAGAATTGCGAAAAATAATATGACGTTGAATAAGTTCACGAGGTAGATTGTAGTCAAGATAGCCGAGCTTTCTAAGGCACCTGATTTAAGCTTTGGTTCTCGAAAGAGAGCGGGGGTTCGAACCCCACTCCTGACATGCATGTATGTAATAACTTTTTTCAGCATTATAATTTTTACACATATATTTTACAAATTAAATACTAATTATGTTATTAAGAATATTTTGTATTTAACCGTTAGCACACAGAATCAGAGATCTTTTATCTCCTCAATACTTTATCAGTGAAAGAGTGCTAAAATTATCGACTTGCGAAAAATAACATGACCTTGAATAAGTTCCCTGAGCTGATTGCAATCAGGATAGCCGAGCGGTCTAATGCGCTTGATTTAAGCTCTGGTTCTCGAAAGAGAACGTGGGATCGAACCCCACTCCTGGCATACATATATACAAAAACCTTTTCCGTATTATTCTTTTTTCACATATATTTTACAAATTAAATACTAATTATGCTATTAAGAATATTTTGTTTTTAACCGTTAGCACAGAGTATCAGATCTTTTACCAACTCAGTACTTTATCAGTGAAAGTGTGCTAAAATATTAGACTTGCGAAAAGTAACATGGCGTTGTTCACGGCTTAGATTGCTGTTAGGATAGCCGAGCGGTCTAAGGCGCCCGATTTAAGCTCTGGTTCTCGAAAGAGATCGTGGGTTCGAATCCCATTCCTGACATCCATGTATAACACACAGTATTTTTTCCGTATTATAATTTTTTTAACTGACTTAAAAAAATGAACTTTTAAAAAAATATATATATAACCGACTTCAATCAACGCTCTAAAAAGAGTTAAATAATTCTTTAAAATACCCTAATGATGAATTGTTACCTAATAACCACACATCAGATATCATGTACCGACAAAAAAAAAAATGGTTACAAGTTTAATACATAGAATTTAATATCCAACAAACATGGTTTTTCGACAGAATATTTTTACAAGAGATTAATTTACATATTTTTGATTTAATTTATGAATATATACATATAAAAAGTAATGAATTACTTTTTGAAGTTGGTGCCAAACAATCACAATCAATAATGATTTTTACCATTTTATTTATGGTATTAGGCACAATATAACCACAATTCTTACTATACTTACAATAGTTTGGCATCAACTTCAAAAAGTAATTCATTACTTTTATATGTATATATTCATAAATTAAATCAAAAATATGTAAATTAATCTCTTGTAAAAATATTCTGTCGAAAAACCATGTTTGCTGGATATTAAATTCTATGTATTAAACTCGTAACCATTGTTGTTTGGCCCCCACCAGTGGCCGAGAGGTTCGGACCTCTCAACTGGTAGACGGCAGGTGCTGGGTTCGAACCCAATCGCGGCTGTCGGCCTAACCGTTTGGAGTTTTCGTGGTTTTCTTCGAACCTTGCGTAAATACGGGTTAGGTTCCCTTAGAAAGACCCCCACGAAGGGCATTCCCCCCTGGTCCTATATCCCTAGCGCAGATAATCGGACGTCAAAAATCAATCAATCAACCATTTTTGTTTGTCGGTACATGATATCTGATGTGTGGTTATTAACCAACTTCAAAAAGGAGAGGAGGTTATCAATTCGAAGCGTATGTATTTTTTTTTTTTTTTTTAATGTATGTTCACCGATTACTCCGAAACTATGCAGCCGATTAGTTTGGTTTTGGTGTTAAATTAAAGAGCTTATTCTCGGATTGGTACCACTTCCATTTCATAGAAACTGGTTCAGTAGTTTTTTAGTAATTAAGCAAAAACTATTAAAATTAGTGTTTTTTCGGTAATTAAAACTGTTGAATTAGTTCCTGCAATTGAGTGAAGTCAGGATGGCCAAGCGGTTTAAAGCGCCTGATTTAAGCTCTGGTTCTCGAAAGTGACAGTGGGTTCGAACCACACTCCTCACATACGTGTGTACAATATTTTTCCGTATTATAATTTTTACACATATATTTTACAAATTAAATACTAATTATGCTATTAAGAATATTTTGTATTTAACCGTTAGCACAGTGTATCAGAGATCTTTTATCAACTCAATACTTTATCAGTGAAAGAGTGCGAAAATAATTGACTTGCAAAAAGTAACATGACATTGAATAAGTTTCCGAACCTATTCCGTATTATAATTTTTACATATATATTTTACAAATTAAATACTAATTTATTTAAATAATAATATTTTAACCGACTTCAAGAAGGAGAGGAGGTTATCAATTCATCGCGTATGTATTTTTTTAATGTATGCTCACCGATTATGCCGAAACTATCCAACTGATTAATTTGGTTTTGGTGTTAAATTAAAGAACTTACTCTCAGATTGGTACCACTTCCATTTCATAGAAATTGGTTTAGTAATTTTTTAGTAAACGGGCAAAAACTATTAAAATTAGTGATTTTTCGCTAATCAAAACTGTTGAATGAGTTCCTACCATGGAGTGCAGTCAGGATGGCCGAGCGGTCTAAGGCGCGTTTATTTAAGTTCTGGTTCTCGAAAGAGAGCGTGGGTTCGAACCCCACTTCCGACATACATGTATACAACAACCTATTCCGTATTATAATTTTTACACATATATTTTTCAAATTAAATACTAATTATGCTATTAAGAATATTTTGTATTTAACCGTTAGCACAGAGTATCAGAGATCTTTTACCAACTCAATACTTTATCAGTGAGAGAGTGCTAAAATAATAGACTTGCGAAAAGTAATATGACGTTGAATAAGTTCACCGCATAGATTGTAGTCAAGACAGCCGAGCGGTCTAAGGCACCTGATTTAAGCTTTGGTTCTCGAAAGAGAGCGGGAGTTCGAACCCCACTCCTGACATGCATGTATACAATAACCTTTTTCAGCATTATAATTTTTACACATATATTTTACAAATTAAATACTAATTATGTTATTAAGAATATTTTGTATTTAACCGTTAACACAGAGAATCAGATATCCTTTATCTCCTCAATACTTTATCAGTGAAAGAGTGCTAAATTAATAGACTTGCGAAAAATAACATGACCTTGAATAAGTTCCCTGAGTTGATTGCAATCAGGATAGCCGAGCGATCTAATGCGCTTAATTTAAGCTCTGGTTCTCGAAAGAGAACGTGGGTTCGAACCCCACTCCTGACGTACATATATACAAAAGCCTTTTCCGTATTATTCTTTTTACACATATATTTTACAAATTAAATACTAATTATGCTATTAAGAATATTTTGTTTTTAACCTTTAGCACAGAGTATCAGAGATCTTTTAGCAACTCAGTACTTTATCAGTGAAAGTGTGCTAAAATAATTGACTTGCGAAAAGTAATATGGCGTTGTTCACCGTTTTAATTGCAATCAGGATAGCCGAGCGATCTAAGGCACGCGATTTAATCTCTGGTTCTCGAAATAGATCGTGGGTTCGAACCCCATTCCTGACATCCATATATAACATACAGTATTTTTCCGTATTATTATTTCTTTAACTGACTTAAAAAAGGAGAGAAGGTTATCATCAATTCGACCGCATATGTACTTTTTTTATATATGTTCACCGATTACACCGCAACTATCCAACCGATTAAACTAAGTATTACGGTATAAATAACTAAAAAGTAAGAAATAAAATAAACTTTTTCAAAAAAAAAATATAACCGACTTTAATCAACGCTCTAAAAAGAGTTAAATAATTCTTTAAAATACCCTAATGATGAATTGTTATCTAATAACCACACATCAGATATCATGTACCGACAAAAAAAATGGTTATAAGTTTAATACATAGAACTTAATATCCAGCAAATATGGTTTTTCTAACAGAATATTTTTTACAAGAGATTAATTTACATATTTTTGATTTAATTTATGAATATATACATATAAAAAGTAATGGATTACTTTTTGAAGTTGGTGCCAAACTATTGTAAGTATAGTAAGAATTGTGGTTATATTATGTCTAATACCATAAATAAAATGGTAAAAATCATTATTGATTGTGATCGTTTGGCACCAACTTCAAAAAGTAATCCATTACTTTTTATATGTATATATTCATAAATTAAATCAAAAATATGTAAATTAATCTCTTGTAAAAAATATTCTGTTAGAAAAACCATATTTGCTGGATATTAAGTTCTATGTATTAAACTTATAACCATTTTTTTTGTCGGTACATGATATCTGATGTGTGGTTATTAGATAACAATTCATCATTAGGGTATTTTAAAGAATTATTTAACTCTTTTTAGAGCGTTGATTAAAGTCGGTTATATTTTTTTTTTGAAAAAGTTTATTTTTCTGAACTTAAATTACTAAACCTCAAAAGAGTCAATTCCAGAAAATCTATGTAAAAGTCATCTATGATACAGTCAGAAAGCCAACTATGATAAATGTAGAAAAGGGGAATTTGAGATCTTACTAACCAAGAGCTTTAATTTTTGTATTCAAAAATTAGCATTTCGTGATTGTTCCTTAATTTATTAATGTAATTCATAAAACACATTATGCATTTTTCATTCATTCTCTATAAATTTCTTAATATGACTTAGTGCAATACAGTAACAAATACCTGTTCAGTGTTCAGATAATATATTAGCAGAATTAGCAAAAATGCACAGAAATCAAAACCCACTGCATATCTTTATTCACGCCCCGCCCTGCAATTCCACACATATTACAGCGATCCACCCCCTTCAGCAACCATAATTCTACCCTTGTCCCTGCCTTCACGTGACATCTATAGCAAAATGCCAAAACGAAATAAACACTCCAGTCACCATCTTTTTCCCGTCACTGAATGTAATGCCGTGCTTTTTCATTTTTCACGCTTACCTTACTTTCTCACAAATAGCCATCTCGCGGTAATCCAGTCCCGCGTTAACACACTTTCGCTAGGAGCGGCATCACAATAGAGGAAAAAATGCTTGTCAACCCCTTTTTCGAGCGCAAAGAAAAGGCTCTGACAAAGTAGCCAATACATGTGGTGAACACGTATTTTTCTCCACAAAAGAAGTGACAAAAAAAAAGGGGGGGGGAATTCCTAATGAATTATAGTTAGTAAAAGGGGAGAAATACCGAGAAACGGGTAAACTTCACATTTCTGCCGGTTATAGTCGATGAGAATGCTCATATGAATGATCATAAATTCAAAAATATTAGGAATATGAAAAATAAATGATTGAGCATCCTTTACTTGAAAAAAGTAAATTTTTCTAATTTAAGGCCCCTGTCTTCGCTCGAGGAAACGCTCGCGAGCTAATGCTATTCCTATGGGGTAGCATTTGTCTAATAACTCTTTCGCATTTTGACATTTTTGAATAATTTTTTTTTGCATTGGATAGCTGAGGTGCATGCCGACAGCGCACCTTTTTTACTTTTTCGATTTTGGTTGCAGATATTTTTTTTACAAAGTTAGTTTTACTTTCAAAACCGGTTTCGAAACTGAAAATGCTTTAAAAAAAAAAAATATCTGCAACCAAAGTCGAAAAAGTAAAAAGGTGCGCTGTTGGCATGCACCTTAGCTATCCAATGCAAAAAGAGTTATTCAAAAAGGTCAAAATGCGAAAGAGTTATTAAAAAAATGCTTCCCCATAGGAATAGCATTAGCTCGCGAGCGTTTCCTCGAGCGAGGACAGGGGCCTTAAGAAGAAGAGAAAACATTTTATTGAAATAGATGAAAATAAAATTTTTATCTATTCCAGTTATATAAAAATACAGTAAAACATGCAAATCGAAAACTGTATAGTGCCGCAGTAACTCTATTTTGCACCTAGTGCGAAAATTTCGGATATTTTTTTATCAAACGCCAATTTATGAACAGTAAATAACTGATGACACCGATTAATTTGCTAATCAGGCTTGGTGAATGGTACAAAGGCACCGCTCGAATCACTCTTGCTGTGGCTCTGCTTATATATATATAACTGATATGAATCCTACCGGAAACAAAACGTTTACATCGATCCGTCGAAAAGAATACGATGAATTTGTACCTGATAATACGAAAAGCTGACTAAAATTAAATATTTTTCAGCGTTTACAGTTTCCGTTTCAGCAGGTTTCAGTGAATATCTGGTTGGGGTTTCATTTAGAGATACAGAAAAGTGATAATATTTAGTTGTGAGCTATGAAAAAGCAATCTGTGAAGCAAGTTTCATCTTACATATAACAACAAAAATATGATCCTTAATCTCAATGTGGATGAATGTTTGATACAGGTATTAGCATGGTACAGTACAGTTAACTTTTGTTTGTGAGTGTCAAATACAGTTTAAAGCAATATCACATTCACTAAGAAAAATCAAACATGAACATGGCATTTCTTTACTTACAGTAAAATATCGTATAAATTACTCATCCGTGGATATCAATTAGCCTTATTTTTCTATATTCTATATTTTTCTATTTCCCTTTAACAGCTTACCCAGGCATTATTAGAAATATCCATAAGCAGGGTCCAACAAACCACGGGTATCGGGTCGCCCGAGAGACTAAAATATTCATCTTAGCGGCTAACATTTTTAGCTAGTTTACTGTTTATAAATTTAATCCCTTGAGTGGCGATGGGATACATTTTATTCCACCTACTTTAAACAAGATTCGCACCAAAAACATTTAACCAAATCTTCTATTTTTAACTTTGGAGGCAAAATGTTGATTTTTTTTTTTTTTTTTTTTTTTTTTTCTAATTAATCCGGTGGGAATTCAGTATCAGAGAGACTTTATTGCTTCCTTTGCTCCTGAAGGCGTTAAATGGACCATCGTTAAAGGATTTCAGTCCTGAAAAATCAATTGACAAATGGTATTTCAAATCAATTCCTCTAAAGGCACTGTAAATTTATGTATATAATTTCTTGTTGAAAATTAAAGAATGTGATATTTAATGTCTACTGTTTTAATGTTTTATTTCAAGTTTGTTTCTATTTTTACAATAGAAAAGTGGTAATATATTACTATTTTTACTCAGTTTGATTTTTTTTTTTTTTTAAATTAAATAATGAAAATGTTCACAACAAAATGACTCAAAAAATAGCCGAATACGCTTGATTATAAGTAACAAGTCTTCCGTTTTACAGTGAATGTGTTAATGTTGGAGAAATTATTCTTCAAGCTGGCTCCTAAGAATTTAACTTTTGTCATTCTCTGTCCTTAAGATATAGCATTCTAACCTATTTATTGCAATAGAAATTTTCCCGATAATTTATTTGAATTAAAAGATAACCGAACGGATCTCTACAATTGAAGCATAACATTTGCTGTATTCATTTTTCATTTTGCTGTTTCATTGTATTTTTTGTTGTATTCATTTTAGAGATCAAATTTTGAACACACTAAAAAAAAAAAAAAAAAAAGTAAGGAAATCTATAAGACAAAAAGCGAAGAACATCCTTTCCTGGATAGTTGGAACATTTTGTACTCTCAGTTAATTTTCACTATTTTGATGATATACACCTTTGATTCAAATTTAAGTCACAACTACAGTCGATAATCATTCCTATGCGTTTTTTAAGAAAAGGAAGACATATGTCACTATATATTGTAGTTTCAGTTGGCAATAAGAAAAAAATTTGAATGAACTATCAAAAATATCTAGGTTGTACTCAATTGTCAAATTTCGAAATACAAAGCATGAGAGAACAGACAATTATACATCATCCATCAAATATTCTTGGAAAAGCAAACTATATCCCCTCAAAAGATATTCCACAAGGAGTCATGGGTACACGAACCGCCCCTATGGGTAGCCACAAACGACTGGGTGGTACAACTTCAAAGCGGGTCTTCTTCTATCTTTTTAGCAGTCTTCACAGAAATTAGGATAGCAAAAGGTTAAACGAGAACTAAAGTTTATAGTCTACCTGTAATAGAGATACTTTCGGACAATGCGCAAGTATATTTTGATGTTCATTTTGGCTTCAGTGAACAACGCGTCTGCCCACCCAACGGGAAAAAACAAACAACAAAAATTTCAAGATTATGTAGTTGGTAAAAAGGCATTTTAAAAAGTGATATAAGAAAGAAATTTTCCGAAAACAAGTATTTGTTTAGAAAAAATGTGGTTAAACAAAATGTGCAACTTAAAACAAGATTTTTCACAAAATTATTCCATCTTTGAAATTACTTTTATGTTCTACTTAAATTAAAATTGGGCCTCTCACAAAACAGCTAAATCTCCAAAAACCTTTTTATTTATACATAAATCAAGAAATACAGCTATAACTAGATAAATATGGGAGTGGAAATTTGTTAATTATCATGCAATTTTAGGTATATTGACATAGATGAATTCCTATACAGTCGGCCCCGTTTAAACGAATATTGATGGTTCCAAGAAAAATATTCGATTAAGCGGGGTATTTGATTAAACGGGGAAACATATAAATGTTTTTTAAATGCGTAATAAAACGGTAAAACAATTATCTACAGCATAATTAAATAATAGCATAATAAAATCGTTAATATAATAAAGTAAATTAGCGAAATGAATACAAATACTAACATAAAGTAAGTATGTAATAATTTAATATCAGTACATATAGCTATATGATTTACATTATACTTCATGTAATTCATTGGAATTTGGTTAAAACTTTGCCACTTTTAATTTATGTTATTTTCATGTTTAAAAACGTCTTTTAAAGGGATTTGTTTACGTGGAATTAAAGCGTTTACTGGAATTACACACAAAAAACGTGGAAACGTTTTCGTGCGTTAACACACGTTTTCTCCATAATCAGAGCGCCATTTATTAACAAAAATTTTGCTTTTTTCACTAAACTCATTCCAGTGCATATTCATTAATGTTATCAAAATTGGAATTATGTTTTCTCTTTCGATCCAAATTTCCATTTTATCTCTCTTCTTTTTGGATTTTTTTAATATTGCGTTTCATATTGGAAATTTACGTCTGCGATATTTTAAGGCTGTTACAGAGTACTTCGATCAACAAGCGGAAAACATTTTGACACAATTTACGAGTTGATTTTTTAACAGAAATATATAATTGCAAAGCCTGACCATGGATGAGATATGGAACCTAACTCAGTTTTCTACTTTTTGATTGATTCATTACATATTGAGTTAGTATAAGCTTTTTTGATCACGAAACAAGGCAACTTTCACTCCAATTCGGACTAGTTTGCTTTCTCTACCGCGAAAAGATAGTTTAAAATGCCCACTTTGACACTATTTTTTGAAAAATCAACTGTGTTCGTAAAAAACGGGAAACTGAGTGCGATTCGATAGTTCCTGAAAAATAGTACTTATTAGTTTCTAATAATTCTGAGCAAAAATAAATTGAAACTTATGTCATAAAGTTGCTGCCCTTTTTGATTTAAGAACAGCCTTAAAGCTTTTTGCTACCTGGACTTGTGTTTTCTTATTTAAAACTACAAAAACTGTGTTTAACAGAAAGGTTTAAAGATTTCCATTAAAATTCATAGCAACTCTTTTTTCCTAACAAAAACGCGGCTAAACTTACAAAACGCAAAAATAATACACAGTGACCATTTATTTTACCCATTCACAGAAAAAGAAAGAGGAGATCGTTTGACCTATCCATTATACACCTGCCGGCTGAAATCATTTCAGGAAGAACTGAAAATTTGTCTTCAGTGTAAATGAGCCGAAAATGACAAAAGGTGAAGAAAATTTGGAGATGAAACGTGTTTTTCGCGCTTGTTTTCAAACATAGGTCACCCAGATGTTATTCGAATAAGCGGGGAGGTTCGCGAAATTATTTGGTTTAAGCGGGGAAAAATAACATAGATCCAATGGCGATAAATTCGGTTCGGGAGAGTTCTATTCGATTAAGCGGGGTATTCGATTATCCGTTACCCGATTAAGTGGGGAGGACTGTACTTAGTGGACAACATCCTATAACTGTAGAATAGAATCCGATAAATTAATATACAATACAATACAGACACACATACAATAAATACAATTGGATCCAGGTTCGATTTCTGGTTCTGATTAGTTTTTCACTTCAGCTAGATTTATCGTATTTAAAGTAGTATGTCTGATCATGAATGTATTTTTAAAAACAAGGCTGCCACAGGCGACTATTTTTTTATTTTGTTCTCACCAGTATTTTTCTAAATATATAAATATTTCTATTATAAATTTTGATTTATATTTCTCTTGCAAATGTTGTTTAAGTGCAAGTTAGGGATTTCTGTTTTGAGAAAATGATGAGTCAGAATAATAATGAATAAATAAATAAAATAGTCGCCTGCGACAGCCCTATACAAAGAGTTGAGTTTAGGCGTTATTTATGTGTGTTTTCATAAAGGATATTGCTGAAAAAGTCTAAACAGGAGCCAGAATATCGCAATAATTTCATACTTACAAAATTATAATTATTTTATTTATTACTATTTATTATTATTTTTTTTTACAAGTATAAAATTAATCACAATATCCCAAAAGCAAGACCTTGTGAAAAAGCGTGGACAGACCCCTAAAAAAGCTTACAATAAAGTCACACTTACTCTCTTCATATAAAGCGCTAATCATATTTACATAATAGGTTTTCATTTAACTCGTTTGACTGAGTAAGAAATTAGTGATGAAAGGATGGGGTGTTACACCAAAAACTGGTTTTCTTCAGGTATCTGCAAACTTACTTATGCATATATATTCAGAGCATATCAAATATAGCATACAAATAAAAGCGCAGTATTTTAAATTACACGTACTCTATGATTTTCAAGGTAGGCGAAAAAAGCGCACCTATTTACAAATCGCAAATTTAAATAAGTCTGACTAATAGTACACATCGTTAACCTTAGAAAATTAACACTACAATATATATATATATTTTAATTTGAGTGCCCTTGCTCTGTCGTGACTGAGATTGAGGGGGGGGGGGGGAGTAGAGGCTTTAATAGTTATCTCAAAACCTGTCATTGTCTCAATGATAAAATTTTTTAATTTATGGAGAATTAGAATATAAACACTGGATACTTAGATATTTTTAAAATTCAGTCAGTTTTTCAAAATACTATGTTATTTTTATTTAAATATTCGCAGGCATTTGAATTGACTCGTTTATTGTGTTTTTAAAGACTGACAGAATAAAATTACTTTTGATATTCAGATCACAGTAGTAACTTTTTCAAAAACTTGCTTATAATGCATCACACCTGAATGGTGCGTGCAACAGATGCGCAAGGCATCTTGCTTTTAATAACACAAGATTCAACACAAATATGAAGGATTATGTGAAAAAAGAGACCTCGAAAACCATGTTTACCCCCTGGTAACAAGCTAAGGAGATAGTGTTCCACGGGCGTGAAGAAATCAGAAACATAGAAGGAGAGAGCAGAAAGAGACAAGGGGTCGGGACCTCCCTTCGTGATGCAGGCGCCACACTCCAACAAGGAGTTCGAAAAAAAAAATGCTCTTGAGAAATCGTCAGTGACAGCATCAGCAAGCTAAGTACGGAGCAACAGGATTTTTTCCAACCTGCCACTCCCACTCTGGTACCTTGCAGATTTTTAACCAGATAGGACCAAAGGAATGATTAAACGCAAAGAAGAGTCCGATTTAGTTTCAGAAAAATCAACTAAAAATATTTCATTACTTTGTTTTCTTTTGCTAGGCTAAATAATTTGAAGATCTCAGATGATAAAAAGTGGTAACTGACAAATCACCATTTTGAACCACTTTTATCAACTAAAATGACAATTTTTTGATTGTCAAATGATTTCTTTATCAACTAAAATATCCGTGAATCAGAATTGGTACTCAAATAAAAGAATGAAATTACGCGAATTTTTCCAGGTGTATTTTAGGAAATTTCCAGCCTGGTGAATTTTTGGGAACTAGACGCGACAAAAGTAAAAAAAAAAAAAAAAAAAAAAAAAAATAACCATTTTAAATATATATGTTTAAACTTTATATAATATTGATTGACATTTTCCCAAATGCAACTCCCCTCCCCCCCCTTGCACACACAAACCACAAAAAAGAAAGCTCTTAGGATAGAACTATCTTTTGCAATCGGAACTAGAGCTCTAAGTCTCGGTTTAAGAATGGGCTAATAAAAGCAAACGAATCATTTTTATTAAAAATGTTTAGTCCAGGACCATAGCTAGAAATAATAAAGGAAGCAAGAAAAAATAGGGGGTGGGGGATATTTTCTCTCTCTCTGACGCAGAAAGATAAATTAGTGCATATGGGTGATTCTCTCCAAATAGGCCAAAATAAAAGTTATGAGGGAGTGACAAATTTTAACAAAATTTCCATTTACTTTTTTGCCATTATCTGAATTGAGATTAGGCTTACTAGGCCTTAACTATATCCAAATACTTACAAATCAGTAATAAATAAAATTGTTTAATATTTACCTGCATTCAATAGAGGCTGATGAGGGAGTGATTAGGTGCTAAGCCTTCCTCACCACTCCCTCACTAGCCTCAACTGAATGCCAATAAATATTTAAAGATATTAATTATTACTGATTTATAAGTATTTAGATATAGTTAAAGCCCACTAAGCCTAATCTCAATTCAGATAATGGTTTAAAAAGTAAATGGGCATTTTGTTAAAATTCATCACTCCCTCATAACTCTTATTTTGGTCTATTTGGAGAGAATCACCCATATTCACATTGTACGTACTATGTTTCTTATTAAATACTTGTAATAATTTCATTATATGCTAAGAAAAGAATCTGATGCAAAAATTTGAGTGCATAACTAGTGTATTTAAACATTATGTTATCTTCATATGTATGTAGGATGCGTGAATGTTGAAACACTTATTTTAGTTACAATTTAGTATATTTCTACAAAACTGTTAAAGACCTCAAAACTAAATTTGATTTTTAAATTGAATTTCTTTGGATTATTGGAACAGAAATTCATTTATTGATTTTGGAATCTTTTCCAGGGAAGCTCAAAATGTTTTAGGGGGGCAGAGCACTCCCTCCCCCTTAGCTACAGCTAAGGTTTCATCTATTGACTCAAACACTCAGGTAACTAGGTTAAGTTGTATATCATGTTTGAGGTTTGAAAGTAAATATAATCAGCAACAGGTTGGCGTCGATTATTCTATCGAAAAACAGAGAGAGATACAGTTATACAACTGTACTAATAGGAAGTTAATCAGGATGAAATGCTAAAAAATTGAAATTTTTAGTTTTGTCACTGCATAGCTACAAACCGAAGCATTTGTCTGTATTAAAGCACTTGACATGATATTGAGAAAAACGGCTCTTACAAAGAATTCCCAACAAAGGTCGAAAATTGCTGTAAAATTTTAACAAGTTCCCAAGACCAAGGAAAGGCGGGATGTTCACAGTACATAAAATAGCAGCGGAATTGAATATTTCCAGGAAAAGGGACATCCTCACCCCTCGAGTGGAGAAATATTCGACCTAAAACATTCTGACAGAGGAGCAGGGAGTATATATCATCAGTCAGCAATCGCACACCCACCCAAACATCCTACTCCGATAACGCTGAGAAGCGAGAGACGCATAAGGGGGTCGTACACACATTGCACATGTAAGAGACAAGAAGAGCATGGAGATAATAAAAGAATGCAAACATTTAGTTGATCAAAAACTGATGCGAAACCAAAAAAGTCGGAAACTGTTTATTCTTCCCAGTTTCTATTGCACGCTTCGAAAAGTTAAAAAATACTACACATTATTTAACGATACATAGTCCCAAGCAAACATGACTGGCAAATTCCCTAACCAAATCCAAGAAAATTCTTTCACTAAATGGGCATAAAGCGAAATTCACTTATTTTTGCAATCCTCTATCAAAATTAGCGATTTTTTTTTCAGCAATATTTTTTATTGCTGGCGATTGTTTGATGAATTTCATGATGAATTTTGCATCATTTTTCATTTATTCCCCAAGACTTTTTAGAAAATATTCGTAAATTTCCTAACTTTCGCATGACGCTGGGAACCCTCCGATACATCGTTACTTTATGTCACATTAGGTAAAAAAAATATCTTGTCATTCTCACCACATGAATCGATCACTTTCGATATCTCCATATTACCGAGACGTTTTTTCCTGCTGGGACGCGCATCCCCAAACATTTAGTGAAAAATAAAAAGAGAAAAAATAAGTTTTTTTTTAATTCCATCTAAATCAACATCCACGCTGTACATATATATGCAGCGATTTTAGAAGGATTTAAATTAATTTAAAGGTGTTCTTTAGTGTCGCTTCTAGGCGACGACGCCAGACTGAGGAGGTTAAGAAGATAAATAAAAATCCGATTTAAAAAAAAATAAAAATCAGTTTTGATTCAAACTTTAAGGCACATCTTGAACTTACACACACATAAAATACTGTTACAACTACATCTGCCAGATTCAATAAAGATTTTGATACTCAGCAGTGTACTTCTTACGATAAAGAGGAGTGATCAAAAAATCTTTCTTTTTTATCGTTAGGCATTTCTTTTTACTATGCACAATCATTCAAATACTTTTTAAGGCTGCTCTTAAATCAGAAAGGACAACTTCATGACATAAATTTTAATTTATTTTTGTTTGGAAATGCAGGTGTTTTGTTCTGGCAGGTATTTTGTTCACAAACTATCTAATCGTATTCATTTTCCCGTTTTTTAGAAAATAGTGCCAAATTAGGCATTTTGAGCCAAATTTATGCGCGAAAGAAGAATAGCCACTGAAACCGGAATGAGAAACTTATTTGTCATGTGATCTCAAACGATCATGTGACAAATAAGTTTCCATTTTTTGATAAATAAGCAATTTATTGATCAAAAAATAGAAAATTTAGTTCAATTCTAAATCGTTTCCATAGTCAGGCTTTCCCATTGTATATATCTTTCCGTTAAAAAAAGAATTTGTAAATGTATCAAAACATTCTGTGCTTGAGTACACAGCAGTTAGGATTAGCCTTAACAAATAAAAACTTTCTTCTTCTTCTTATTATGCCTTGAATGTATATATATATACACACAGAAGACGAAGAAAATGCAAATACTTAGATTAAAACTATCCTTTTTTTTTTTTTTTTTTTTTTTAAGTTTTACAATATTTTTCTGTGAACTTATGCTATAACCAGTCCCTGCCAACAAAGTCTTGATTTACTAACTCAAACTGAAAATATCACTAAACATTTTATTATAAAAACGTTTTACATATACAAATTAGAAAAAAAATCTTATGCGTAAAATAGATGTATATATACCAAAAACAGAACCACTTCTTGGCATAATAGCTCACAAGCAGAAATGGCTTGAGGTGATATCGCTATGCGGGAAATAAAACAAAAGTTATGGAGTCAAACTAAGACGAAAAATCTGCCAGATTCAATTAAAAGAGCAATGCAAACATACTCCCTCATCCTCTTGGAACCCCCCACGGACTGAAGACTTTTTCCGAAGTATAAACCGAGACGCTACCCTCCCTACACTATCAAAACGGTTTTCCAAGGAAAAAACCATGAGGGGGTAGTGGCAGAAACTCAATGGGCTTCGAAGGTGGCGAGTAGTTTGACACGCTTCTACAATACAGAACAAAGAATTCGGGTAGCCCGAAAAATTTTCGGGACTATCGGTACAAGACGTTTTGCCAGCGGCCCCGTAATAATAATAATAAAAAAAGAGGAATCAAAAGGGAATAAGTGTGGGCCCGCATACATGAAATATAAAAAGAATTTATCAAAATAATCATTTTCACACAATGTTATTTTTTACGGCACCTCTTTTTTTCCCCTCAACCGTCTTTCTTTGTTGCCAGAAGTACTTGAGTTACACAACTAGTTTCTTCAGGGTAACGATTTTTTTTCCTGCCTCCTCCCGCCGAAGTTATGATTGCATCAATAAGAATGCTTACGGCGTATAATATGTCTTTTCGACTCTCTTACCCTCAGGTAAGTGAAACAAAGAAGATTTTTTTCCCCTCCCATTTGCGATTTTTAACATTTTTTCCCCATCTTGCTATTCTAATTTTAGTGTGATAAGCAAAATTTTGGTGAGGCTAAAGGGGTGGAGAGATGATGGGGGGAGAATGAAAATTTTCATTTTGATGTGACAGCATTTTTTCATTGCCTCCACGAGATAAAAAAAAATATATATATATATTAAAAAAAATAGAAATGAATTGAATTTCAAATTATGGTTTCATTATTTCAGACCTTTCATTATAAATCTTTATCCTACAAAGAAAATGTGATTTTTTTGGTAATTTTTTTTTAAGTCTATAAAACCTTTAGATTTATATATACTTTTTTTATCATTATTATTTTATTTTACCCTAATTGTATTTGGTCAATGTAAAGAAATGTTGAGAATTGCAAAAATTTATCAATTTAAAGCTTTGCCATGCCTTTATCTTGCATTTTAAATACTTCACTATCCCATTTTTCAAACTTTTAAAGAGTACTTAGCATATATTTATTATTTTTTTTTCTGCTATACAAAAAGACAACTTTGATGGAGAAAAATATATATATATATAACAATAAAATTCATTTTTAAAAGAAACAAAAAATCAGAGATAACTTGTAATATTTCTTAAATTTTTGGGTTGAGAGGGAGAATGTATTAATTGATAACAAGAGAAGTAAATTAGATTTTAAAATATTTAAACATGTTTATTTATTTTATACATCAGAATTTGAATCAATTTATGTGATGTTTGTAAAAAAAATCTTGTCATAATTTTGTGAATTCGAATTACCATTACATTAAAGTTTCTTAGTAGTATTTATACATCTTTATCAAAATCCTTTACATGTATTAAAAAAAAAAAAAAAAAGTTTTTTTTTTTTTTTTTTTTTTTTTTTTTTGTGTGTGTGTGTGTGTGTGTGTGTGTGTAGCTTTAGTTGCGTTATGATAAATGAGATTTTGTTTGAAAGTGATTGGATTTATGAAATGTTCAGTTTGAGAATTGAGAAGTTTTACCAAAGATCTATTTTTAAAGTCAAATCATTTGTGAAATATCCTTTAAAAGAACCCAAATTCTTCTTGAACAGATACACTCTGTATGCATATCAATAATAGCAACTTGACAAATTTATAAAAATTAAATATTTTATTTAAAAGTGTCACTTAATAATAAACAATTTATTTTTATTTATTTTTTGTGAAACCACAAAAGTTAATAGTGATAAATAGAGAAAAATATATATAGATAGATTAGCTTGCAAATAGTAAAAATAGATAAATTGATCGCCTATAAAGATTCTGCGTAATTTAATTAATTTTAAAGAAATACGATAAAATAAAGTAAAAATCTTTGAATTGCCCTTATTACTACATAAGGGGGAAAGAGATACGCAATAACAAGGCACATTTCATCCAATTAATATATATTTTTTAAAACATAAAATTGTCAATAGTTGATAATTAATTGTATCAATAATTTTTAAAAGATTTTTATGTGATGCTAATTAGACAAATTGGACACTTTTCACATGTACCTTTTCTACTAAAATGCAAAATTAAATAAATAAGAGACACACATTCTTGTTTAATACATCAATGACAAAAACAAACAGCTAAACTACTCCATAGGTTTGGTTTGGTTGTAAGATATGACATTTTGAATACAACTACATAAAGGTTCGAGCGAGAAGTTCAGTAAAAATATACCTGAAACTAAAACCCAAAATTCCCTGTTAATAGCTTATAACTTAAAAATGGCCTTTTTTACTTACCCATCATACGTAGTATAGGGTAAGTCTTGCAATCGTTTTGAAAATCGGAAAAAAAAAAAATTGACAGATTTACACGTTTTAGATAGTGGAGATTCCGAAAAACATATTTTTAGAAAAAAAAATTTGCCACCCGTCTGTCTGTCTGTAAGCGATCTATCCCCCGAATGAATTGAGATAGAGACTTGAAATTTTGTATGTAGTTAGTATGTAAGAATGGGACGAACCCTATTTAATATCAGCAACCTCGATTATCCGGAACTATTTTTTTCGGACTCTCAAAAAATTCATTCTGATGAAAGGTATATAAAAATTTTCGAATTTTTTTGTTCTAAGGAATGGACGTAAAAGGCAATAAAATAACACACATTTTGCATATAGAACGAAGTCGATCGGATTATTAGTTGCCGAGATATTTGTAATCTTCTTTTCCACATTCTTCAATTTTTCATGACCCTGTATTTCATTCAAATTTCAATTCAGAAGTATATTTTAATTGGAAATGAGACGCTTAATCCGACGCAGTTAATTGTTAGTTAATAGAATTATTATTTTTGGAGTTATAAGGATGTTTCTTTTACGCAGTTCGGTACTACTTGAGTAGTTTGGCGTTTTATATAATTTGTCGAAATTGGTACATCAGCAGTTCTTTATAGCATTACTATGTATATTAACAATATTTAAATTTTGTTTATGAATTGCAATGCATTGTATAAATAGTTTCACATGTTTTATTTTCATATACGTATCCATGATGGTAAGTATTACGGTGGCCCCCAACGACTAGTTTAAATAAGTTTTTATGCATAAAAATCCTTTTGAAAATATCAAGAGCAACAAAGCGTGACTATTCTGGCATCTCTACAGCAAACACATTATAATTTTACTCATTTGCCTTACCTACCTATCTATACACACACACACATATATATATATATATAACTAAATAGCTAACCTATTTCATAGCCTTAGTTAATTTGAAAGATATGACATTTTGATCATAAGAAATAAGTGTAAATTGTATTGAGAAATTAGTTAAAAATTTATTTGAAATAGGACTAAAGCCCAAAAACTTCATGAATGAAATTATTTGCTAGAGCTTGAAAATAGTATTAAAGGGGGTTATTATATATTTTTTAAAATCCTTTTACAGGAGTAACCACTGCAGTATTCTCGTAGCTACAGTAAGTGCATTTCAATTCTATTTACACCCCTCCCACCCCACTGTTAAAAGAGTAACAAATTCCCAAAACAATTGCCTGCTAAATTTTTTTGTGTATTACATTATCTTAAGCATTTATACACAGATAATATATACACTTTACAGGTGATTAAGTACAACAACTTCACCGGCTGCCCCGAGTTAAGTCGGGGGTTAAAGCACTGTTTCCCCATACCCGTCGCCGGTTAAGTGGTTAAACTGTCAATTCTGAAACCTGTAGCATACAGTTTAGAAGATTTAAAGATCATTGTTTTTTTTACATATTTCTTTCAATCAGAGATAAATTAGCAATATTTGTAAAAAAAAAAAAAAAAAAAAAAAAAAAAAAAAAGAAAGAAATGCAATGCAATGCAAGAATAGCTTAATATTTCTAAATATGTTTAAAATTAAATTACATAATATTAAAATTTCACTAGGTATTTATTTATTTGCTTGTTTATTTATTTTATCATTTACATAATATAAGATTTGATGCATCAATAACAATTTGTTTCCTTGTATTCTTTGAAGTCATTATTTCTAGTTCAAAGATATATCTAAGAGCTTTTGAAACAAATTCTTTGTTGGGAGAAATTCATTTACTAATATAAAATATTCGTCCAAACACTAATGATTTTCATCAACCTAAAACTGTAATTACTATTTTGCACTGTTTTCTCTTTCTTTTTAATCTAATACTATATTAATATGCATCAAAACTTTTAAAGCACAATTAAGTTTTTTCACAAAATTAATAATTGGTGAAATCTCTATCATATATATATATATATATATATATTTTTTTTTTTTTAACGAGTTCAACCTCTTTAGTTTTGAGAAGAATATTACGAAGGACCATAACAGTAAGTTTAAAATGATTCTCAAACATTTCTGATAAAGTATCAGTTTATATATCAATGTTTTGATATGGTTGCATTTATTTAAAAGGTCCAAAAACAATTTTAACAGTTTTAGAAGAAGTTTTATAAAATTAAAGGATGTTAGTGTCTCCTACAGGCATCATCAAAATTGAGAAGATTAAATGTTAATTTATTATTACTACTATTGTTTACATCTCAAAATGAATACAGGATTGTAGAGTAGCATATTTTAAAGAATTGACTGTGTACAAATGTACTTCTGTTATTGATGAAAAATGCACTTACCAGAGGGAAAGGACTCAAAGCTCCATTTGGTTGTGGATGAAATGGTATATATCCATAAGGTGCTGAAGGGGAGAGAAGATTTTTCCCTGAAACATGCCACACAGTATTAAATCCCATGCAAACAAAATAATTAATATATTCAAACGCTTTGATTTTAAAATATTAATTTGGTTGGTTTATCAGTAATTTAAAACTTAAAAATTCCTTTGATAAAATTTGATTTAAAATATATTTATCATATTCAGACTATGCAGACAATATCAAAAATCTTTTCCAATCATATAAAGCTCTTTCAAAGTACAATGCAAAAACACAACAACAGAGGCAAATAATGGCTTTTTTCATTTGTTTACTGCTATTAAAAAAGAAAACTAATTAACAAGATAGTGTTCGTTATTATATATATTATGAGACTACTTATATAATCTAAAGCAGCTATTTTTCTTTTGAATCCTAATATGCTAGCTAAGAATCAAAGATATAATATAATCAATGATACATGTATTCATTACCAAGCATGTGACTTACGACTTATAAATAAATATTAATACCAAATAAATACCAAAGGGGGAGGAGGAACAAAGTAAAGTTTTAAAAAAAATCCAAAGAAAAAAAAAAAAAACAAAAAAAAACCACAAAACATAAAAAAAAAAACTTGTCTAAATTTATTAATGTTAATCATGTTGTTTGGGCTTTTATATTACAATGTAAACAACTTACAAAAAAGTTTTTCTAAGGAAAAAAAATAAAAAAGGGAGAATTTGGCTTTTTTAAAATAGATGCTCAAATTAATACATATAAAAGATGGATATTACATTTATAAGTTGCACTTATTATTTGCAATACAACATACATATTATTAATAATTTTTATCAATGTTATCACTGCATTATATTAAGAAAATATAAAAAGTCCATTTGTATGTTTTCATATATAAAATAAGGCTAATTTTTATTGTATTGGCTTAAAAATGTTTTGAAGTCTACTTTTAAATCAAAATCATGTTAATTTTTACTACAACCAAGAAATTCTTTTCATTAATATACTTAAAAGTTTCAAATTTCTGAAGTAGATCTAAATTATCAGTTATTTTAATATTCATTCATACATGATATATTTTTCTTGAAATGCATACAAATTAAACTTTGAAAACAAATTTTTTTGCATCTTACATTTTGATTGAAAATGGAAAGGAAAATATACTATTTCTAATTGCTAAAAGATGTAAAATTAAAACTTTAAAAACAGAAAATAGTTTTATTTCACTGTTGATGTGTTTCGACTCTACTCGTCATTAACAAAACAAATAAATAATAATCTTAAATGATTTATGATACAATAAACTAACATTTAAAACATCATTTATTTTTTCATGTAATGCATGCTATTTTATTATTATTTTACTTGGATATTTATTTCTATCATTTTTTGGAACTATTGAGTAACTCGAGCCACTGTGATGTCAGACTAGATATATAAATGGAAAACACCAATAAGCATGTAGAATCTTTTAATGCTGTCTCTCCGTCCTTCATTGAAGTTTTTTTTAGGAGGATACATACCTACAGGTGTGGTTGTTGTGTGGGTAAAATCCACACAAGTATGTCATTTTGTGTGGGTAAAGTCCATTTTGCTAAGTTAAACAATGCTGCATCGTTATATATATAGTTTTTACATGTTAGAATCTCTATGGTTTCTCTAATTAATAATGAATGGATAGACTAGAGAAAAATTATTTTGCTTTTATTAAAATTTATTTGGATGATTTCTTTTTGATTTAATTTTGACAGGACTGATCTGAATTCTTATTTAGATTAATTGGTTATGATGATGATATCATGATTGCATTATGATATTTTTAGATTATGGGTCAATTTTAGTGCAAATGATATTTTTTAATTTCAAAGGTAGTTAAGATACTAAGCCCCTCTTATGAAAAATCGGTAGGTGGAAATTTTATAGGTAAATGAAGAACATGCATTATTTGGATGGTAACTTGGTTATCCATACCTCCTCTAAAACAGACCAGTCAATAGATCGATTTGTTCTTGTTAACATTAAATCAAAAAATGGAACATATCTTCAATTTCAATAGTCAATTTAATGTTATTATCTACTGAATTTAGATTATTCATTATGAAGTTGTAAACATAACACATTATATGAAATTTGTTATTTTTTCTCAACTTATACACAATTTCAAAATTATCAAATATCTAACAAATAAATTTGACAGGTTTCTAAATCATACATCATTGCACATATCATAATTCAAAGGAAATAGACATTGATGTATACATATACATTCAATGCAATATTTACACATTAGATTTTTTCCCCTTTTTTCGCACTTTTTATAATGCGGGGGGAAAAAAACTGAACACAGATTAATAATTTGAATTTGACTTGAAATATCTAATTAAGCACCGTAATTAAGTATTGTACATTAAACAAAATTTTTTTCCACATTATAGCATGTGTATTTTAAAATTTTGTAGAACCGTAATTTTTTTTTTTTTTTTAACTATAAATTAATTAAATATATACTTTGTATTTCTGTAATTTACCACTGGAGTAAATGAAGAAAAATAATGACTTATAGCAGAACTAATTGGCATAATCATCACTTGCACTTTGTCGCTATTTTTTAACTAGATGCACAAATTTTGAAAAAATGGTTAAGAATTAAAATGTCAACTGTGCAATTTTTTTTCCCCACTCAGTTGAAGTAATATTTTAAATATCTGAATAAATTATTATAAAAAATGAAAATGATCAATATAAATTTGACCACTACATTCTGCATTAAATAATGTAACTAAATAACACTTTTTTTCAATAAAAACTTTTTTTTAAACAGAAAATAATAATCTAAAAAAAATTATTATGTATATTTTAAATGCCTCAATTATTAAACAGTAACAATAATTAAAGGGTAGCAAAACATCTAAAAAAGATAAAAAGCATAATTGAAATGATATGTTTAAAGAAATTAAAAAATGTTAAACTAATTTAAAGATAATTTCTCATTAGTTACAAATTTATAGCAGAATATTGTAATACAATATTGAAATAAGAGTGACATAGCAAAATAATGCTAAAAATATTATTTATATTATAGTATGTAGAATAAATGTTATGATACTTTCCTTTATATTGCATTTAAAAGTCTTGTATTTTTATTAATCTAACTCTAAGGAATAATTTTATTACAAATATCAAAGAAATGCTTTAAAATTAAAGGTAGTTTAAAAAAAAAAAACTTTCAAAATCACTCAATAATTTATCAAAGTCAATTTGAACTTTTAATGTTTTAATTATCACTAAAACAATAATATAAGTACAGCAAACTCATCAAAAAGATAAAGTGCACAGTAATTAAAATTATATACTTTAAAAAACTGTAAACTAATTTAAAGCTATTCTTATCTTTCAATACCATTATTAGTGAAATGATACACAGAATAATGTCATTACAAAATACGATTCTAATTTATGTTACACAGCAGGCTTTATACGGTATTTATTTGTATCTTATCTAATTTAAAAGACTTGCATTATAATGAATTTTATGTAAATGGATATTCTGTCGACAAATACTATACTAATGTTTTAATTAAATGTAGTAAAAGAAAGCCTTAAATATATTGAGTTTTGAATTAATTTTATATTAAAATATAAGTATTTTTACTAAATGTTTTAATTACATAAACAAATTCACAATAAAAGGGAAAAAAATCTATGAAATAATAGAAAACATAATTAAAATAACATATTTGATGGTGGCCAAGTGTAAAAATTGGTAACTGACACTTTTTTCCCCATATAAAATTGCATTCTGAGAAACTTTTAATAGTATCAGATTTATGTTTATCTATAAGCATGCCATAATAATTACTGATAAATTTCAAATAAATTTGAATTTTAAAAACGAAGATTTTGCACAAGTTCAATGAAATAAAACCCATTAGGCCAAAACCTATACATAATATTAACTAAAACAAACAGGTTGAACAGCCGTAACAGATCAGATATATTTTATGGGAAGCAACAATAATAGTTTTGCTTGTAGTTTTCAAAATTAAATTTAATTTTTAATCTCACTAATCTTACATTTTTTATCTTTTATGACTTTAAAGATATTTTTACCGTTAGATACAAATTAATAGTAAAACTAAACAAAGAAAAGGAAGAGTAACATAACAAAATAAAAATGATATACATCACTCCAATAAAATATTACTTTCATTTAAAATCTAAATGTGTTTTTGTCATTTTTACAACAATAAATAATCTTATTTCAAATACCAATGAAATGTTTAAATTAAGAGTTATTGTGAATATTTATTTAATTCGTGTGTTTTGTAAAATTAATCTTTTTCTATAATCTTTTATACTTCTATATGTGTTTTGTAAAATTATTTTTTATGCGAAGATTTACTTATTTTTTCATCTAATGTTAGGTTTTTAATTGAAAGGTGCATTTGTATACAACAAGAAACAAATTATGTTGCAAATATAAATGAAAGAATTAAGGTTATTACCCATTGAATTACTTGATCATCATATCAAACATAAAGATCATTTCAGCGCAATTAATTCTAAGTAATTTAATTGGAAATTCCACTATTAGTCTAGCATATATATATTTTTTTAATTAATTATCTCTAAGCTACATAATAAATATAGTAATGAAATATCTTTATACAAATCAAAAGTTTGGAGAAAATGACACTGAATATAAATAAAATCAACACTGAATTGTTAAAAAATAAAATGTTTTAAATACTTTTGAGATGCAGATAATGTGTGGATAATTGCACTTTGATAATAATCAAAACATTATACATAATGCATAAAGGAAATCTGTGATTATGATAATTGTCGGTCTAACAAAATAGTTAATTGAAACACTAAAATTCAATATTGTATTTCATGGTAATCAGGTATAACAATTGTAAAATGTCACTTTTTTTCCGTCTTTAAAATGTAAACAAATCAGCCGATTTGAACTGTGCAACTAGCATTAGTAAACATGGGACAAAATGCTAAAGAAAAAATTATTTGAACATGAAAAATTCAGATAGATTAAATAGATAACCATATACACATAAGATATTCCTTTACCAATTTTTATTGTTATTTTCACTTAATTTCTCCACAAAAATACAACCAAGTGATTTAAAACCGCTGTAACAAGTGATATATTATTTCTATCACTTGGTCAACAAATACAGTCACTTAAATTAAATTTGGACACAGACTTACCAGTTAAGGGACTAAAACTTGCTAATTGGGAATTTTTTGAAGGTATGAAAGACTGGCTGGGAATTTGTACATTTTTCTCCTGTAACAAAAAACGCAAACATTAATCGGCTATCCTTCACATTCCTGTAGTGGCATCTGCATGGTATTGAAATCCACACACTAAATGAAAAATAACATGTGCACGATTTTACACAGCCTACCTCTTCATCAGGAACTTCAGCAACAAGACTGTTTTTGACCTCTTTGAGATTTTCGGAAGACGATCGCTCCTCGTCTTCTCCCTCCCCTTCAACTTGAAAAACTTTAATTTCATCATTTGATGAAAGATCCACACCACCACCATCGCTCACATGAGGCATATTTCAAAATTATAGAGTTCCCAGCTGATATTATCAATCGGTGATGGTGAATAGTTAGACCGAAGTGCCGAAATAACTCATCTTTTGTAAACACAAGCTACACCAGTCCAGCAAACTACATCAGTCAACAACGAGCACTACCTACCAAAATGCTCAACTTTCGGGCAAATCAGAGGGCGGGTGTATGGTTGCCGAAAAAGAAAAAGAAAGAAGCGCGCCAAGCGCACAGGAGGGAAATTATTTTTGGCTTCTACCGTCTCTCAAAGTTTTATCTTTGGCGCGAAGTTAATCACTCAAAGAACGTAGTGCGACTGTCAATCATGAAAAACGACCAGACCAGTTGTTACGTCACAGAACATCAGGTGCAGTGAATTTATTCGATTTTTTAAATGCGCGTTTTAAAAAGAATAACTGTAGTGAACGAAATGATAAATCCATTTCACAATTTTACAATTTACTTTAAAAGCGATAGAAGTAATTCTTTTTCCATCGTAAATCTTTTTTTTTCACATATTTTTCAAGATTCAACAAAGTAAAGTAAAATTAAAAAAAAAAAATACATTTTCATTCATTACTTTTTATTTTCACAAAACTGAATCGAAAGTATTTTTTAATGGAAAAAGTGTATTTTAATAACTTTTTGTTAGATGGAAAATCAAGATGTCTCCATAAAAATTATTGATTTATTAAATGCGCGTTTTTAAAAGAATAACTTCAGTAAATGTAATTGATGAATCAATTTTACAATTTACTTAAAAAGCGATAGAAGTGATTCTTTTTCCATCGTAAATTCTTTTTTTTTTTTTTTTTTTACATATTTTTCAAGACTCAACAAAGTAAAAAAGTAAAATCCTTTTCATTCATTATTTTTTATTTTCACAAAATTTAATGGAAAGTATTTTTTAATGGAAAAAGTGTATTTTAATAACTTTTTGTTAGATGGAAAATCAAGATGTCTCCATAAAGATTATTGATTTATTAAATGCGCGTTTTTAAAAGAATAACTTCAGTAAATGGAATTGATAAATTCATTTCAGAATATTACAATTTACTTAAAAAGCGATAGAATTTTTTTTTTTTTTTTTATCACCGTAAACTTTTTTTTTTTTTTTTTTTAAGAATCAACAAAGTAAAATTTAAAAAATAGTAATCATTTTCCTTCATTATTTTTTTTTTTTCTTTCACAAAATTGAATGGAAAGTATTTTTTAACGGAAAAAAATCTATTTTAATAACTTTTTGTAAGATGGAAAATCATGATGTCTCCATAAAGATTGATTTATTATTTTCTATGCTGGTAGTATACGTTCATACGTTATAAAGCTGATTTTTTAAATTAATAGTAAACAAAAACCACAAAAAATTAAATTCTAAAGCAGAAAAAAATAATATTTAACTTTAATAACTTTTTCTTTTAAAGCCTTGTATGGTCCTATTTTAGATATTATACTAGCTGTACCCGTTCTAATTTAGATTAAAATCAAAATCCGGATAATTTAATTACTACGGATTAAAATTAAAATCCGTAGTAAAAAACAATAGTATATATATACAGGGTGTCCGAAAAGTCTGGAAACGTTCGAATAACTCGAAAAATACATATGAGATTGAAAAACGTAAATATACGTGTTAAATATTTTTAAATAAGCTACTCAGTGATACGAAATTTGACATTCGTAACCGACCCCCTGGGGGTCAGAGGGGGTCCAACTTTGAAATCTTAAATTATAACCCCCCATTTTTTATTGCAGATTCGGATTCTACGGACAAAAATGCGTAACTTTTGTATTTGATGTTTATTTCGAATCCTCGTTTATCACGGTGTAATTGAGCATATTAAATCGATACATATTTCGGCTTTTCCAACGGGATTTTCCCTAATCGAAACTAATTGGGGAGAATTTATGACATCAAATTCCTCGTCTTTTGCAATAATAGCGTTTCCTGAAAATCACCCGTGCCGATTATTTCGGTAGTGCTACACAGTTAAAAATTTGATCCATTTGCTGTAGCGTCACTCCACAGCTTTTATAGAATATCTCTTTCATGACCAATGAGAATGTTCCATAACACAGTAAAGTACACTGTAAAAAAATTGACCCTTTTGCTGATCGTCACTCCACCGCTTTTATAGAAAACGATTACTTTACTGCGTTATGGAGCATTCTCATTGGTCACAAAAGAGATATTCTATAATAGCTGTGGAGTGACGCTGCAGCAAATGGGTCAAATTTTTAACAATGTAGCACTATTGAAATAATCGCCACGGGTAATTTTCAGGAAACGCTATTCCTACAAAAGGCGAGGAATTTGACGTCAAAAATTCCGCCCAATCAGTTTCGATTAGGGAAAATCCCGTTGGAAAAGCGGGAATATGTATCGATTTAATATGCTCGATTACACCGTGATAAACGAAGATTTGAAATAAACATCAAATACAAAAGTTACGTATTTTTGTCCGTAGAATCCGAATCTGCAATAAAAAATGAGGGTTATAATTTAAGATTTCAAAGTTGGACCCCCTCTGACCCCCAGGGGGTCGGTTTCGAAGGTCAAATTTGGTATCACAGAGTAGCTTATTTAAAAATATTTAACACGCATATTTACGTTTTTCAATCTCATATGTATTTCTCGAGTTATTCGGCCGTTTCCAGACTTTTCGGACACCCTGTATAAAAAAAAATTCACATCAAGTAGACATAATAATAATCGAAAATGAAACGAAAATCAGCATAAAACGCAATGACAACAAAAACTTTCAAAAATTTAAATAAGAAATACGAATTCTCTGTTAACTTGTTGAGATGTTCAATAGCTATTCGATTTAAACAAATATTTTTCTACTATTGTGCATTTTTTAATTAAATTAAATTTATCTTGTTGATATGGGCGTGTTCGACGCAACTTACCAAAGTAACCAGTGTTACCGACCGACTGAAGGGCAGTACGAAAGTGAATTGTGGCACCAATGAAAACTATCCTGTTGAATTGTAACTGACGTCACACTTCGCCTTTATTTTCATTTCGTATTTGTTTACAATCGGTAAGTGACCGGTAAGTTGTGCTGAACACGCCTTATGGTAGCAGACGATAAAACGATATCTTTAAAATATGGAAGTAGAACAAAAGTTTTGCTAATGTTATTCTTTCTTTCTTTATTTATTTTTCATTTATTTATTACTTTTATTTATTTATTTATTTTAAGGTTACAATTAAGCGCAATTATATAATCTCTAATTATCAATATGCGAGGTAAAAGAATTACCTATTGCAGCGTGGCGTACGTAATATGCATATCTCACATTGCAGTAAACATTTAGAACTGGTTAGAACTCGTGCGGTGTAGTTACAAGTTAAACGTAGAAGAAAAAAAAAAAAAAAAAAAACAAGTTGGATGTAGATTCTGCCATTGCAAAATTCAGTTTCGCCTCCGATTAGGAAAAAAAAAATCGATAGGGTCTTTTAGAAGGGCGACCCCGTTTAGAATGCAATGAACTAATTTATTTTTCTTGTATTTATCAATATAACAGAAAACAGAACGGCATGAAATACCCAATTGATTAGCAATTTCTCTCTGAGTCATTGGAATTGCGGAATAATAAAGAGATACAATTTGACGTGCTACTTCTTCATTGATTAGATTCATCAAAAGCGGATTTTTTTCTTTAGTTTAAACGCTTTTTTATAGACGCTGAGAAAAAGGAAATGCATTTTAAAAATAAAACGAGTGGAATCCCATCGAATTCGACGAATGAAATAAAGATCCGATCGATTTGGTTTACAAAAAAGCAAAAGTAATTACATAATTGAATCAATATATAATAAATATATTTCCAAAATTAATGTCAAGTTTGCCAGTTACAATTTTGCATGCAAATATTCGCACATCTTCAGTTAAAATTGTAATCTGAGTGCCGGCGAAATCCAGAAATTTTATTTTTCATGCACTCACAGAAAAATAGTTTTATTAAAAAAAAAAAAAAAAAAAAAAAAAAAAAAAAAAAAAAAAAACTAATTTCATTTTTATTGTGACATTATTTTCACTCACTGAAGTCATCTGAAAGTAAATCTCAATGTCCATAATGAAAAGAAATATTGAAATGTAATATCGTTATGAGTAAATATGCGATGTTTTAAATAGTGACGTCATTTTCTCTTCAAATGTTTTTTAAAAGTTATTGTTATTAATAATATGAAAAAAGCATCCGTAATTAGGATGAGCGAAGCGAATCCTCTACTAGGCCACTCAAATGACATTTTGTCGTACACTTTACAAAGAAACTGTACAGTATTTTCAATTGAAATTAAACACAAATATAAATTATGATCTGTAGATTTGCAGAATATTATTTTTTTTACAGAAATACTTTTCAAAAAAATATTATTTTAATTAATTTATTTTACATATTTTTCCATTACGAATGCATTTTTTCAAATAAAAAGTGAAACACGTAAGTTTTCAGAAGAAAAACTTAAATCATGGGGTTAGTAATTATAGTTAGAATCATCATTAAATAAATAAATAAATAAAATATATTTTCATTATTCTGATAAAATAACTCAAAAACTGCTTTCAGATTTTCAAACTAAGCTCATTCCTTTAACTATGTATAGTTTCAGGATTTCTTTTATAAAATGTATAAAATACTTTTTTTTTAGAAAAATTATAGCATATTTTTAATGAATTAATATTTGTGAAAATTCTCTTAGTAAAATTCAATTATAAAAGTATATTTCTGTGTTAGGAATTCAAATACACAATTTATTCTTATTTTGTGAAATCATTTAAGCAGATGATATTTATGAATTTTAAAAGAATTACATTATGTTTTTGTGAAGTGGCAATAAAAGAATTGTAAACAAATAAAATAAATTAATATTTTGTATAATTCTACTTCGAAAATATTTTTATTTTTACCAGTCTTATATCATAAATAAACAATCTGAGGAAATTCTTAGTTATTTGGTTGCAATACATTTTAAAATTAAAATGCGCCGAAACATAAAATTACATTTTTGCTTAATAAAGATGCAAAAATAATTTAAAAAATGTATTATTACTTTCAAATATTTATCTACATAATATTTATCGCTTTCAAATATTTATCGCGATACTACTTCGCGAATCCAAACAAAGCATGGCTTTTTCTAGTAATATTGTAATTCTCAATTATCTGGTTGCTGAATGACATCATTTTCTTCATTTGAAAATTTTCTTTAGACATTAATTTTTATCATAAATTATTTTCTATTATTTTATTTATATTATTATTATTATTTCTCAGTAAATATATTTTTTTACTTCAATTAGTATTCATAATTATACGCAATCATTTTATTATGGTTAAATTTTACGAAAACAGTTGACTCTTTTCTTTTAAATGCAAGGACATGTTCACTGATGAAATAAAGCTTCTGACTCGTGGAAAGTGATAATGGAAAATAATTTTTTATTATCGAGAGAAAAGCTAAACTGAGTTGCCACCATATTCAAGAAATATCGTAAAAAGCATTTAAAATTAAAAAATAAAATATAAAAAAGGAAATAAATTAAAAAATAGCTAAAATGGGCACAACTGCAAATAAATAGCTTTCATTTAAAAAAATAATTATCAAAATCGGTTGAATAGAAAATTCAGGGCTGACGACACGACATTTTTCAGCTTGTCTGAAAAAAAAATAGCATCGGAAGCTAAAAAAAAAAATGCAATTTAGCAAATTACAACAACTGTATGAAGGCTAAAATTTAAAACAATTAAGTTCTATGGTTAAAAAATAAAAATAAAAAACATCATTTTTATGATGATAAAAGCGTGGCTTACATAATAACAGAGTTATTATTACGTACGCCATAGATTAAACATTAATATTCCTGGACCAACTATAAATAAATTTTAAATAAATATTCAGTTTTACAATTTTCGATACTAAAAATTTAAACTTCTGAACATTGCAATCTTTTCAAATTTTACACGTCGTATATGGGGGAAAGTGTATTTTAGGTAGATTTCGTAAGAAATACTACCTATTGCAATCGCACCAGTTTATATATCTATCTATCTATATATACAGGGTGTATCTAAACTACTGGACAAAACTTTAAGGGGTGATAGTACGCATCAAGACAAATAATATTAAATGGGAAACTAAGGGTCCCAAACGTCTTCCGAAGGAGATAGGCGCCATCAAAGTTTAGGGTCCAAAATTTGAAAAGATTATAAAAAACGAAAAAATTGGTCGATTCGTTTGCGGTTTTCGCGAAAACTATTCTTAATGTCAACATTGTCTTGAAAATAAATTATAAAGATAAATTTCAAAAAATGCCGATAGAGGGCGCTTTAGACTTTGGAGTAACGAACAACTATTTTTAACTGTTATTTTTTGCATCTCATTAAATGTTTTTAGAAGTTTAGACATAAACTTAAATTTTGAGCTCAAAATCTGTGGTTAAGTAGCGCAAACTGAACTGTGTTCAATGGGAGTGGGTAGGTTCAAATTTCAAATGATTATAAAAAACAGAATAATTGGTCAATTGATTTGCGGTTTTCACTAAAATTATTCTTTATGTCAGTATTGGCTTGAAAATAAATTATAAACATTAACTTCAAAAAATGTCGATAGAGGGCGCTTTAGACTTTGGAGTAACGTACAAGTATTTTTTACCGTTATTTTTTGCATCTCATTAAATTTTTTTGAAGCTTAGACTTAAACTTAAATTTTGTGCTGAAAATTTGAATCGTTGAGAGTGGTTAAGTTGCGCTAACTGAACTGTGTTCAATGGGGGTGAGAAGGTTCAAATTTCAAATGATTATAAAAAACGAAAAAATTGGTCGATTCGTTTGCGGTTTTCTCAATTACCATTCTTTATGTCAGTATTTCCTTGAAAATAAATTTTAAAGATAAATTTCCAAAAATTCCGTTAGAGGACGCCTTAAACTTTAGAGTAACCAACAACAATTTTTAACTATTATTTTTTGTATCTAATTAAATGCTTGCAAAAACTTAGACTTAAATTTTGAACTCAAATTCTAAATCGTTGGGAGGGGTTAAGAAGCGCAAACTGAACTGTGTTAAGGAGAGGAAATGTTACCCTGCCCACCCTACGAACGCAGTTCAATTTTTCGCTACTTAATTACTCACAACGATTCAGATTTTGAGCTCAAAATTTAAGTCTAACCTTTTAAAACATTCATTTAGATAAAAAAAAATAAATGTTAAAAATAGTTGTTGGTTACTTTGAAGTTTAAGGCGCCCTCTAGCGGAATTTTTTGAAATTTATCTTTAAAATTTATTTTCAAGGAATTACTGAAAGAAAGAACGGTTTTAGAGAAAACCGCAAACGAATCGACCATTTTTTACATTTTAAAAAATCATTTGAAATTTGAACCTCCCCACCCCCGTTGAACACAGTTCAGTTAGCACTACTTAACCACTCTCAACGATTCAGATTTTCAGCTCAAAATTTAAGTTTATGTCTAAGCTTCTAAAAAAATTTAATGAGATGAAAAAAATAACGGTAAAAAATAGTTGTACGTTACTCCAAAGTCTTAAGCGCCCTCTATCGACATTTTTTTGAACTTTATCTGTATAATTTATTTTCAAGACAATACTGACATAAAGAATAATTTTAGTGAAAACCGCAAATCAATGGACCAATTTTTCTGTTTTTTATAATCATTTGAAATTTGAATCTACCCACTCCCATTGAACACAGTTCAGTTTGTGCTATTTATCCACAGATTTTGAGCTCAAAATTTAAGTTTATTTCTAAACTTCTAAAAAAATTAATGAGATGCAAAAAATAACGGTAAAAAATAGTTGTTCGTTACTCCAAAGTCTAAAGCGCCCTCTATTGGCATTTTTTGAAATTTATCTTTATAATTTATTTTCAAGAAAATATTGACATAAAGAATAGTTTTCGTGAAAACCGCAAACGAATCAATCAATTTTTCCGTTTTTTATAATCATTTCAAATTTTGGACCCTAAACTTTGATGGCGCCTATCTCCTTCGGAAGACGTTTGGGACCCTTAGTATCGCTATCGCATTTAATATTATTTATCTTGATGTGTACTATCACCCTTTAAAGTTTTGCCCAGTAGTTTAGATACACCCTGTATATATATATATCTCACTTTTTTATGCACACGATAACTTCTATAATTCTTCACCAATCTCCACCAAACTGGTACATAAAATCAAGGGGGTTAAAATCTTGGCTAAGTTCGTTAATGGGCAAAATCGGACCAAGGGGGTCGGAATAGGGGGCGCTTTTGTGAAAACAGAAAAAACGTTATAACTTCTTAATTAAAGTAGATATCGAATCGGTTTAAAGTTTATATTACTTCTTAAAAATGGGCCAAAAGTATATGCATAACAGATTTTTTGATAAATTTAGAAGTGGGCTCAAGGGGCGAAAAAACAGGGATTTTGAGAGAAAAAATTCATAACTTCGTCAATTTTCAAGATATCAAGTCCAACTAAATTTTTTGTAAATGTTCTTAAAATTATCTAAAACTTTTGTATTTACAAGTTTTTGATAGGACCAACTTTTACCGATGAAAAAAATTAAAAACAAAAAGAAAAAGGGCGCTGAAAAAAGAGAAAAATCCATAACTCCGCCAATTTTTAAGATATCAAACCTGATTAAATTTATTTTACATCTTCTTAAAAATATCTACAACTTTTATATTGACAAGTTTTTCATAGGAGCAATTCGTATAGCAAAAAGAAATTAAACAAAAATAGGAGTTGGAGAAAAAACCTCAAATCCAAACTGCTTATATTCTGACTCATTTTTAAATTCATTTTTGATTTTAAACGCATCCAAATGGTAGATCCTCTTATTTAGAAACTGTATAAAGTGACGCATTGGTCAATTTTCTGATAAAGACAGAATATATTTCAAAAAAGGCTACCAAAAAGGGTATTTTGAACAGAATTTACGAAAGTCATCGAGATTGAAAATTGAAGGAAGTATTCAAATAAGAAATTGCGTTTTTTTCTGACTCGTTTTTGCATCAATTTTTGTTCTCAAACGCATCCAATTTACAGATCCTCTTATTTAGGAACTATAATATAATGTGATGCATTGGTCAGTTTTTTGATAAAGACGAAATATATTTCAAAAAAGGCTACCAAAAAGGGTATTTTGAACAGAATTTTCCGAAATCATCGTGTCTGAAAATTTAAGGAAGTGTTCAAATAAGCCATTACGTTTTTTTCTGACTCGTTTTTAAATCCATTTTTGCTCTTAAATGCATCCAATTTACAGATCCTCTTATTTAGGAACTATATAATGTGATGCATTGATCGGTTTTTAGATCACAGGCTATCATAGCCTGAGAGCTTATGTGCCCGTCCGTTCTGTATGTATGTTCGTATGTACGTAACGCGATAACTCATGATAAAAATATCGGATCCACTTGAAATTTTGTATGTAGGTATATCCTGACAAGGCGCTTCCCTGATTAGTTTTTGGAGTTCATTCGATATGTATAAGAGGGGGAACGGGGGGCTCATGCCCCCCGTTAGTTGATATAAATGGGATTTTCATGCAGAATTAAGTTTTCAAAATTTAGATTAGGATCATTCTGATGAGGCGATTCCGTGACTGTTATTAGGTGTTCATTGAATAAGTATAAATAGGGGGAACAGGGGTTCTAATGCCCCCCCTGTTAGTTGATATAAATGGGATTTTCACGCAGAATTAAGCTTTCGTTCAAAATTTAGATTAAGATCATTCTGATGAGGCGATTCCGTGACTGTTATTAGGTGTTCATTGAATAAGTATAAATAGGGGGAACAGGGGTTCTAATGCCCCCCCCCCTTAATTTATATAAATGGTTTTTTCAAGCAGAATTTTCAGATTTCGTTCAAATCTCTGAATAGTTTTGGAAGTTTAATGGTTAAGTATAAAAGAGGGGAATAACTCCTTTTAAATTATATAAATGCTAAATGGGTTTTTATTAAGAATTATCTAATTTGCTCTGACTTTTGGATATAGATTTTTTATATGATAAAGCATGTCTTTGATAGTATAGGAGGTTCAATGATTAAGTATAAAAAAAGAGGAAAGGGGAGTGCTGTTTCCCCTTCTTAATTTTTTTTTTTCGAACGGAATTAACCCTTGAAAATATAAGGCTTTAATGTACAATTAGTATTTGTAGCCTGTGAGCTCAATGCCATCAGTTTAACTGGGCAGTATTCTTTATTTGATAAAGACAGAATATATTTTGAAAAAGGCTACCAAAAAGGGTATTTTGAACAGAATTGCCCGAAGTCTTCGTGATTTGAAAATTTAAGGAAGTTTTGACATAGCAAATTGCGTTTTTTATGACTCGTTTTAAAATCCATTTTCGCTCTCAAAACGCACCCAATTTACAGATCCTCTTATTTAGGAACTATATACTGTGACGCATTGGCCAGTTTTTTGATAAAAATAGAATATATTTTTAAAAATGCTGTCAAAGTGAGTATTTCGCACAAAATTTTCCTAAGCAATAATGATTAAAGAATTAAGGATGTATTCAAACAACAAATCGGTTATTTTATGACTCATTTTTAAATTCAATTTTTTTCTCAAATGCATTCAACTGACAGTTTTCTGTTATTTAGGAACTGTATAATGTACTGTTTTGGTCGATTTTTTAATAAATTCAGAATCTATTTCAAAATATGTTGTCAAAATCGGCATTTGAGCAAAATTTTTCGTAAGATGATTCTGATAAAACCAGTTTTTGCAGAAAAATGAAATTAAAAATTTTCATAAACGGCCAAATAAAGTTATTAAACTAGGTTTATCTCTAATTATATATATATATATATATATATATATATATATATATATATATATATTTTTTTTTTTTTTTTTTTTTTTTTTTTGAAATGAGCACTCTTCGAAATCTACCTCCGCCTATAGGCCCAGCCGACAGGGATTTTTTAAATTCAATTTGTTTAAAAACGTATCTCTCTCTCTCTCTTTTTTTTAAATTAATTTTTTTGCATTTTTTGATATTTTTTGTCATTGTGGCAACAGAAGTATGTCAGATAAGTCTCAGATCATGGAGGAATGAGATAGGTGGAGGGGAAGTATTATCTCTGGGGGTGATGCTAAAAATGTAACCCTACATTAAGTCACATTAAGTACAAACAAAACCACGTGCTTTGACACGCCTATCAATTGAAACAGGTTTAAACCCGTATTTTTTTGCGATTGTTTTTTAAAAAGAACTAATCTATCGCTTCATCGGTAAGAATTTATTAATTATTTTATCATATATGTTTTAAATATCAATTATAGAAAATTATTTTAACGTTTTGCTTGAAAATATAATATTTTTTTGTTAATATATTAAAATCGTCTGCAGTCAGAAATCTATATTTTAGATTAATATTTATTACTTAAGTTTTCAAACATGATTTTAAAAGAATGTTTTCATCATTATATTTTAAATATTTATTTACATGCAATTATTAAGTCATAAACATTTTTCATCTACGTTATAAAGTATTTAAAATTACATTAAATTAGGCAACTTTTAGTAATACAATTTTTAGTTCGCATCAAATGTTTTCAATATCTTATTTAATTTCAATTTGACATTTAATTATTGCTAATTTTCCAATTTCTTTTATTTTAAAAGCGAACATATAGTTTAATAAATAATAATAGAACAAAGACCATTTTAAAAATTTACTATTTCTTCTTAAAATATGCTTCAGTTGTAATTCATTTCTTTCAATTCGTATTATAATACAAAGTTCCTTCCACCTCCTTTTGTTTTGAAGATTAAAATTTGAACGATAAATGGATTCATATTGTAAACCTTTTTTTAGCCTTACTTCACCTCCACCTATCTTATTTCTCCATGGTCTCAGATATATCTATTCTTGTGGAGTCTCCACGGACACGGAGTAAGAAACAGGAGGGGAAAGTGGTGTTAAAATTTTGCCATGCTGATTTTTTGACGAAAAGGGGCGACACCACTGCATGCAGGCTGTCGATCGATGCTTCTGCAATGCTTTTCAATGGAAAAAATGGTCTTTTTAATTTTTTTTTTTGTTTTTAACGAAAAATCTGATTTTTTAGAAAGTTGTGAAAATGAAAATCTGGTTAATTGTAGTTTTCTTCACAACATACAGTCAAACCCCGTTAATACGCGCCCTGCTTAATACGCGAAACCGCTTAATACGCGAATTATCTTTGGTCCCTTGAAATACTCCTATCTTACGCATATAAAATCACCCCATTTAATACGCGAATGGTTAATACGGGAACCCGTTTAATACGCGAAATTTTATCAGTCCCTAGAAAGAAAAACCTACGTTTAATATGCGAATGATCTTAGTTCTAAACATAAGAATTTTTAGATAAAATATTTTCCCAAGCATTTTATACAACAATTATTTAAACCCAATTTATTTCATCATTTATTCCCTCAAAACCACACACCGACTAGATTTGGACTCCAATCCGAGACTAGCACAAGACTAGCCCAATCAAAACTCTCCCAAGAAAATCTCATAAGCGAGACGAGGCTAGCGTTAAAAAACAAAAGCAAAAGTTAAAAACAAAGCGTGCAAAAGTTAAAAACATTATGTCTGCTTTGAAAAACACCTGTTTTCATTTGATGAATATATAAAACCACAATGTAAAATTTTAATGGAAATTCAAATTTTTAAAAAATACAGCATTTAGAGATTTTTAACTTATGCATTTCGGCCTATCACGAGACGCAACTGAAGAATATGTATAAATTAAAAAATAATTGATACAAAACTTCTTGAAATCAGTAAAAACTTGAGTGCTTTGTCGTGGTTTCGTTTGCTTTCTGTATGCATAGGCTCAAAAAATCAAACTTCTCAAATCAGAATGTACCTTCAATTCAATACTTTTCTTGCGATTTTTATCATTTAAAAATATAAATGTAGACAATTAAATTTATAAAATCATACAAATTTGAAGTTCATATAAGGTTCATTCATCGCGGACGCGGGCTGCGCAAGTCAGCTAGTTTTTATAAAAAGCAAAAATGAAAAGAAAATGTTCCCCATATTTAAGAATTTATGTGCCCCCCCCCCTCCCCTAAACTAGAGTGGTAGAACCGATAGATGGAGCATGCGCTAAAATCGCAGATTAATCACGTAAGTCTTCCCAATCGCTGTTTCATTAGTGCTGTGTTATTTTAGCAAAAAAAAAAAAAAAAAAAAAAAAAAAAAAAAAAAAAAATTATTGCTCGTCGCTCCCAATATTATCTAGTCTACAATATCTATCTATGCTTTTATAATGTAGTCTAAACTATGGCGGAAAGAGCAAAACATATTAAACGAAACGCTCTCTCCATCACTAAGAAGTTACAAATTATAAATCAATACGATACCCAAGCTGTCTCAAATAAGTCTACGTTCGCCAGAAAAATGGGCATACCTGAGTCAACTTTAAAAACTTTGTTAAAGAATAGGAATGCCATTGTTAATCAAGCTGTGATTGGGGGAACAAAGAACAAGAAAATAAAAACTGCTAAGTTTGAGGACATGGAAAAGGCCCTTCACGAGTGGTTTGGTCAAGCGCGCTCTACGAATATCTCAATAAGCGGCTTATTAATACAAGAAAAATCTTCTGAAATCGCAGCAAAAATGGGATTGCTAGATTTCAGTGCCTCAAATGGATGGCTGGATCGATTTAAAACTCTGTAGGCATAAAATTCAAGCAAGTGTGTGGTGAGTCCGCTGCAGTCAACATTGAAGATGTTAACTGTTGGAAAAATTAATGTGCTTCGCAGCTTGTAGAAAACTATACTCAAGTCGGGATATTTACAACGTGGACGAATTTGAGCTTTTTTACAAGCTGACACCCAATGAAACAATGGCCATGAAAGGAGAAACATGTCATGAAGGTAAACTGAGGAAAGAGCGTCATACTATTCTGCTTGGTGCCAACTCTATTGGATCAGACAAATTAAAGCTGCTGGAAATAGGGAAATCACACAACCCGCGATTCTTTAAAAATGTCAAGAATTTCCCTTACCTGTACGAAAGCCAACGTAGAGCATGGATGACGGGCAACATTTTTACAACACGACTCCGTAATTTTGATCGGCCTATGAGAAAAGAATCACGCCATGTGTTATTGCTTGTGGACAGCTGCCCTTCGCATCCAAAAGATAAAGAAGACCTGAATAATGTCGAAGTAGAATTTCTACCTCCAAATTCGACTAGTGTCACCAAGCCAATGGACCAAGGAATAATTAACAGCGCCAAAGTAAATTGCAAGACTCGCGTCGGAACATAGAAGAGTGTCACGCCAACAACGCTTCCAAATTGCTTCCACAAAGCGGGTTTTGGAAGTAGCCAGGATATCATTTACACAGAGCCAACCTCACACCCTAATGTTGAAGAAAATTGGCTGGCCGCACAAGAAACTGTAGGGGAAAATTTTGTCGATTTATACATGTTCATTAATATCGACAAAGATCAAGTTACCTCCGAACTGAGTGGTATGGATGATATCATCGCCGATGTAACTGCGACTGACAAATCGGATGAGGAGGAAGAAGATGATGAATCTACGCTTCCGGCCTCATCTCCATTTACAAATACAATAATTCCCTAAGACAATATGTGTGGTCACTGGACGAAGGACCCTCAACAAGAGAACTTTACCACTACCTAAATAAGGCGGAAAACATCATGGTGATGGTGCGACCGCATGTCAAGCAGGCCAAAATTGATAACTTCTTTTCCAAAAAGAAATTTTTATGACATAATTGACTTCAATAAGTTTTTTTAATTGATTTTTTATTATTATCAGCACTATTTATTATCGCATCTATCTGTCTGTATAGCTAACAAAGATTTCAATTTTGTTAACATTATTTTTAATTAATATGGTTCGCAGAAATTTTTGTGTTCGTCTTATTCAATTTTATGTTTTATACATAACAAACCTAAATTTGAAAAGACATAGGATTTTTACTTGAGAGAAAAACAATTATTTGATTTTTCAGCTTTCAAACGTTTCTGCTTAATAAGCAGATAATGATTAAAATAAATAAAATGTCATTTTATGTCTTAAAAACGCTAAAAATTGACCTTAAATGTGTTTTTTCCGCATACATTGTTATTAAATAGATCACTCGACGAAAATTTGCGACCTTCGGTTAATACGCGAACCCGTTTAATACGCGAATTTTGATCAGACCCCTGATTCGCGTATTAACGAGGTTCAACTGTACATATTTTTTTTATAGGTATTTGGCGCTTCATTTTCGTTTTTAAGCCCTTTAAAATACGAGATCATTCTGACAAAAATCAAAGGGCAGGCCATTTAAAAGCATTGAATATCGCGGATTAAAATGACTGTTGTAAGTTAGTTGAATATCGCAAAGAAACAGATTTATGATTTTTAGAAATTAAGTATTAATAAAATATTTTGGAGTAAATTTTAATTTCGCGTATGTTTTTATAACCTTAGACCATTTTAATAATCCATAACCTTGGATATTTATGCAATTAATGCATGTAGAATTAAAGCTCATTTTTATTTTAATTATTTGGAGCAACTGCTTATTCATATTATGGATGTCTTGTGTGTCACCCTCCCACACACACTCTGCCCCCCAGGAGGGTCACATTTTTAATTTCTTTACAACACCAGTCGTGTGGCACATCATTTCAAAGGTCTGCAACTGCTTATTCATATTATGGATGTCTTGTGTGTCACCCCCCCACACTCTGCCCCCCAGGGGGGGCACATTTTTAATTTCTTTACAACACCAGTCGTGTGACACATCATTTGAAAGGTTTGCAACTGCTTATTCATATTATGGATGTCTTGTGTGTCGTCCCCCCACTCTTCCCCCCAGAGGGGCACATTTTTAATTTCTTTACAACACCAGTCGTGTGACACATCATTTGAAAGGTTTGCAACTGCTTATTCATATTATGGATGTCTTGTGTGTCGTCCCCCCACTCTTCCCCCCAGGGAGGACACATTTTTAATTTCTTTACAACACCAGTTGTGTGACACATCATTTGAAAGGTTTGCAACTGCTTATTCATATTATGCATGTCTTGTGTGTCACCCCCCCCCCAGGGGGCACATTTAACTATTGCAAAGCTTTTATCGCGGGCTTTGAGTGCGGCGACCGTATCTAGAAATTCCGTAATGAGAAAAAAAACCCTAACACTCCGGCTAACGTCGTTTCATTTCGGCAGACTTCTCATTTATTCAATAAAAGAAAAAAATTTGTTTTCTTATCGGTCATCACGCTCAAAAAGTGTAACTTGAATTAATATCAAAGAAAAAAAACTGCATAAATAAAAAATAAATATGTAATTATAATTGCATAAGTTGATAAAAATGCTATGCAATAGCTTTACCGCTGCAGTCCCCGAGTGCCACACGTATTTTTTTTTAATTAAAATCTGTGCATTAGTTCTTGGGATACAGCTGTTGCATAAATTTTAAAAAATGCAATATAGCAGCGGCACATATTAAGCAATTTACACCAAAACCTAATCATCATCAATTTATATCAGGGACTACTTAAATATAAATTTTCATTAAAATCCGTGCGTAGTTCTTGAGATACAGCTGTTGCGTAAACCGTAAAAAATGCAGCATAACAGCGCCACCTGTTGAGTGATTTACACCAAAAACTGTTCAGCATCAATTTATATCAGGGACTACCTAAAACTAAATTTTTATTGGAATCCGTGAGCTAGTTCTTGAGATTCAGCTGTTGCGTAAATCATAAAAAATGAAGCATAGCAGTGCCACCTGTTAAGCGATTTACGCCAAAAACTAATCAGCAATAATTTATATCAGGGTCTTACCTAAATACCAATTTTTATTAAATTCAGTGATTTTTTTCTTGAGATAGGGAACCCACAAAATGTCTGTCACAGACAAATATTTTATAAAAGCATGTTTTTTGGAATCTCTGACCCCTAAAACGTGTACAATCCGTCGAAAACCAGAATTCGAAAATTTATACGAGTCCAATACTTTCTTCTTGTAGAGATAGAAGGAAAAAAATTGGTGCTGATAGAATAAATTTGATGTGCTCCCTCAATCTCCTCGGACGGGGCGACCCCCCCCCCTTGCCTTTCACATGGGCCTGAATGTCCGGATGGAAAAGATGGGGATTTAAAAGCAAAAATTCCTGAATGAGCTAAAAACAATTTTGATTAATAGATTTATTTTTACTGCACAGTCCAAATAAAAGATAAAAGCAAAGTTAAAAAAAAAAAAAAAAAAAAAATACGTGTGGCATTTTGGGAACTGCCTCGGTAAAGCTATTGCATAGCATTTTTTATCAACTTATGCAATTATAATTATTCAATTTTTTTTTTTTTTTTTTTTTTTTTTTTTTTTTTTTTTTTTTTAATGCAGTTTTTTTTTTTTTTTTTTTTTTTTTTTTTTTTTTTTTTTTGTCTGATATTAATTTAAGTTTTTTCTTTTTCTTTGAAATTAATTCAAGTTACACTTTTTGAGCGTGATGACCGATAAGAAAACATTTTTTTTCTTTTATTGAATAAATGAGAAGTCTGTCGAAGTGCCGAAATTTGCCGAAATGAAACGATGTTAGCCGGAGTGTTCGGTTTTTTTCTCGTTACGGAATTTCTAGATTCGGTCGCCGCGCTCAAAGCCCGCGATAAAAGCTATGCAACAGCTTAAATGTACCCCCCTTGGGGGGATGACACACAAGACTTGCATAATATGAATAAACAGTTGCAGACCTTTCAAATGATGTGTCACACGACTGGTGTTGTAAAGAAATTAAAAATGTGCCCCTCCTGGGGGGGTGACACACAACATATCCATGTTATGAATAAGCAGTTGCAGACCTTACAAATGATGTGTCACACGACTGGTGTTGTAAAGAAATTAAAAATGTGCCCCCCCTGGGGGGCAGAGTGGGAGTGATACACAAGACATCCATAATATGAATAAGCAGTTGCAGAACTTTCAAATGATGTGGCACACGACTGGTGTTGTAAAGAAATTAAAAATATGCACCCCTGAGGGGGCAGAGTGGGGGGTGACACACAAGACATCCATAATATGAATAAGCAGTTGCAGACCTTTCAAATGATGTGTCTTACGACTGGTGTTGTTAAGAAATTAAAAATGTGCCCCCCTCCTGGGGGCAGAGTGTGGGGGGGGTGACACACAAGACATCCATAATATGAATAAGCAATTGCAGACCTTTGAAATGATGTGTCACACGACTGCTGTTGTAAAGAAATTAAAAATGTGATTCCCCTGGGAAGCAGAGGGGGGGGGGGGGTGGACACACAAGACATCCATAATATGAATATGCAGTTGCAGACCTTTCAAATGATGTGTCACACGACTGGTGTTGTAAAGAAATTAAAAATGCCCCCCCCCTGGAGGGCAGAGTGTGGGGGGGTGACACACAAGACATCCATAATATGAATAAGCAGTTGCAGACCTTCCAAATGATGTGTCACACGACTGGTGTTGTAAAGAAATTAAAAATGTGCCCCCCCTGGGGGGCAGAGTGGGAGTGATACACAAGACATCCATAATATGAATAAGCAGTTGCAGACCTTTCAAATGATGTGGCACACGACTGGTGTTGTAAAGAAATGTTGTAAAGAAATTAAAAATGTGCCCCCCCTGGGGGGGCAGAGTGGGAGTGATACACAAGACATCCATAATATGAATAAGCAGTTGCAGACCTTCCAAATGATGTGTCACACGACTGGTGTTGTAAAGAAATTAAAAATGTGCCCCTCCTGGGGGGGGGGGTGACACACAACATATCCATGTTATGAATAAGCAGTTGCAGACCTTACAAATGATGTGTCACACGACTGGTGTTGTAAAGAAATTAAAAATGTGCCCCCCCTGGGGGGCAGAGTGGGAGTGATACACAAGACATCCATAATATGAATAAGCAGTTGCAGACCTTTCAAATGATGTGGCACACGACTGGTGTTGTAAAGAAATTAAAAATATGCCCCCCTGAGGGGGCAGAGTGGGGGGTGACACACAAGACATCCATAATATAAATAAGCAGTTGCAGACCTTTCAAATGATGTGTCTTACGACTGGTGTTGTTAAGAAATTAAAAATGTGCCCCCCCCTGGGGGCAGAGTGTGGGGGGTGACACACAAGACATCCATAATATGAATAAGCAATTGCAGACCTTTGAAATGATGTGTCACACGACTGCTGTTGTAAAGAAATTAAAAATGTGATTCCCCTGGGAAGCAGAGGGGGGGGGGTGGACACACAAGACATCCATAGTATGAATATGCAGTTGCAGACCTTTCAAATGATGTGTCACACGACTGGTGTTGTAAAGAAATTAAAAATGCCCCCCCCCTGGAGGGCAGAGTGTGGGGGGGTGACACACAAGACATCCATAATATGAATAAGCAGTTGCAGACCTTCCAAATGATGTGTCACACGACTGGTGTTGTAAAGAAATTAAAAATGTGCCCCCCCCTGGAGGGCAGAGTGTGGGGGGGTGACACACAAGACATCCATAATATGAATAAGCAGTTGCAGACCTTCCAAATGATGTGTCACACGACTGGTGTTGTAAAGAAATTAAAAATGTGACCCTCCTGGGGGGCAGAGTGGGAGTGATACACAAGACATCCATAATATGAATAAGCAGTTGCAGAACTTTCAAATGATGTGGCACACGACTGGTGTTGTAAAGAAATTAAAAATATGCCCCCCTGAGGGGGCAGAGTGGGGGGGGTGACACACAAGACATCCATAATATGAATAAGCAGTTGCTCCAAATAATTAAAATAAAAATTAGCTTAAATTCTACATGCATTAATTGCATAAATATCCAAAGTTATGGATTATTAAAATGGTCTAAGGTTATAAAAACTACACGCGAAATTAAAATTTACTCCAAAATATTTGATTAATACTTAATTTCTAAAAATCATGTCTATTTCTTTGCGATATTCAATTAACTTACAACAGTCATTTTAATCCGCGATATTCAATGTTTTTAAATGGCCTGCCCTTTGATTTTTGTCAGAATGATCTCGTATTTTAAAGTTCTTAAAAACGAAAATGAAGCGCCAAATACCTATAAAAAAATATGTATATTGTGAAGAAAACTACAATTAACCAGATTTTCATTTCTACAACCTTCTAAAAATTCAGATTTTCAGTTTAAAAAAAATTTTATCACCATTTTTTCCATTGAAAAGCATTGCAGAAGCTAAAAAACTAGCCTACATCCTATCGCAGCCCCCTCATTATTTACCAAAATTTCACTTTATATTTTGGAACAGTCATGCGCATTAAGTTGCCCCTCCTGTTTCTTACTCCGTGGGAATCTCCGTGGCCGAGTGGTCTTTCGTGTCGAGCATAACAAGTCAGATGTACGTATTCAATAAATAAATGTATTCTTATTCGAGAACAACAACCATTTTCCAAATGATGAAAAAGGGCAAAAATTCATTAAAAATATATAAAAAAAAAATCTATTTAAAATTTTTGACCCCAATCGTTCATGACCCCCCCCCCCCCCTACCAGCAACCGGTATGCCAAATTTCGTGTTCGTAGCACGCCCTGCGGTTTCGAAGTTTTTAAACGTACATATAGATAAGCGCAGTGGCGCCAACTTTTGAGAAATATTGGGTTGACTCAAAAATATTGGGTGGGCTCAAGAATATTTTTGTAAAAATGTGCGATCAGTTTGTCGTCTTTGAAGGGTTGAAAGATGGTGAAATATCAGAATTTTAAGTCAAGCTATCATATTTTAATAAACTTGCAATTTTATTAAATTACATTCTCATGCATTCTACTTATAAAAGACACTTACATTGACAGTAATGTCATAATACCATGAGCATGTCACAAAATGAATTAGAAGAATGTTAAAGTTGGAAGCAAAACATTTCAATTATTTAGGATTTATGGGTGTTAGTCGGAGAATTAAAACACATGGTTATTGGCAAAATAAATTTTATTTTAAGGAGAAAATAATGAAAAAATATTCAAATAAATAGCTACGGTCATGAAAATTTAGTACACTATGATTCAAAATTATTTATAATATCAGTATTAGTTGTAGTTTTAGAATTTAATTTACTTTAATGCATCAGTAGCAGTGCGGTCGAGATTTCTTTCAGCCAATGATAAAATATTGTTTTGAAAAAATACGATCATCGTGGCATCTTTTTAATTTTCTGATCATTTATGGAAGCTTTGATTTTTTTTTGGGGGGGGGGAAGAGCGAGGGGGGGATTAAAAACGTTAAAAATTCCATACTTCAGTATAAGCACCAGAATATTAGAATATATCTAAATATACAAGGTGAGTCATAATCCATTATCTTATCCATTCCTAAATTGAACAAAAAAAAATTTTTCATCTCCGTATCTGAAAACCTGACAGAGATATTAAAATCCAAAATTCTTCAAAATTCGTGACTTACAGCACTTTACCATGCCTATAAAAGAAGAATTTTTGACTTGATTTCGAAGCAAATGAGGGATCGTCCACAAATTGTTCGTATTAAATGTCGATTTAGGACCGTGCCTCTTATTTGGACATAATAAAGCAGCATATTGATTTAAATCAAAACTTGTTTTCAAAATATGTTGATCGTTAGCTCTGGAGGTCTGCAAGGAACAAAATATCTAAGTCCTGTCCCAAACCGACTCATAGGGAAAAAATTTCAGCCCGGCATGGTAAAATGTTAAAATCATAATCCGGACCCTGGAAAAAAGTTTAAATCATAGCCCGGCTCAGCCGTGAATTTCAACATACTAGTTTTTTATTTCAGTGTAGTTAAAAAATATTTCGCGGGGAGGAGATCTGACCAAAAATATTATAGCTTTTCGTTTTTTATATTTATACTTTTTATTATTAAAGAAGCGGCAAAAGCTGTGATTTATTTTATCAATAAATCTCTGTTTGTATCTAAATGTTTCACTTATATTTTAATATCGCTAATCCATATCTCGTGCGTTGTAGACTTTCAAAAATGTTAGACAGTAAAACCTTTTAAGACGGAATCACATAGGAAAGAAAAAATACGTAATAGACAAATGCCCTTCTTAGGAGGGTTAAATGGAGTTTATTTTTTCTCAGGTATTATTGTATTCATTTTGCATGGATCAACACATTTTCTGTTTAAGACAAAATTCCGTCATAGGCAGACTTTTTTTTCTGTTTTTATTGTGTTTATTTTTTAAGCATTTAAATATACTATTCTTTAAAAAAATTAATTTTAAAGTTTTTTCTTTTTTTTTCTTTTTCTTTCTTTTTTCTTTCTTTCTTTCTTTTTTTTTTTTTTTTTTTTTTTTTTTTTTTTTTTTTTTTTTTGTAAAATAAAAGCGATTTTAAAATCTATGTGGTTTTTGTAAAAATTTTAATTGAACCAAATTTTACTTATTTCATGCACGTATTAGGTCAGTCAGAGACGGGGATTTTAATGCGGATTTCTCGAGACCGGGATTAAAAATTTCGTCGAATGTAGACCTTATAAAAAGTTAAGAATTGTTAAAGAAAAAATGTACAAACTTGAACATGTCATTTTTAATTATTTTACATTAGTTTTGTTTCGTGCAAAATTGAAAAATTTTTTACTTTAGAAAATATGTTTTTTTTTAAGTTATATTATTTTTTCAATAAATATTTTTAATATATCTAAAATTAATATTGAAAAACAAAAACCCCGAAACAAAACTAAAATCAGATTTTCATCTTTAATTAAATGGAAAGAAATTGAAATCCGATAAATAATGTTTGAAGTTATAACGATTTTTAATTATCCCATTTAAACCAGTACTAATCATATTAATTTTTTATAAATTTTAAGATAAATTTTAGGATGTGATTTTCTTAGCAAATTATATGCCTAACCATCACAAAAAAAGAAAGAAAATCAAAATTCTAACTCTAAAGATGGATTTTTTACACACTTCCCAGAACTGTTAAAGTAACATTGTCTTTTGAATTGCGCGCATTTCAATTTGTGTCTAATCCCTTAAAACCTGATGAATTATTCCAACGCCTTATGTTATGCTCTGCGAATTTTGAAGGTATGAAGATGCAACTTTTTGAGTATTATTCAGGACTGGATAAGGAAAGTTTTCCTAATTGGAATTTTTATCCTACGGGGGCCGTATAAAAAGTTAATTTTCGTATTTTTTCAAATAGACCTCCATGGAGTTGCAACTTATCTTATCAAAAAATTTACCATTTTTTACGAATTTTTGCAAATGGAAGTATGGGTCTAGGGGCAATATTTAAGGAGATAGCCTGTTGTTTCGATATTTATGACTCACCCTGTATATAAATATGCGTAGTAAAATAATAATAGTAATAATCTTAGTCAGTTTGGCATAAAAATGAAAATTTCACTTACAAATAAATTACATTTCTTTTCTTTTTCTTCTTTTTTTAATGCTATGTTGCAAAATTGCTCACATGGGAAAAGCATATCGATTTTCCACCAGATAACCATAAAAAGGGAGGAAGATAATATGGAAAGCAAAATATAAGCACAATCGTGTGATTGTTGACTAGCTTTTTATGAAATCAACAATTATCAAGACCTGGATTATGTGTAGTGATTACTAAATTAATGTTCATGTTTATATATATATAACGAGTAAACTATTTTGAGAAACGTCATCGGGGGGGGGGGGGGGGAGTTTTCCCTTCCAATATTTGTGAATTTCGGAAATTTGAGCTAAGAGTTAGAAAATTCCAGATTTTTGAAAGACTTTTTTTTTAATAATAACAAAATAAATATGATTTTTTATTGTTTTGGTGATTTTTTTTCTAAAAGCTGCAACTGTAAACAAGTTAAATAAATCAAAAGGAAAAAAATATGTAAAAAAAAGTCGGACACAATCCGTTACAATGTTTCTTCATTGTATGAAAATATAATACATCCACCAGAACTTAAAGAAATTTTTCATTCTCTTGAAATCATCCGCTCCGCAATGTTAATCTTATGGGTAGGTTGTTTTCGAATTTCTCGTTTAATTTTAAATATTTTTAAACTTTTTTTTTTTTTTTTTTTTGCATAGTATAGATGAGCTCGGTCTCTAATATAGCTATTTTTTAGTTTTTTCAGGTTTCAGATTCTTTTAATAAATTTACTTTCATTTTCGAAACCGGTTTTGAAAATGAAAGTACCTTTATTTAAAGAACCTGCAACCGAAATCGAAAAAGTAAAAAATATCTACATTAGAGAAGGCACTAGTTCATGGACAAGAGTAGAGAAATTCAGGTCTGTGCTAGATGCATAATATTTTTGTAGCACAGAGAAACATATTGACAAATTGAGTCTGGCTACTTTTTGTATTGCTTTAGAAAATTTAACTATTTTACTGTTACAAAAGTCAAAAAGACAGTCAGAAAAACAATAAAATATTCTCATTTTTCTTTACTTTTTATTTATTTATTTATTTTAAGTGTTTCAAAAATCTAGAATTTTGCAACTCTAAGCTCAAGTTTCCTACGTTCACATACACTGGAGGAGGAGGCTTTCTCTCATAACCCTTCATCACGACGCCTCTAGTGAAGACTCCCCTTAATTTCTCTACTCTTGTCCATCAATACCTGATTCTAATCTATATTATTTACTAACTGGCCCGTCCGGCGTTGCTCGAGTCCGTGATAACCATGACGCATAAAAAACCCTATAATATTGACAAAAATGAAAAAAAAAAAAAATCAATTCTAATAGCACAAAAACTCGAAAAATCGTTAAAAATTACTTCGAAAATCGCGCTGAAAATCACATTAAAATTCGATGAAATTCAAAAATCATAGCAGACAAAATTAAGAAAATTAGGCTAAAAATTTAAAACAATTTTCTTTTTATCAATGTCAAAAAATAGCCGCAAAATGCGAAATAATACTAAAAATCGCATTAAAATTTCGTTTAAAATTGAAAAATTGCCGCACGAATTCCGAATAAGCTTTATTGAAAAGAGAACTAAATTTACTATATTAAGTTAAAAGAATGAAACCGCATTCCTTTCAGTAATGTGGAAAAATCGTCCCAAAACATAAAAATAAAGCTAAAAATCAACTAAAAAATTAAAGGAAAAAAAATCTAATCAAAAAATCGAAAATCGGGCTTCGAGGTGCAAAACTTCATATACTTTCTCTCCAAATTTTGTAACTCTACGTGCAGGTCTCTTCAGAACAGCGCTGACACACTCACAAACTTCTCTCTTTATTATTATAGATTTCCTCCTAAGCTTTATTTCAAAATAACGACAATTTCAAAATAACGTAAATGATTCTTATTAAGAACACTCAGATTCTTGATGAGAATGGCAGTGATTCTTATTATGATTCACTGGTAATTATTTTCAGATGAAAAGCGATTATGATTCGTACGCAATAGCAAAGAATTAACAAATCTTAAACTAATGCTAGTTGGCTAAAAATAAAAATAAAATAGTCATTTCACATTTGATCTTTTAAAATAAACGTTCCAATAAAAGAATATCCTGCCTGATGTTACAAACAAAAATCGGACAACAAATTATTCACAAGTCTTTCGATTTGGGCTGTACCAATGGATCAATAAAAAAAAAAAAAAAAATAGTTATTCGAATTTATTAGTCGTTGCCATCAGTGTCAGATATAAATCTGCAACTATCACAAATTTTATTTTATAATAGCATTCTTTTCTAATATACAGCTCATATTCAAAATATTAGAATAATTGAGAAAAAGTAATAAGAAAAAATTATTTGTCATTTATTTATTTTTTATACTAAGTAAATGCAATTAAATTTCTTATAAATTAAATCTGGGATGTTTAGATAAGATTTTAACATTTATAAAATATAAAATACAGCACAATAAATTAGGTATACAGCTTCCTTAACCACACCAGAATATTAGAATAAAATTTAGATTGGTTCAAAATATTAGAATATTTTATTTTACGCATTACCTTATGAATATGAAGTAAATGGTAGTTAATATTTTGTAGCATCCCCTTTAGCTTTCATAACAGCGTACAATCGATCTTGCATACTATATACAAGGTGTTTACAAACATTTCTATCAATATTAGCCCAAATAGACTTTATACGTGCCACTAACTCAGTTTTACTTGAAGGAGGATTTTCTTGAAGTTTTTTCTTCATTATACACCATAAGTTTTCGATGGGTTTAAGATCTGGTGAATTTGGTGGCCAAGGAAGTACCTTAATGTTGCGTTGGCGGAACCAATTTTAGTTGACACCGAAGTATGCGGGGACGCTAAATCTTGTTGAAAGATGAAATCATCTTCAAATAAATCTTCTGATGATGGAATCATGTAATATTCTAAAATTTCTTGATATATCAGAGAGTTAACCTTTTCGTAGACGATGCATAACTTTCCAGGTCCTTCTGCACTCATACAACCCCAAACCATGACACTAGCAGCAAATTTTACGGAACGTTTAAGGCATTCTTTATCAAATGCTTCTTGCTTCATTCTCCAAACTCGAATACCTTGATTACATATGAAACACAAAACATACTTTCATCACTAAATAATATATTTTTCCAATCTTCATTGCTCCATAAACGTCTTGATTTACACTAATTCAATCTTATACGCTTTTGTCTTGCAGTCATGAGAGGTTTTGTTTTCGGTACACGAGATTCAAATTTAAATTTATGGAGACGTCTTAATGTTGTCGATGTAGAAACTTCAACTCCTTCTTCTTTCCATTTTCGGTGCAAGAATCGCACACTTTTAAAACGGTTTTTCTTAACTATACGCTTCAGTTTCCTGTCATCTCTAGCAGATGTTTTTGGTTTTCGGCCACCATTTCGGCGATTATTTTGAAATTTTCCAATCTTTGAATATTGTGTTAGTATTTTACTAACGCTCGATTGCGAACAATGTAAATAATTCGCTATAAAACATTGATTTTTACCGTGCCGATACAAATCAACCATACGAAGTTTAGTAGATTCAGGAATATCACTCACACGGCCCATTTTAAGACGAAAAAGAAACAAACTGCAAAAAAGAATACTGATTTTAAATAAAATAGTCTGAATTTAATCAATGATGCCACCAGTTAAGAATTGGTAATAATTAAAGGAGAATTAATGTGAAATATTCTAATATTTTGAACCACTTGAATAAATATTCTAATATTTTGACTTTTCAAAATAATTTTTTTTGCTATTAATCTTTTCAAAAATGATATTAAATTTAAGATAACAAGTAAGTTTAATCAACAATAAGTTCTTAATAAAAATATCGTTTGCATATTTTCATTAAAAGACATTAAATTACCAAACGATATTTTCAATTTCTAAAAAAAAGGTAATTATTCTAATATTTTGAATATGAGCTGTACTAGAAAAGAAAACCACAGTGTTTCTTTCTTTTTCATTTTGATCTCAAACAACATTAAAGTATGCAAGAACTAATTAAAAAAAAAAAAAAAAAAAAAAAGAAAAGAAAAGAAAAGAAAGAAAAAAAAAGGAAACAGATTTTTTTTCCTATAATAAACAAAATTTTTATTTTCAGAAAGAATGAATAAGAGCTTTCTTAACTACTCATTTTGAAAATGGTTATTTTATCTTCGTATCTTTTTTTTTTTCGTGCTAAATTATTCCAATATAGGAAAATAAAACTAATCTAGTTTTGATTAGAATTATGTAAGTGATCATATTCAAACTTTTATTAATTTTTCATACTTTTTATTTTTTAAACTTTTAATTTTTTTCCACGACAGAGCAATTAAAGCCTTCTCACATAAAAAAGAAGTCTTTAAAAATATTTCCTTTTTTTAATAACTAGAATTAGTTCACTAATTTGAGACTTTAAACTCTCTGAATTAAACATAACTCACGAATTTTTAGCTCACAGGCTATCAAAGTTTGTGAGCTAATTCTATATGTTCTATATATGAGCTAGTTCTACAAGTGCAGACGTATGTATGTAAGTACGTAATGCGATAATTCTTAATAGCAATATCTGATTTTCTTTAAATTTTGTAAATAGGTTGGTTCTGAAAAGGCGCTTCTCTGATTAGCTTTGGGGTTTATCGGTTAAGTTTAAAGTGGAGAAAAGGTGTTGCCACATTTAATTTAGATAAATGGGTTTTTAATGCACAATAATCCGATTTGTTTCAAATTTGGTATAACGGTTTATTCTGGTATGTCGCTTCCCTGATTAGAATTGGAAGTTCATTGGTTAAGCATAAAGGGGAGAAAAGGGAAACTAATATTCTCCCTTAATTTAGCTACTTAAGTATTCCATGCAGAATTATCCGATCTGCGACAATTCGGTATGCAGGTTTATTCTGATACGGCACTTACGTGATTAGATTTGGGGGTTCATTGATTGAGTATAAAAGTGGTAAACGGAGAACTAATGCCTCCTTTAATTTATATGCACAGGTATTTCGTACAGAATTATCCGATTTGCTTAAAATTCGATATGAAGGGTTTATTTTGATCCCTGAGTAGTTTTATTTTATTTATTTATTTATTTATTTATTTATTTATTTATTTTTTCTGAGCTATATTGTTTTGTATTATACAAAAAATGTTGCTCTTATACGATGTTTATTTTTTTATTATTGTTTTGTTCAAAAAGAGTGATTTATCTATTTTATGAATAATAGACAGAAGTATAATACACAGTTTGAGTGAATAGCCTTTAACTTCAATTCATTCAGTTTCACGGGTACTTTTCTTTTTATTAAATAACTTTTTTGGAAGCAAATAGGATTTTTTGACCAATTTGAGACTTTATAATCTGTTGATTAAAGATGGTTCGTGTATTTTTAAATGATAATGTAAATTTAACAAAGTTGTGAATATATAATCATCGTTTTTCAGCTTTGACAATAAAGATATAAAACGTTTTCACATTTAAAAAAATTAGAATAATAAAAATTTAAATAATTTTTTTTTATTTCATATAAAATTATATTTTTAAAAATAATTTTTTCTACAGATTAAAAAATATATATATATATATTTGCATATTTTTTTCTCTTTATTAGTCAGACATTTTTGTTAAATCAGAACTTTTACAATCAGCATATTTTTTTGAGATATTCTACTTGTTTTTAATCTCAACTATTTCATCTTAAAACTTATTTTTATACTCAAAAGAATTTCTACTATTTGCGAAATTTTAACTTTAATCCATATACCATACCCCAACCTCAAGTAATTTCTTCAACTGCTTCAGCCTTCAGCACAATTTCTTCTTCTTTGTTGAAAACAGTTTTTCAAATATTAAAGTAATCAAAACTGATTTACAGATTTCTGAGAAGTCATTTTATCGGATTTTCGCAGGGCCCGATTATGGCTAATTGGGGCTCTGGGCAAAGATAAATTAGGGGGCCCCTTTCGAATCACTGTAACCTTATTCAAATAAAACTGATGACCCCTCATATGTGTAATGCGTATTGCATAAACATATTTTCGCACCTTGGATATAAATAAAAAAAAAAATTCCGAGTTCCGTCAAGTCTAATTAAATACCTTAATACAAGTACATTTTCCCCCTTCTGTATAGAACAAAACTCTTTTATGTAACTTTAGCAATTTGTTACATTGCTTTAAGATGAATTTAATAACTTCAACTTATGAAAGAGTCGGAATTGGAAAAAAAAAGTAAATATTTTCTAATTTAATGTATGGTCTGGGGTTCATAAGCAAAGTCCAGATTTGCCCATGCGGTAATAAGGGTCTGGATTTACGTTTTATAAACAACAATCTTCCTGGCGCATTTCTATTACAAATGTTGTAGAAAATATTCGTAATGATGATTATTGAAGGGAAATAGTGCTAAACAAAAAAGTGACCACTGAGAAATGTGTATTTAAGAACCAATAAGTAACAGCATTGACTGATCTGTTCAGCTGGTTCGTCGAAAAGAAATAGTTTGACAAATCGAAAAAAAAAAATTATTGACCATTTAAAAAAAAAAAAAAAAAAAAAAAAAAAAAAAAAAAAAAAAAAAAAAGATAAATCATAACGATTTTTTTTTTTTTTGTGGAAATTAAACATACCTATACTTATCAATAAAATTTACAAAAGAAATAATTAGGGTCGGATTTAGATATATCCCACATGGACGCAGGTTGATAAAAATTATCCGAAAATTATTTTGCGCTTTGTATAATCGCATAATTTTGGCACTAAATCCTTCTATAGTAAAAAAAAAACTAGCGTTAAAAGGAATGACTCCTGGAATGATGCTGATGTGGAAGATTTCCGGAACTAACGAATCCGGGTTGTCTACTCCTTCCATGAGCCGAATAGACCAATCAGGAAAGGGCTCCGTCTATGCATCGCCGTATGGGTTACCATAAAGAGAAGAAAGGCTACCATCGCCAACAATCGCCAAGTTTGTCGCCAACTTGGCAATATATCGCCAAATTTGGCGACCAAAATTAGTTGTCAAAAGTGACGCCAACTTGGCGATAACTGTAATATTTCGCCAAATTTTTAATTTCTTTACAACACCAGTCGTTTGATACATCATTTGAGAGGTTTGCAGCTGCTTATTCATATAATGGATGTCTTGTGTGTTATCCCCAATGACCTTAAGATACTTAGACTCCAAAATAGCAACCTTTTCGTAGGCCGACATGTGTGCCTTCCGTCACGTGACGGAGGGCAGATTTAGCACGCCAAACCGGTTTTTCTCCCGCCGAAACTCATATTGCTATGTTTGTCTTGAATTGGACCGCACTTCTTCTTTTCTCTTTGTGAAATCTGAAAGTTGCCAATAAAGCGATCACCGCCAAAAAACAGCATCTTTTCGCCAAAGATGTTGGATTCGAAACCATGCCGAGATAACAATGGGATTTGGCGTCTACGTATATGAGAAAGTCAATGGTTATCCCCCACTCTGTTCCCCAGGGAGGACACATTTTTAATTTCTTTACAACACCAGTCGTGTTACACAAGATTTGAAAGGTCTGCAACTGCTTATTCATATTATGGATGTCTTGTGTGTCACCCCCACACTCTGCTCTCCCCAGGGGGGGTCACATTTTTAATTTCTTTACAACACCAGTTGTGTGACACATCATTTGAAAGGTCTGCAACTGTTTATTCATTTTATGGATGTCTTGTGTGTCACCCCCACTCTGCCCCCCAGGGGGGCACATTTTCAATTTTTAACAACACCAGTCGTGTGACATATTATTTGAGAGGTCTGCAGCTGCTTATTCATATTATGGATGTCTTTTGTGTCGCCTCCCACTCTGCCTATCAGGGGGGCACATTTTTAATTTCTTTACAACACCAGTCGTTTGATACATCATTTGAGAGGTTTGCAACTGCTTATTCATATAATGGATGTCTTGTGTGTTATCCCCCACTCTGCTCCCCAGGGGGGACACATTTTTAATTTCTTTACAACACCAGTCGTGTTACACAAGATTTGAAAGGTCTGCAACTGCTTATTCATATTATGGATGTCTTGTATGTCACTCCCACATTCTGCTCTCCCCAGGGGGGTCACATTTTAAATTTCTTTACAACACCAGTTGTGTGACACATCATTTGAAAGGTCTGCAACTGTTTATTCATTTTATGGTTGTCTTGTGTGTCACCCCCACTCTGCCCCCCAGGGGGGCACATTTTCAATTTTTAACAACACCAGTCGTGTGACATATCATTTGAGAGGTCTGCAGCTGCTTATTCATATTATGGATGTCTTTTGTGTCGCCTCCCACTCTGCCCATCAGGGGGGCACATTTTTAATTTCTTTACAACACCAGTCGTGTGACACATCAGTTGAAAGGTCTGCAACTGCTTATTCATACCATGGGGTATTGGCGAGCGCAGCAAGCAGGGTAGCCAATAATTTGGAATCGCGAAGCGATTACGAGGAGGGTTGGCGAGCATAGCGAGCAGGGGGGCGGCGCCCCCCTAGTAAGGTAAAAAAATAATAATTTCTCTGCAATCTAGTGCATTGTACCCAGTGTTGTCCACCGGCTGTTTTCTTGAACCATTCATTGGCTTGAGAGGTATAGTTCTAACTGCAAGAATCCATCCATCATTCTTCTTAAAAGCCATTAGGTCAAAATAATTTTAATTTAAAAAATAAAAATTTAATGGTTTTTTTTTTTTTTTTTTTTTTTTTTTTTTTTTTTAACCGTTTTATGGGTTTATAATTTATATTGAGTAAAGAAAACCGTAGTCTAACAAGCAAAATAATAAAAAATTATGTTTTATGCAACCAGAACTTACCGAGTAATGATTTTGGATTTTATCAGTTTTCAACGTTTTTTGATTCTTAACTCTAAAACGCCGAGTAAGTGACAATTCGACACCAAACAATGAATTAATTGTTGATTCGAACGAGAAATATCTTTATTAAATAAGTTAAATATAAATGATCTTGAAATAATTAAAACAATTATGTTAAATAATTTACAATAAATTTTCTGGTTTAATATATTATACTAGTATTAAAAAATGCTCTGATGAGCACCAAAAATGGTTAATATGTTTTTAAGTATGAAAAAGGATTTGACAAGTGCTTCTGTTAATTATTGAGCATGAAGAAGGACAAGGGATCCCTTCTTGGCTACAGCTCACTTCAATGCCAACTTTGAAAAAATCATATTTGCGCTTTTTCCGTGAAAACAAATCAGTCGCAGTTACTACAAAAATGTGTAGTGTAAAGACGTAACCAATAAAGATGCATATTAATTAGACATAAATGTAAGCGAAGGTGACATAGCACCAAAAACCTAGTTCCTGCAGGTATCACATTCATACACTGCCACCAAGCATGCCAGCAGAGTGTAATTGGACAGAAAATTGATTTGTAGTATAGTGCAGTGCAGAGTGAACAGTGCTGTTAACATCTGGAATGTAGTGGAGGCTATACGCCGTATATCTTCTGAACTTTTTAATAGAACACCATATACCCTCTGTTTCTCAAGAAAGCTATAATATACATATTCTAGGGTATCCCTTTGCTTAGACCATATATCCTCAGTTATTTTTACGACTACACCCGTGGTTAACATCTAAAGCACGGTGGGAAGTTCTACTGAAGTACCGCAAATTTCTTTTATTTGGAAAAAGCGCAAATATGATTTTTTCAAAGTTGGCATTGAAGTGAGCTGTAGCCAAGAAGGGATCCCTTGTCCTTCTTCATGCTCAATAATTAACAGAAGCACTTGTCAAATCCTTTTTCATACTTAAAAACATATTAACCATTTTTGGTGCTCATCAGAGCATTTTTTAATACTAGTCATTTAAATTTTTTTATAAAAACTGAAGATTTTCTAATATCTTAAACAGAAAAATAATTGCTGCAGTCAAAATTCATAAAATGATAACATCAGCATAAATATCAGCATTAGAATAATTAAAAAAAAGTCATTGCATTGCCATATAAAATGCATGATATGAAAAATAAACCATAGAGTCGAACGAAAAAAGTACAGTGTGTTCACAACTTTATTAAAAGAATTGAAAGCCATACCAATTAAATACATTCAAGGTACTTTCTCGAATGAAACATTCACAACAAGAAAAATTCTAGAAATTGAATAACAATTAACATAAGAATATTCCAATAATAATTAAACACAAAAGCATTTCTAAACAAAATGAACTTACAACCAACGGGATTTGAACTTTCTACCCGCTGCTGAGCAGCCAAATGCCTTACCTCGTGAGTCCTAGTTTAACACCAGAGATGCTGCAAATTTTGCTATAGTACCTATATAAATACCAGTATAAGTCTTGTGCTGTCATCAACAGCTCCGGTCTGATTGTTTTATTTTTATATGCCCTGGCGGCTATTTTGCTACTTTTATTTTAGCTACGCGAAACAATCGCCAAATAGGTTTCCTTCGCCATAATTTCATTTTAAATATAAAGCTGTCACTAGCTTTAGTTAAAATACATGACTTTAATTAAAAAACACACAAGTTAAAAATATATATATCATATACATTTAACTTGCACGTTTTTCTTTCATTTTATTAAAAGTACTATAAGGAAATAAATAAAGGTACTTTTTCAATAGTTGTACATAACGAAAAGTTCTTGGCGGGAAAAGAAGTTTGGCAAAGTATATTTTGGCAACCTATTTACTATTTCATATACACAAGCATTTTTTTTTTTCTCGTGCGATAACAATGTATTTAAGATACTGCTTAATTATTCCGTCGATCAAAGAACGATAGACAAACTGTAAGATTATATGCCAATAATGGATGAACATAAATGTTACACTTACTTGGCATTAAACCCGCTACACTTGTTTATTAAGTGATCAAATGATATTAAATTCGATGATTTATTTATATTTTTATTAATGTTTTACTAATTTATTTGTTCTTTTGTTATTTAAAATAAATTTTATGCCAATAAACGAATAGCTCTTGATATCAAGTGAGAAAAATATAATATATTTTATTAATGTTATTGTATGGTTATATCCGCCGACATTTTTTGACTAAATAAAAAGCATTTAACCCCTTGAGCTCTGCTGGTAGAATTTTCTACCACATATTTTAATTCCGAAATGCCACAATGGCACCAGAAAATTTGATCAAAGTTACTTCAAATAGGTTTATTGCATTTTTTCGTGTTTATCGTTAACCGGTTTTTTTCTTTGCAAAATATCGGTGCCAATGTGACATTTGGAAATTTGAAGAAATTTACACCCCAGAGCTCAAAGGGTTAACTCCTTATAAACTTCCGCTAACATTGATGTGTTTTATGTCCCTTAATAAATTCTATTAATACATTTAAAATACTTTAATGTTATTCACATATGCGATATCTTAAAAATATCTCTTTATGGATTGATTTAATAAATTCTGGATTAAATTATGAAAACTTTTATTAGTATTATTTTATTCGAAATCATCTAAATAAATCAAATTTTATATTTGGTACATCTGTATGTCATAAGAAAACGCCATCATTAAAATAACCCCTTTCGTTAGTGATTTTTTTTAAGCTAAATTCATTAATTTTCTAAACTTAAAATTTTAGAATGGTAACATTTTTTCCTTTTGAGTAAATTGGCGAATAGTTTGGCGATTTCTATAAATTGATGAAATTGGTCAACCTGATAATCAAGTAGCATCGTATGTAATGTAAATAAACCAAGTACGCATTTTTGGCACACATATCATATACGCACCACGTTGGCGTGATTTCTGCTAATGTCATATACGTATCATCGAGGTATTTAACTGGTGCCAGAGTGTCATTATTTTGATTGATATGGTAACGCGGATGTTGTTGTTTATTTATTAATAAATTGGGTACTACTTAGTATCCCATCGACCAATTTCGCCAAATTATACAAGTCGCTAAACTAATAGCCAAATTTTGCTTATTTACATAATTTTTAACTTAAATAACGAAAGAACAAATAAATTAGTAAAACATTAATAAAAATACAAATAAAAAGTCGAAATAACAATCACTTGCTGACGTTTTAAACATGCATTTCGTGACAAATATCATTCAATGTGACATTCACGGTCAACCATTATTAGCATTTAATATTGTCATTTGGCGATAGTTTTTTGGTCGACGGGGTAACCAAGTAGAACCATAAATTGTTTATTTACTTTTATTTCTTTTTTAAATTATATAAATTGTTTTGTTCAATAGTTATTAAATAAACTTTTTTTATTTATTGTTATTCCCTCTTTAAAAATATATATATAACTGACATTCTAAAACGATATTTTCGTCAAACTGGCGACAGAAAAAAAAAACGCGCCAATGCGGTTCCTTTATGACATTTGTGCCGCACTTTTTTTTTTCTTATAGAAACAGAAGTAATTTATACGAAAACAAAATAAAAAGTTCATCAGGTTTTTTTCAGAACTATTTATATATTTTGGCCTTATATCCTCCTTTTTTGAAGTTAGAATAGTACCAAGCTTTGGCAAATGGATGAGTATTAATCTGACCCTCATAACATTAGTATTAATTGATCTAGAATCATCTAACGTACCTTCAAAAAAAGCTGACACATTCTCACGTCCAAATCATCTGGGAGTGCACCGCTCTTGTGTCGCGCCAAACCGGATATATTACCGGTACGTCCTTCCCTACGTCACAAAGGCTCAAATATATGTTTATAAAAATTTACAACCATACTTTTACGCTTCTTAAAAAAATCTGCTAAATGGTCTTTTGTCAATTTGTATTTATTCGCTTAACGCACCAACAGAAAAGAAATAATGAACACTTTCTTCCCTTAAATATTGCCCTGATCGCTTAAATTTATTGATTTCGTTATGTGAACCTTCAGATTTAGTAAGATCCGCAAGTAAATAAAATTATGAATAAAGAATCATATTACAATGCTGAGCATAAATTTAAAGGAGATAGGGAATACGATACATGAAAATAACAACAAATAAGTATTTTTTCACGTGATTCATCTAATCTATTTATTTATGTTACATACATAGCAATTTTTATGTTCATTTAAACTTACGTGCAACAATTACAAGAAGAAACAAATATAAGAAAGAGGCTATGTTCAGCTGGAAATTTCAGACAAAAATTCAATTTTCTCAGCAACCGTCAAAAATACAAAGATGAAAAAAAAAACTGTTCTAAGTTTTATCAAGACGATAAAAATAAGCCAAAAACGAAGTTAATCCATCTATAAGATCGCTAGCTATCGCTTGTTGAACTTTTCGTCTTAATTTTTTCGTTAAAAGTTAAATAAAAAACTATTGTAAGTTGCAGTAATTTTTTGAATGCTATCATTTTATTCGTCTCGTCGAGTTCTATCTTTGAAAAAAAATTTCACTGCCGTACCTCATCTGGTTCGCCAGAAATTTTAGAAAGTTGTTTGCACTTTCTATTTCTTAAACATATTATACCAAACGCTACCGCGTTTGCTATGATATTATTTAACTTATGTAAAGTTCCCTGGCGTTCCAGTATTAAAACAAAAAACTTGTTTCATCCAAGCGCAACAAGTCAAAATTAATTTTGCTTGACAATATACAATGTTTAAAAGAAAAAAAAAAAAAAAAAACTAACAATTTTACGGAGATTGCACTGGCAATCGGGACGCCAGTATACAATCTTCGTTTTTTAACGGGAAAATTTCCGTAAATTCCAGATTTTTTTTTTTCCCGTTAAAAAACGAAGATTTTACTGGCGTCCCAGTTGCCAGAACAATCTCCGTAAAATTGTCAGTTTTTTTCCCTTTACAGGGTAATATAAGTTTAGCTTAGCATAGTCAAAATAGATGATTTTGTTTTAAATATTAACACGGTAAACATAAATAGAGTGTATGATTTATTTTTTCTGTTATCACATTACTCCGTTTTTAATAATTTATTTATTTATTATATTATGTTGACGATAATTATTTTATTTTTCCCTTTTCATTTTACTATCCAATTTAGTAATTTTGATGTACCTAGTTTTTGATGTTTTTATTATTATTATTATTATTATTATTATTATTTATTTATTTAATTTGGTTTTATGTGTGTTGGTAGTCCCAATTCGTATTATTTTGCTTTTTCATGGGAAATACGAAGATGAAACTACACACTTCATTCGTAGCTCCAAAGTATAAAATGATTCTGCTTTGGTTCTACAAATTTCATTTGTATTCATTTTAATTACAGTTGAGTCTCTCAATAACGAAACTCCATAAATCGAATTTCTCTATATAACGAATTTTTAGTAGGAATGGTCCCCTTTTCGCAAGATTACATTAAAAACAGTCTCTATATAGCGAAATATCTATCTCCATATAACGAATGTTTTCATAAATTGGTCTTAATTTATTCAGTTTTAAAAAGCCTCAAAATCATATGGAATCAATTTTCCATCACTTATTTTTGATTTATCGTCAGTGCTGAGTTTATATATATATATATATATATATATATATTACTTCTCTCCTTGTTCTTTAAATCCAACGAATTATCCCACCTCCCACACACCTTTCCACATCCCTCTCAAAACAGTGTCAATTGGATTGATACACATGTAAGAGAGGCCTACAAATGGAGGAAAATGTTAATTACAATTTTTCATTCCTTGCTAAAATTTGAGCATTTTTATTGAGAGCGTAACAATTTTAAAATCAAAACAACAAAAAATTACCGATTTCTTCGTCTGAAATTAATGCACGTCTTCCTTATTTGATTTTCATTAAGCTTTCAAATAAATGTCTGTTCTCTTTTTTGAAACAGCTTAAATAATTAAGAAATAAAATGTTAGGTTAATATTTACTTTTAAATATTTCAAATTCTTAATTCAAAAGATCAAAAATAATATTTGTTCAAATTTCACACATTAAATACGATTTTTAACATCATTCTCTATACATCGAATTTTTCTATATAACGAAATTTTTACTGGAACGGTGGATTTCGTTATATAGAGACTCTATTTTTCCCCCTCCATGTTCAATGGGCTATAAGTTATTAAATTCAATGAATCATATATTGTAATACAATTAATGACTATATATATATATATATTATACCCGTAAGGCATGGTGACGTCGTTGTGAAGTCACATTGTGACTTTGTGACCATCGATCGTCGATGTGACGTCGATGTTAAGTCACAGTGACTAAAATGCGAAGTCGTTAAGGCCGTTTTAGAGCTTGTTTGTGAGGTCACATTGTGACGAATTTGTGAAGTCACGGTGTGACAAATTTGTGAAAAATGTGTCATTTGTGACTACTTTGACATTAACATTGTGACGAAACTGTGACAAAAGCGGCGATATTTAAATTGCCAGAAACATGTTTTTTTAAAGTAAATAACATTTTTTGAAGAATTTTAGTAATTTTCTAAAAATTTTTAAGAAAGTCACATCTCAGTCAGAGTGTGATGTCACTGAGTGGTGGCATTTTGGTCACAGATGTGATGTGACCAAAGTGACTCACAGTGACATCACTGTGACCATGCATGCTATGAGGGTATATTATGTAATTATTATTTATTCATATTCTGCAATGCCCTGAAAGCCTCGAAAGGAAAAACCATACATTGAGGACAGCTGATTGTACTGGATCCATATGGGTGCATTCAAAATAGAATATTCGATAAATTCATAGTAAATATTTGTAGATACTTCATAGTTAAGGTAGTTCTCAAATTCCATACTCATGAACGCGAAACTTTCTGACACATTTTCTGTCTCATTTTTAAACTTAACTAGCACGCACTGTTAAAAAAATTTTCTGTGTAATTACAGAGAGTCTACGGTAATTACTTTATCTTAAATCTTATGTAAAATTGCCAAGATTAGATAAACCGAGATTTTGTTAAATAACAGGGAAGTTATTCCATAAATTTAACCCTCTCGGACATAAATTATTTTGCATTATTTTGCATTATTCACTAAAAATTATTTTTTGTGATAAATGCGAACTCTTTTTAAAATAATTTTATTATTGTACTGTATTTCAGCTATTATCTGTCCACCAAACAAATCTCTATTTATAAATGCTTAAAAGTTTTTTGCTTAATAATGCAATAATTACACAACCTCATATGAGGGTTAAAATGCACTCTGTAACTTAACATCGTTAAGGGTGTTCTTAACTGATCCGCTCAACAAACGAAAAATGTTTTGACACATTTACAAATTCATTTTTGAACGGAAATATATAAAATTGGAATGCCTGACTATGGAAGCGATTTCGAACTGAACTTATTTTTTTTTCCATTTTATGATAATTAAATTACCTATAAGTTATAAGCTATTTAGACCAATCGATCACCCGTTTTTCCCCTGCTTTTTGACCGGTTTTCTGCTTTCGTCGGGAAAGATGCTCAAAAATGTCAACTTTGAAATCTTGTTATGAAAACTCTATTGTGTTTTTCAAAAAACAGAAGAATGAGTGCAATTAGACAGTTTCTGAACAACATCTGCTATTTCCATGCATTTACGAACAAAAATAATGCATATGTCACAAAGATGCCCTTTTTGATTTAAGAACACTCTTAAAAATACACAAAATTCTGTAAATTTATTTTTAATCAAAATATTTAATTTAGTTTTTAGAATTAGTGAATCACTCAAACTGCAGCGAGTAGTTTCAAAGTATCAGGATTTTTTGAGCAATTTTGAAATGCGATATCATTTAATTTTTACACAAGTTGTTTCTAGGCGTCCTGGAGCTTGAACCCGAGGCCTTTAGATTCTGGTGCAGCATCTTACTGAGTGAGTTAAAGAAGCTATCAAATTTTAATATAAAGTATGGTATTTTATGATTCACCGGAGCGAAATCCCTTCTAAATTTGATGAGGTGATTTTTCCCTTTCTAAATTATTCTAAAAATAAATAAATAAATAAATAAATAAATAAATAAACCTTTAATTTTTTTTAATAAAATTGTAAAATTTAAGAATGTATATTTTTAATTACAATTTTTAACAAAGTTAAAAAATCTTTAAATAAAAATTGAGAAACTCAGACGAATGCATTTAACCGAGAAATAGCGAAAATTTACAGAAATTTTCGATTTTTTTTTCTGTGTTTTTACAGGCATTTTTAACAGTACAGAATTTCGAGATAAAAGGAAAATTATAAATCAATTTCATTTGCTCCAGATCCATGAATTTGTATAGCTACGCCACTAGTGCGTTAGTAAAACAGTGGGGGAAATTTCAGCGAACACACATTATAAAGATTCACCGACGTTTGTTTTTCTTCTTTCGATGTATGTGTGTATACATTTTTAGAGAAACGCATGTTTGTTGATTTAAAAACATACGATGCGCCGAAAAAAATGTCATCAGCCAAGAAAAACATTTTTTTAGAAATTTTTCTTCTTTAGCATCCTCACTTTTTAGTGAGATTTCGTTTTACTTTTCCTCAATCTTTCCAACACATATGAAAGTGTTTACCTTTTTCTTCGTATCCCTACTTGGCTTAATATTTATTAAATTGCTGGTTTTAAAGCAAGAATTTGATATAAATTAAAATAGACTTGTTGCACGCAGTTAAAATTGATCCTGACTGGGGCGAAAATAGTTTTATACTGAAAATTAATGATAATTCATAGAAAACTTTAGAGACATTTTATTTATTTTTATTTATTTATTTATTTATTTTTATTAGTATTACTTAGTCACCGTAGCAGAAACTGTGCGGCATGACAGTAGTACTTCATATTATTACTAGTGAAAAATGCTCCAAGGAGCACTGCAAAAGCAGAATATGATTTTAATTGAGCATTAAAAAGTAATGGACAAGTTTATTTTTTGGAAAAAGTACACAAACATTTAAAAGTAATGAACAAGTTTATTTTATTGAAAAAATGCCCAAGCATTTAAAAGTGATGGACAAGACTTGAAACTGAGTCAAGAACTAGTAAATAATTTTATCAAGACTTGAAAATGGCTGATCATGCTCTTATGTGACAAGCATATTCAACGTCCTTTTTTTATCCCTGTCTATCTTAGTATAGGCATGTTGGCAGAATCTAACACTGTGCTTTAGAAAAACTCAGTTTTCACAACAAGTATTAGATACAGTATCTATATTAAACACATCCTGGCCCCTCTTTAACAAAGCCTTGATATTACTGCTTTGCACTGTATTTACTCTTATCACAACCATTTTTTGCACGCAATCTTATCACTAAAAAACAGTTTTTCTATCCAATCTTTTTTCTAAAAAATTTTAAGCGGATTTTTATCAGCAAAAGATAAAATAGTGCTAAAATTTTTATATTTTCATAAGTAATCGATAAGTTTATCAAAAGCACTGTATATTTCAAGCAAATTTTGATTTTAATAAAGTTAGAATACCTGATAAGCACGTAACATGTACAACCAAACAGCAACTGCTTTTCCATTTTTTTATGTACTTGGACATAATAAAATTGCCATAAGAGTTACTACTTCACAAGTAAATTGTTAAGGAGCAGCATGTGGTAAATTTAGCTACTTCATCAAAAACTTGCTCTGAAAGTTCAGCTTTTATAGAGCACAATGTTATATTCTGATAACGTGTCAATACTAAGATAGACAGGGATAAAAAAAAGGACGTTGAATATGCTTGTCACATAAGAGCATGATCAGCCATTTTCAAGTCTTGAGAAAATTATTTACTAGTTCTTGACTCAGTTTCAAGTCTTGTCCATCACTTTTAAATGCTTGGGCATTTTTTCAATAAAATAAACTTGTTCATTACTTTTAAATGTTTGTGTACTTTTTCCAAAAAATAAACTTGTCCATTACTTTTTAATGCTCAATTAAAATCATATTCTGCTTTTGCACTGCTCCTTGGAGCATTTTTCACTAGTCCTTCTATTTTTCCATATTCCATAGGGATACTGCACAACTTGTTTTGTATTTTATATATAGAAAACAAAATCTTATTTGTATTGAAATTAAAAAATGCTACATACTGTAATACTCTGGTGTTACAAATTTAAAAAACTTCTGGTCGAATTTTCTGGTGCCGTTGTGACAATTCGGAATTAAAATTATGTAGTAGAAAATTCTACCATCAGAACTCAAAAGGTTAAACGTGCAACGATGGTACTGAAATCTAAAGTATCGATCGCAGCAACATCTGCGGGATTTCATAATACATTGTTTAGATTAGCAAAAGTTGCGCAGTTTTAGAAAAAAACGCAGATGTCACTGTTATCTTTAGATTTCATCAGCATCGTTGCATATTTAAGGAATACAATATTTTAGCGCATTTTTTAAGTATTACTGAAGTACACCGTTAAAAATTGGACCCATTTGCTGCAGCGTCACTCCACAGCTTTTATAGAATACCTCTTTTATGACCAATGAGAATGCTCCATAACACAGTAAAATAACCGTTTTCTATAAAAGCGGTGGAGTGACGATGCAGCAAATTGGTCAAATTTTTAACAGTTGAAGCCAATTTCTACATCACTATACACTGTTTACAATTTGACCCATTTTCTGCTGCGTCACTCCGCAGTTTTTATAGAAACCTCTTTTATGACCAATGAGAATGGTCCATAACACTGTAAAACAACCGTTTTCTATAAAAGCGGTGGAGTGACGATGCAGAAAATGGATAAATTTTTTAACAGTGTAGCCAATTTTTACACTATACACAGTTAAAAAAATTGAACGATTTGGTGCAGCGTCACTCCACCGCTTTTATAGGAAACGATTGCTTTACTGTGTTATGGAGCATTCTCATTGGCCATAAAGAGATATTCTATAAAAGCTGTGGAGTGACTCTGCAACAAATGGGTCAAATTTTTAACAGTGCACTGTTAAAAATCTGCTGCATTTTGCTGCAACGCCCTCCACCATTTGTATATAATATCTCTATTCCAGCCAATGAGAAAGCGCCATTTCACGGCCAAGTTACAGTGCCTAGAAGAGATAGTGTGGAAATCAACCAACGAAACCATATCCAAAAAATTACATATTTCGCCAGAGGGCGCTAACTTCAAGTTCATTGCTATGAATGAATAGGAACGTAATGTGTTTTAGATATTTTTTTGATGTAATTTAAGTATGGGAAACTTTTTTTAGAAAGATAAATTTTGTGAAAAACAGAATAAAAAAATTAGCTTGTTATACACGATATGTTAGGGATAAACGAAAATTTAGGCATATATTTTAAATGCATTTCGCACTCGTACGAATTGCAGAACACTAGTTTCGGATTGCTTAATTATAATTCATGTAATATTTCATGTGATCAGCATACATATTATTATTATTTTAGGCTAGAGATTCACTAAAGTACAAGTATTTTATTATTAATATGTTGGAATTATTATAATTTAATTATTATAATAAAAATAATTTATGCTTAACTAATTTTATCGTGTGCATTCTGAATAAATTCTTTTTGATATATTTTTGTTTACATTAGTAAAAAGAACTTGCTTTTTCGGCAATGAAATTGATAGATAGCTTAGCAAGTTTGGGAATATAGTAGGAATGGCATCAGATTTTAAAATTGGCTTACCTCTAGGTATTGTAACAATTTCACCTTTAATTATATGTTCATAATTTCAGGCAATAAATTCCTTTTCAAAATGAAGTTCACATATACCAGAACGCAAGCTCAATTCTTTGTCGGCACGAGGAATAATTTTTTTCCATTTTTCAAAAAGATCTTGATTTTTAGGTGCACCGAAAATAGACAACTTGCTGTTCTTGTATTGTGTAGTACAACCAGGAACAAAACATTGTGAATCTCGTTTTTTCATCGTTTTAGATAAATTTTGCATGTTTTCACATAATTTTTCAACATTTGTAAACACTGCACATAATACTAAAAATGTTTATGACAATAAGAAAACCAAAACAAAAAAGAAAACCTAAGCTTTCACGCAATGAAATTGTCGGCAGCGCCATCTACGAAAATGTAAATTTTTGGATGTGATCGAAAGCTATACCGGTATTAGCGATTTCCACACTATCTCTTCTAGGCACTGTAGCCAAGTAACCGTTTTCTATACAAGCAGGGGAGTGCGTTGCAGCAAATTGCAGCAGATTTTTAACAGTGTGCATATCCTTGGCGCTATAGTTTACAGGAGTGGTACATTGTTAAAAATTTGAAACTTTTGCTGCATCGCCACTCCATCGCTTTGATAGAATATCTCTATTTTGATCGATGAGAATCCTCGATAATGCATTTAAGTAATCGTTTTCTACTTATCTACTATATCGTTTCCGTATATTTATTTTTTCAATCAGCACCAAGGTGCGCACTTTATTAGAAGACACGCTCTATTAGAGGGCGCATTCTATTAGAATAAATACGGTATATATTTATAGTAAATACACTTTGTTAAAGTACAGGGCCCCAATATTTGACAGGTATGCCAGGCATTTTTGCCATTGATGCCATTGTGCTAAAAACAAAATATAAATAAATGAAAAAAATGGATAAAATATAAATTTGGCATGGTGCAAAAAATTGCCTAATTTAAAATTAAAAATCAAATTTGACAGCCACCAGGGCTAGACACCGTGCATAATTATTCAGTAAATGATTCATTAAAAAATGACAAAAATCAGCATGTCAAAAATTTCAAAAAAATTCATAATTCGTTAAAAAAGTAAGTTAAAAATAAGAGAAAAAAAAGCATTCTGTATTTTTTTATGCTTAATCGAATGGTGTAACTGGTTTTTCTCTCCGATGATCAGAAGTACCTTAGATTGATGACTGCTATTCTTTTATTTCATCTTGTAAAAAATCTGTTTAACGTAAAGCTATGAATTTTTGCAAGATTAATTAGCATCGCAAAATCTTTAAAATAAACTTTACCGCAACATTCTATCTGCAATAGAACGTTAGATATACCCATTTATGACCAAGATTGGAAAATACGCAATTTCAGAAAAACCGCCCAGCGAAATAACGTTTTCTCGATGACTACCCCGGGATAAAAAGTTTGTCTTTTGTTTAAAAAAAAATTAAGTTTTTATCTTTAGTAGTTTTCGAGAAAAGTGCTGTGACACAAAATTTTTGTCCGATTTTCAGAATACTCTACAGTACACCTACAGTATGCCATAAAAAAAAAAAAAAAAAAAAAAAAAAAAAAAAAAAAAAAAATTGTGCTATGTTGTGCTTCTTGGTCAGACGAACATTTAAAAAAAAAATCATCAAAATTGGATAAGTATTTAGTTAGTTATTGCAAAAAGAAAAATTGAAAAATCCGTGTTTTTGCGGTTTCCTATGCTTAAGCATTATCGCTCAATCATATTATTGTTGAGCGCTGCCGCGCGCACAATGATTTTATCTTGCAGATCAGTTTTTTAACTAAAAAATAAATATAGGGCTTTAAAAAGTTACTAAAAATTTACTGCGTTTTAAAATTACATTTCTTAACCCTTTCGTGTCTGGTGCAACTACATGTCTTTCAATTAACTATTATTTTGGTTTAACAAATACTTTTGTTACTGTTAACATGCAGAAATGTTGAAATTCGAGAAAATACTCAAGAACATTATACAATAGCATATAGCGGAAAATAATTTGTTGCATTTGCATAGGTTGTCATTCAATATAATCATGTTTAAAAATGGGAACACTAAAATGAAAACTGCCAAAAAAAACTTCAGAAATATTTTTTTTCTGTTATTTTTTAAATTTGTATGCATAAATTAAAACATTTAAAAATGTAACATAGGAAAAATAAAACTATAATTACATTGCGATATTAATTCAGCGTGTAAACGGTTAATATGTGTTTATGCATTTACTGTATGACTTAATTAACGTTTAGGCGTTTCATAATAATTCTAATAATAATAAATATTTGGTTAATTCTCTTTGCACCGTTTGCGATTCTTTTATTTCAAACACATATTTCACTATTTAAATTTAAAATAACAGTTACTTTCCTGAAAGAATCATGTATCATAAAGTACAAAAAGTATTAGAGAGTTGTAATATCAGTTAAAGCTTGTTGTGATATAATATTTTCGAAACATCTCCAAAAACTCTTCTGTTAGCCTATTGTCATATGAGTATGAATTGAATAGTATGTAAAACAACCACATTTTTCAGACAATGAAATATTCGTTAAACTCTAATTAATTTATTTGGATATCTATTGTAATGATATTAACGTAAAAGTAATTTTTTCTAAAAATTTAAAAAAAATACGGACCCGAAAAGGTTATATATTACATATATAAATATTTTTTATAAATAAACACAATGCAACATAGATGTTTACCAAAATTTAAAATTCAGTGAAAATAATAGATAAACTGTCTTTATTTATTAGATAGATTTCTTATCAAATACTACCTATTGCGGTCGCTCCTATGTTGGAATTTCTGATATTTTTTTGCAGATCTACGGTGATCATAACCTCTAGACACTAAAACTACCATCAGTAAAAAGCTTTATCTGTCTATCTATTTATCTATATCTATCTATCTATCTATCTATATATATATATATATATATATATATATACAGTCGAGTCTCTCTTCAACGAAACTCCATATATTGAATTTCTCTATATAACGAATTTTTAGTAGGAACGGCCCCCTTTTCGCTCGATTACATTAAAAACGGTCTCTATATAGCGAAATATCGATCTCCATACAACGAATTTTTTCATAAATTGGTCTTAACTTATTCAGTTTTAAAAAAGATTCGAAATCATGTGGAATCAATTTTCCATCATTTATTTTTGATTTATCGTTCAGTGCTGAGCTATTGCATAGCTTTTATCGCGGGCTCTGAGCCCAGCGACCGAAGCTAGAAATTCCGTAACGAGAAAACCTAACACTTCCGTAACGACTTCGGCAGATATTGACACGGTATTTTTCAGATATTAGGATACCAAGTCACAAACTCATGTTTCTTATGATCTAATTTTCATAGTGCGGCCAAATTTTGTTTGGTAATTCATTATGAGACAGTGTTAATTTTTGGTGACAGGAGACCCCCCCCCCCCCACCGTGAGGGTCGAAAAATTATAACTCGCTATCTAATTTTCGTAGCGCGGCCAAATTTTGTTTGGTAATTTATTATGAGACAGTGTTAATTTTTGGTGAGAAGAGCCCCCCCCCCCACACACACACACGGTGAGGGTCGAAAAAGTTAAATTGCTTATAACTCGCGATCTAACTTTCGTAGCGCGGCCAAATTTTGTTTGGTAATTTATTATGAGGCATTGTTAATATTTGGTGACAGGAGACACCCCACGGTGAGGGTCGAAAAATTTAAAATGCTTATAACTGGCGATCTAATTTTCGTAGCGCGGCCAAATTATGTTTGGTAATTTATCATGAGACAGTGTTAATTTTTGGTGACAGGAGAACCCACACGGTGAGGATCGAAAAATGTAAAATGCTTATAACTCGCGATCTAATTTTCGTAGCGCGGCCAAATTTTGTTCAGTAATTTGTTATGAGACAGTGTTGATTTTTGGTGACAGGAGAGCCCCCACGGTGAGGGACGAAAAATTTAAAATGCTTATAAATCGCGATCTAATTTTCGTAGCGCGGCCAAATTTTGTTTGGTAATTTATTATGAGATAGTGTTAATTTTTGGTGACAGGAGACCCCCCAGGGTGAGGATCGAAAAATTTAAAATGCTCATAACTCGCGATCTAATTTTTGTAGCGCGGCCAAATTTTGTTTGGTAAATTATTATGAGGCAGTGTTAATTTTTGGGGACAGGAGACCCCCCCCCCCCCACGGTAAGGGTCGAAATTTTTAAAATGCTTATAACTCACGATCTAATTTTCGTAGCGCGGCCAAATTTTGTTTGGTAATTTATTATGAGACTGTTAATTTTTGGTGACAGGAGACCCCCCCCCCCCAAGGTGAGGGTCGAAAAATTTAAAATGCTTCTTATAATACTGTGAATTTTAATGATTATGGAAACTTACATTAAGAGAGAGATATTACTTAGATAGCGATTTTTCATACCAATTTATTCATCGCTAAAGTTTCAATATATCAAAGCTTTAGCATTATTTTATGAATCAGGTTCCAAGTTAATAAAAAATATAGTACTTCATTGTTGCATCTCTACAATAATAGCCTGAGTCATGTGATTGCAGGGCTCCCAAATGGTCCCCTTTTCCCCCCAAAAGTCCCCTTTTTCGAAAAAGGTCCACTTTAGTCCCCTTTTTTGTATTTTGGTCCCCCAAGTCCCCTTTTCTGTGTCTGAAAAAAATCGCCGCTAAATAAAAAAAAATTCTGGAAATCACTAAAAGCTTAAAAATCTAAGAAGACAAAATTTGTTAAAGTGGGCATAAAAAAAGTATTATATTGAGGTATAAAAAAGCATTGTAACTGAAAGTCTTTCAGGAATCTAAATGTTAAAAAATCACCACAGAATACAGGCAAATTTAAAAATCCCATTAAAATTCTTAAAAATTAAAAAATTGCAGAACATGTAAGTTACTATATTAAGCTGTTGCTTGACCAGTCTTCAATAATGGGGCTTGACATGCTTCAACCCCCCCCCCCCCTAAAAAATGAAGCTTTTTTGAATGGAAAGAATCATTGAATTGTATGAAAACAGACGATTAAAACTAATAAAAATTAAAGTTCACAACTCTGAATCATATTAAAGAAAATGGTTGGAGTAAAATGTCTTTTCACATATTTTTACCTTTTCTATCTTTACAAAAAGAAAATATTGAATTAATGAAATAGTTTTGATTTCCAGTTTTGATGGATTTATACATTTTAGAAGGTCCTGAACACAATTTGGTGGTTATTAAAGAAAATGGTGGGAGTAAAATGCCTTTTCACATATATTTACCTTTTCTATCTTTACAAAAAGAAAATATTGAATTCATGAAATAATTTCGACTTCCAGTTTTGATGGATTTAAATTTTAGAAGGTCCTGAACACAAATTTTTGATTTTTAGAAAATGCCTGTATGTGGCAAAAGTTCTGTGGGCGCTGTATCTCAAGAACTAATACACAGATAATGCACAAAACTTTAGATTCACTTGGGCCCAGTGTTCTCGCTGTCGCTCGCCAATGCGCCAAATTGCAACTAAATTCTTCATTTGGCGAGTAAACAAGCGATTAGGTTCGCCAAATTGCTAGTGCTCAATTTTTGCTTTTTCTTTCTTTCCTTTTTAGTTTTTCATACACTAGGGGGGCCCCGCCCCCCTGCTCGCTATGCTCGCCAACCCCCCGCGTAATCGCTTCGCGATTCCAAATTATTGGTTACCCCTGCTTGCTGCGCTCGCCAATACCCCATGGTATGAATAAGCAGTTGCAGACCTTTCAAATGGTGTGTCACATGACTGGTGTTGTAAAGAAATTAAAAATGTGTCCCCCTGGGGGGGGGCAGAGTGGGAGGAGACACAAAATACATCCATAATATGAATAAGCAGCTGCAGACCTCTCAAATGATATGTCACACGACTGGTGTTGTAAAGAAATTAAAAATGTGCCCACCTGGGGAGGCAGAGTGGGGGTGACACACAAGACATCTATAAAATGAATAAACAGTTGCAGACCTTTCAAAGGATGTGTCACACAATTGGTGTTGTAAAGAAATTACAAAATGCGCCCCCTCTGAGGGCAGAGGGGGGGTTACACACAAGATATCCATAATATGAATAAGCAGTTGCAGACCTCTCAAATGATGTGTCACACAATTGATGTTGTAAAGAAATTAAAAATGTGCCCCGCTGGAAGGCAGATTGGGGGATGACGCACAACACATCCATAATATGAATAAGTAGTTGCAGACCTTTCAAATGATGTGTCACACAACTGGTGTTGTAAAGAAATTAAAAATGTGACCCCCCCTGGGGAGAGCAGAGTGTGGGGGTGACACACAAGACATCCATAATATGAATAAGAAGTTGCAGACCTTTCAAATCTTGTGTAACACGACTGGTGTTGTAAAGAAATTAAAAATGTGTCCTCCCTGGGGAGCAGAATGGGGGATAACACACAAGACATCCATTATATGAATAAGCAGTTGCAAACCTCTCAAATGATGTATCAAACGACTGGTGTTGTAAAGAAATTAAAAATTTGGCGAAATATTACAGTCATCGCTAAGTTGGCGTCACTTTTGACAACTAATTTTTGGTCGCCAAATTTGGCGATATATCGCCAAGTTGGCGACAAACTTGGCTATTGTTGGCGATGGTAACCTTTTCTCTCTTTATAGTAACCCATACGGCGATGCATAGACGGAGCCCTCTCCTGATTGGTCTATTCGACTCATGGAAGGAGTGGACAACCCGGATTCGTTAGTTCCGGAAATCTTCCACATCAGCATCATTCCAGGAGTCATTCCTTTTAAGGCTAGTTTTTTTTTTACTATAGAAGGATATTTTTAATATATTTGTCGCAGATAGCTGAAATTAGATTAATAACATTTATTGTCGCAGTTATTAAAACTTAGGTTATTTTAGAACATATTGAAAAAAAAAATGGGATTAAAGGATTTTTTTTTTTTTTTTTTTTTTTTTTTTTGTGCTACACGGCGAATTTATTTTGCTAATACTTTTTTCATTTGGCGAATGTTTTTTATTTCTAATTAGCCAAATTACTAACGTTGGTCAAATGTCAGCGAGAACACTGCTTGGGCCCCACCAGTGGCCGATAGGTTCTGACCTCTTAACTGGTAGACGGCAGGTGCTGAGTTCGAACCCAATCACAGCCGTCGGCCTAACAGTTCAGAGTTTTTTGTGGTTTTCTTTGAACCTTGGATTACCTTGCGTAAATACGGGTTAGGTCCCTTAGAAAGACCCCCACGGAGGACGTCCTACCTCTTTAAGGCCTATATCCCATGTGTAGATAATCAGCCGACATTAAATAAATAAATAAAATAAATAAATAACGCTTAGACTTTGATATAAACTAGAGCTGATTAGTTTTTAGTGTATATCTCTCAACAAGTGACACTGTTACGCTGCATTATTCACAATTTCATTAATAGCTCTATCTCAAGAACTAATGCATGGATTTTCATGAAACTTCAGATCATGTTAGTCCTTAATATAATTTGGTGTTGATTATCCTTTGATGTAAATTACTTAAAAAGTTGCACTGTCATGCTGCATTATTTATGAGTATCGCAATAGGTTTATCTCAAAAAGTAATGGTTCTCCTAAGCTGCATTTTGTGGGATTTGCACAAGTTTAGTGATAGTCATATTTGAAGAACTAATGCACAAAATTTCATACCTTTAGAATTCTTATGTTGGGGATAAGTTGCAATTTAATTTTGGGACTGTGATAGCGAATTTTGAAGAATTGATATGTATGAGGTAGAAGAAAGTTTCGGTATTGCCACATCCGATTAGTTTGACAAGGACTGTTCCTGGGGATACATAATATTTACACTAGCTGCACCCGTCGAAATTCGACGGAAAAGAGTATACATTGGATGTGATATACTATATCAGTCTTATAATACACAATAATATATAGAGCGAAATAAACAATTGCCACTTCTTAAAATAGGGATAACATAATCTTTCATGATGAAGATACACAAACTTCAGAAAATAATAAAAAATAAGGAAAACAGATCATAAAGTATTATGTTGGACTTAACTTCAGCTACAAATCTTTTTTTTTAATGTGGTTTCTAAACATTAAACATTATTTAAATGCCAAATTGTTTAGGAAGTTAATATAATATCTCAGAAGACGAATTCAAAAATATCTTCATAGTTTATTTTTTCTCCGTTTAAATAATTCGTAGTAACTCTACAATAATTATAGTATCAATAAAATATTTTAATTATTATAGAAACAGGGAATTAAACTGCATAACCAATCCACTAAACATTTATAGCACTTGCAATAAATTTAATTTATTTATTGGTTTGTAGCCTCCATGAACTTGTCAAAATTAATTTTATTGTCATGACAACGAAAAGAGAAACGATATCTTTGTTATAAAAAAGAACAAAATTTTTGTGTTTGTTGTTGATAAGCAGAAAACATTTTATTTATTTTTATTTTAAATAATAACTTAATACAACAAAATGATTTTAATTAATTTTTGATATTATGTAAAATAGAAATATCTTAATACCGTTATATCGCAGGGTATTTTTTTCTAATATGACATCATTTACACCTTCTGAAACACTCATCCTTTCCAGAAATAAAAGCGTGATTTATGCAGTTATTTAAAAATTGCTTAGTTTCATAAAATATTTATTGTAATTAAATGGACATGGCGCAATTTATAGAAATATTTTCATTCGTGCACATCGCGGACCTTTAAATAAATAGAATTTCAGTTTATTTATAGATGCAGGAATAAAAGTCAGTGAATATGACATCATCACTGAAACAGCTATAACAATGCATATTATATTCATGGAACAAACTTATCTGTTTTCTCAATGACGACATTTTCACCATCGACAAAATTTCGCTTTAAATATTATATTTTATAAAAGTTTATTTTCCGTTATTTTATTTACATAATACTTAATAATATCAAACAGTAAATAATCTGTGTATTGTACAGCAATTAGTGAATAATTATGTGCAATCATTTTATTAGGATTAAATGTTACGAAAACCATTATTTTTTTTCTTTGAAATGCAATTACACATTCACCGATGAGATCAAGAGGGTCAATCCATTTCAAGTGGTCCAGCACTGGTCGCTCGACTATTTTTAAAAAATCTGAAATTTTTTGTACAACAACCCTAACATGATGGAAGTTCAAAATGACCATTATTTTAATTCTACTATTTTTTGTTTGTGCATGGCGGCCATCTTTGTTTCATCGTGTGCAGCGATTTTCTCAGAAACTAGGATACACAAAATTGTAAATATCTCGTCTTCTATTTTCCCAATTGAAATGGGGTTTGCAGCATTTTGTTCAGAATAAAATAGGCTAAATATACAGTAGAAGAAAAATTTTAAAAAATAAATTTTTACAGGTGAAAATTTCGCACAAAATGTACAATTTTTTCCAAAATCTATCCGTTTGCAAGAGGAAAATTTTCATGCAAGGGAAACTGTCAACCTTACAAAATTTTTTCTACAAATAGGTCAAAAGTATGTGTACTCATACACCAAATCCCAGATCTGGGAGTTAATTTCTCTTTGCGAAAAAAATTCCGAAATTCGTCAAAAATTTCAAAAATCGCACTTTTTAGGCTTTGATATCTCTGGTGGGGCACGAGATAAAAATCTGAAATTTTGGCCTATGATAGTATTGTGTAGTAGCGTTACGTACAAAAAATTTCAAGAAGGAGATTTGACTACAAGCTGAGATATGACATGCTAAATATGCGAAAACAATACTGTCAAACTATTGTAAACCTACTATGTAATTGTTCAACAAGACTGTCAACATTGCACAATTTTTTCTACAAATAGTTCAGAAGTGTGTGTACTCATACACCAAGTCCCATATCTGGGAAATAATTCCTCTTTCCGAAAAAAATTCCGAAATTCGTCGAAAATTTCAAAAATCGCACTTTTTAGGCTTTGATATCTCTGGTGGAGCACGAGATAAAAATCTGAAATTCTGGCCCTTGATAGTATTGTGTAGTAGTGTTATGTACAAAAAATTTCAAGAAGGAGATTTGACTACAAGCTGAAATATGACATGGACAATATGTGAAAACAATACTGCCAAATTATTGTAACTTACTATGTAATTGTTCATGCCTCCAAAATTTTAAATTAATTATTTATGGTATAAAGTTAAATGTTAATTACAAATATCTTTGTCAAATGCTTCTGTGTGATTTAAACAATTCAGAATGTATGCTAAGCTAATACACTATTTGTACAGATGAACAAATCTACTAGAAATGCTATTGCAACAATTTTACTCGGAACACATTTCAGGAAAAGTAAATTACAGACAATGGATTACAACTGATCGAGTTGACATGGCTTTAATTATTAAACCTAGAGAATTTCATTCAAGTTAACAAGGGATGATAAGACTTGGGGGGCTTCAAATGAAATTTTTAGAAAGAACAGCCTGATGGACTGATAACATTAACTGGTCGAACTCATAACATCTCTCGTAAATATTGTTAAGCTCTTTGTTGAGCATATATAGTATTTTGTAAATTAAATGTTTATTATTTAACTGTTTTCAACAAACGACATTTTCTGTGTAAATATTGTAATAAAAGAGACTAAACTCATTTCTCCTAATGTACTCGTAATAGCATTTTTTAACATTTTTTTTAATCACCGTATCTCAGCTTGTAGTCAAATCTCCTTCTTGAAATTTTTTGTACATAATACTACTACACAATACTATCAAAGGCCAGAATTTCAGATTTTTATCTCGTGCTCCACCAGAGATATCAAAGCCTAAAAAGTGCGATTTTTGAAATTTTCGACGAATTTCGGAATTTTTTTCGGAAAGAGAAATCATTTCCCAGATATGGGACTTGGTTTATGAGTACACACACATCTGAACTATTTGTAGAAAAAATTGTGTAATGTTGACAGTTTTTTTGAACAACTACATAGTAGGTTTACAATAGTTTGACAGTATTGTTTTCGCATATTTTGCATGTCATATCTCAGCTTGTAGTCAAATCTCCTTCTTGAAATTTTTTGTACGTAACGCTACTACACAATACTATCATAGGCCAAAATTTCAGATTTTTATCTCGTGCCCCACCAGAGATATCAAAGCCTAAAAAGTGCGATTTTTGAAATTTTTGACGAATTTCGGAATTTTTTTCGCAAAGAGAAATTAACTCCCAGATCTGAGATTTGGTGTATGAGTACACATACGTTTGACCTATTTGTAGAAAAAATTGTGTAAGATTGACAGTTTCCCTTGCATGGAAATTTTCCTCTTGCAAACGGATAGATTTAGGAAAAAATCGTACATTTTGTGCTAAAATTTCATCTCTAAAAATTTATTTTTCAAAATTTTTCTATCACTGTATATTTAGCCTATTTTATTCTGAAAAAAATGCTGCAAACCCCATTTCAATTGGGAAAATAGAAGACGAGATATTTACAATTTTGTGCATCCTAGTATCTGAGAAAATCGCTGCACACTATGAAACAAAGATGGCCGCCATGCACAAACAAAAAATAGTAAAATCAAAAGAACGGTCATTTTGAACTTTCGTCTTGTTAGGGATGTTGTACAAAAAATTTCAGATTTTTTAAAAATGGTCGAGCGACCATTTTTATATTTTCTGGACCACTTGAAATGGATTGACCCAAGATCCTGATTGGGGAAAAGGAATAAAACAAAATAAATTTTTATTATAGTGAGAAAAGCTTAACCTGTTGCCAGTGTTTTGAAGAAATGTCACGAAAAATCTTTTAAAATTAAAAATAAAATATAAAAATGGAAATGGAAATAAATTAAAAATTAGCCAGAATGGGCACATCTACACATAAACAGCTTTCATTTAAAAAAATAATTATCAAAATCGGGCCAGTAGGAAGCTCAGGGCTGATGACTAAAAAAACAGCCAGGTGTTTTAAATATATAGATTATACTGCATTTATAGATTTTAAGCATGTTCATATATGCCTATTTTTTATGCTAATTCTGAATGTATAATTTTCGTAAAAATTGATTAAGATTTTATTTCATTCAAATATCGCTTTTTAAAAAGAAAAAGAATGCTTTTATATGGCATGTTATTTAAATCTGAACGTTTCTCCACTAATTATCATTATTTTATGTCTGATTTGTTATTATAGGCTATATAAAGTTAACTTATTGGCCCCATTTATTTATGAGTGGTAGTAGTTAACACTAATCTAAATATTAATTTTCACAAAAAATAAAAAATAAATAAATACGAACGAAATTAAGAAAAGTAATCAGGTTATCAATTTTAAAATCTCAGATATTTTTTATAACACAAAAAAAATTTTAAGAAGTGTGTTTGGGGGCAATGAGATTAAATTTCTAAGTTTTTTTTTTTTTTTTCTCCAGGCTCTAACTTAAGTATTTTAAGCAATTTTCTAACTCCTAATTAAACTACAGCGAGATTCAATCCCATCTGAAGGGTTGACCGAAGGAGATAAATCATTGAGCCCAACATCTTCCAAGGGTCTATTTTGACCCCAGACAATTAGGGGCTTTTCTTCATGTGTGTGTGGAGTGGGGAATCAGAAAATTTATTTTTTCACACATCCTTTTAAAACTCTTGGCCTACGCACCCATTTCTCTTTGTTTTAACTCATTTTTTCACCACTAGCAGATGGTTTAATGTTTAATTGCGTCCATTACCACTCCATTAATTTTATAGAAAATTAAGAAAAAAAATCTGCTCAACATATTTCAATGTTAGCATCTTTTCATCCCTTTCTGTCACCAGGGGACGCTGTTGAAATAAATTCTCAAAAAATTTAATCTACAAGATGTCATGTAATTTCTTAAATTAAAAGTCAGGTTATGACTAATGTTATACTTCTCTCTCTCTCTACCTTCATTCTCACTGCCTTATATCATCCCCATCTATATAAGGATTTAATCATTATAAACAATTATTAATTTTTAACAAATTTAATTATTAACAATTTTGGCTTATTAATTAAAGTTTCGAATGTTTTGAAAGGAATATTAAATAAAACCCTCTGAGTGATCTCTGATCATACTTTTACCCTCTCACTTGTTTTTATTAACTGATCACTATTATTTTTTACCTGTAACAAGAATTATCAAGATGAATGCCAAAATATTGAATGCTTTATATACTTTTTCAGTAGGATATTTAAATGTTCTTAAATAAAAATGAGTACATTCTTTAATGAAATCTTATTAAGATAACCATCTAACATATTTTCTGGGATAATTTTAAAAATATATTTTCTTATTTAGGAATATTTGTGCTGTATTTTTACATACATATGATCCTTTTTTGGTTTCCGTTTTTAATAAAATTCCTCCCCAAAGTCCCCTTTTTAAGCAAAAATGGTCCCCTTCCCCCCTTTTTGAGGACTAAAATGTGTTGGGAGCCCTGTGATTGTCATCGACAGTTGCGAGATGATCGTTTCACTTTTTTCCTGGCAAAGCGGCCATTATGGTACTTTAATGTTAGTCGGGCGCAAGTGATAAATAACTAAATGTTTTACCATCATCATCATTTCATGTATATTATAATAGTCCAAGTCATGTCACTATCTCAAACAATAATTCTGACCCTTTCGCTTTTCATATGCAAGGTGGCCACCTTTAATCGAATTTAATTTTTCGAATAAAGCTTTATAAAGGTAGTTATGATCGCAAAGAATTTTTGGCACTTTTAATAGTACCCTAGAGCAAATCTCGTCATTGGCATTTTTTAATTCGCCAGTTGGTATTTACTTATTTTCTTCGTGGTAAATTAACATAATACTATAATGATACAGAAATAAAATGTCATATTTTAAGCTATCATTTATTATTTATTATTTTTCATTTCATTTTTTTTCCGAAAAAGAATAAAAAAATGAATGTCCCGAATTTTAAATGTTTAAGTTTTAAGTGAAAGTTATGAATTTTAAATAAAATGAGTGAAATGATTATATTTTAAAATAAATTAATGAAATACATAAAAATGAAATAATGTTTGGCGATTTATCACCTGCACCTGGCTAACATAAAAGTTATATATATATATATATATATATATATATATATATATATATATTAACACATTCGCTGCCGAACACGCGCCAGCGCGTGATATGGTGCCAACGTTAAGGGGGCACTCACACGCCAGCGCGTGATGTGGGGCGATGTCCAGTAGCCAGTCACGCGCTGGAGTGGGAAAATCTTTCACTGATTTTTTGTTATAAAAAGTAAATTGGCTTCTGGGAAAAATCCACTTCTGCAGTGCGGCATTAACTATCATCACATCTTCACATAAGCGGCAGCGAACGTGTTAATCGAAATCTTCCGATGTGGCGAAGGATTGAACAAGTAAATTGAATTATGAATAAAAGTAACATGATGTAATGTTTAGCATTCATTTAAGGTAAGCAAACAGGTAGAAAAGGGCGGCTGATAAATAAGAGCAATATTTCACATGTGAAATTATGATTAAAGATAAAAACAGGACATGAATTGATAGCTCACCTCAACATCACTAAAAAGCATCGGGAAATTTTCGGTTTCAAATATTAATACCGCATAGTAATAGACTTTCTACAGCACAAAAATTGTAATTCAGGCTTCTTGAATGCTCAGCTTCCAATCTATCATACTATTATAGATATAAAATAATTTCTGAATAGCTTTGCATTGAAAATCAGATAACGTTGCTATATGTAGTGGAATTTTTAAATAAATTTCTCAATAATATCTTTACATCACATTTTTCATAAAATTCTTATATACTTCAAGGCAGTTTATCACGCAAATCCAACTGAGTCTGAAATCAAAGACTTTAGAATTTGGTTTAATACGTCATTTCTAAATGCAGTAAATAAAAAGAAAAAAAACAAAAAAAGGCATGAAAATTTAATAATATATATATTCTTAAAAGACGATAAAAAAAAAAAAATCAACGATTTTGGATAAAGAACATTTGCAGCATGCGTTATCATGAAATTGGTAAGTAAACAACACTGAAGAATTTCCCCCTTTTTATCTCGAGATTGTTGTTTTGTTGCAAAGTAAATGGGTGGAGGTATCTGTCTTGCGAAATTCAGTTGTGCTTTTATCGATTCTGCAACTTAAATCAGCAAAAGATAGGCAGGGGAACTAAACATATACCTGAAAAATTCGGCAACAATAAGAATCTCATTCTTTTTAGTTCATCCGCTAACTGTAGCACGGACCTTTTTCACAAATTTGGGGACTCCGAGCACAGTTGCTTACGGTTAGATTGAATAAAAGAAAAAAAGAAAAAGTACTTTTTAAGATAATTACTATTGACTTTATTAATCACTTTATAAAGTCCGTTAAAAATTAAATTTGATATTCATTAATGTACTTCAAAATAATTACTTCACAATTATGAAATTTAAATGAATAGACGTTTTATAATAAATTGTGTGGTGCTGATTATTATTATTATTATTAATATTATTAATATTATTATTATTTTGTGGAAGTCTATATACAGTCGGCTCTCGTTAATTCGAACTCGTCGGGACAACAAGAAATGCTCGAATTATGGAAAGTATGAGGGGAAAACATGATTAAAGAGGTACTGTTATAAAGAAAATAATGTTATAGTATTTTAAAAATATATTTCGGCCGTTATCATCAGAATATAACTTCATATTAAATTAAAATGTATAAATACATAAACTATAAAAAAATATATATATAAAATATATAAAATTATAGTTAAGGGATTAAGAACAAGCACAAACGAAGATGAGATAGAGGTGTCATTGGTGGACAGACGGGGCACTAAAAAAGCTGATATCAAATGCAATTTGTTCAGAACACTCCTGACAAAAATGAAAGAAAGAAAGTTATTTCAAGGATCTGAAGTCCAGGAGAAAGTAAGGAAAAATGAAAAATCGAAATTTTGTTAGTTTGAATTAAACGAAGTCAAGGGAAAATCAGTTCCAATAAACGAAAGTTTTTAACATTATTATGCTATTGAAAATTTCGAGACTTCATGTTTAGTTCGAAGTAAGCAAAGATTCAATTTATCCGATTTCCAATTAAGACAGCCGGCTGTACCTGGAATGATAAAGTATGCCAACAACTAATAATAAATTTTCTAACATATCAAGCTACAATTATTTAAAGTATTAGAGGGTTCTACCGCCTTACGATCTATGCTCACCAACTCTCAACTCTGACGAGAAGAGGAGCAGGACTAAACAGTTAAAGATACAATATATTTTTTAAGTGATAAAGATAAAAGAAAAGATTCACTATAATAAAGTAATTATATATGGATGTTTCAGACGAAACATACGAGATTATAAAAATACAATATGAACAAAATATAGAATGTAGAATGAAATGTAAAATTCTATTAATGTTGAAACTATATCAGATTGTGGATAATGTAAAACTTTCAGAAGCATTTTGGAGCGGAAGGGGAGGGAGGGGGGGGTCCCTGAAAATGTAGGGCCCTGGACCCATATAAAGAATGCCCTGCCATAAATCCGGCACTGAGCAATACAGCCAACTTTTCAAAAATATTGGGTGAGCTCAAAAATTTTTGTGTAAAATAATACATTTCACCCTTTAGTATATACGTGTGTATGACACAAAATAGAAGAGCGAAAGATGGTAAAGACTAAAGATGGTAATTTGAAATTAAATTATATTTATTCTAAGCAAATTTTGAAATTATTATAATCTAATAATAGTTTTATAAATAATTTTATTAAATTATATTCTTATAAATTCTTCGTTCATTTCATTTGTTTTGGTTCAGTCGCTAGCAGTAGCGCCAACTTTTCAAAAATATTGGGCGGGCTTATTTTTTTTTTAATACACGATACTTATTAAATCATATAACATTCATAACAGAGCATTAAGAAATAAAGATAGACAATCTATTTTAGAGAGAGAGAGAAAAAAAAAAAAAAAAAAAAAACTCGGTTCATTGGATTCGCTGATTTAATTGGACTCATATTATTCCGGATATACTGCACGAAATATATATTCAATAGTAAATTTAAATTTATTACGAGTATTCTCGTGAAACAAATTATTGCTGATTATACTAACATGCAAATGATTTTTTCGTAGTACAAATAGTCAGACATTTTTTTAAAGCACACTTTTTGATTTTTTTTTTTTTTTTTTTTTTTTTCTGCCCTACGAACTTGTGAGTTTGTAGAGAGTAATAATTATTATCAGAAAAAAATATAAAAGAAATACTCCGCTAAAAACATGGAATAACTACTATTCAGTAGCTGAGAATGTAATCATCAATTCTTCCTCATAGAAAGTGATATTTACCAGAGGGATGTCACCATTATAACTAATCAAGTTTAAAAAGTAACAGATCTCTCGTAAACGGCTATAAAAAAATTCCTCCTTAAAAAAATTGTATGCTCACTTTTTTTTTTTTTTTTTTTTTTTTTTTTTTTTTTTTTTTTTTGCTTTTTTAAAGATTAAAAAAAAAAAAAAAAAAAAAAAAAAAAAAAAAAGTGATCTTTTATTTTACAGCGCTTAGGGTACTTACTACTTACTCTTCATGTTCAATAATCAGACCGTTGATGATATGTAACGAAATTTTTTTGTTTTTAATTTACTTGCAGAGCTACGGAGTGGAAATTGGAAATGGAGTGGAGTTGGAGTTGGAGTCGGGTCCATTTTTGAGCAAAAGAATCGGAGTCGGGGTCGCTAAAAACAAGCTGACTCCAATTATTATTATTACTAGTATTAAAAAATGTTCTGATGATCACCAAGAAAAGTTAATATGTTTTTAAGTATGAAAAAGTGCTTGGCAAGTGCTTCTAATTGAGCATGAGAAAGGACGAGGGGTCCTTTCTTGGTTGCAGCTGACGGCAATGATTTTGAGAAAAATAAAAATATCGCAATGAAAGTGTAACAATGTGTACTTGTTTTGTATAAAATGTCACAACACTTTGAAAAGTTCTGGAAAAACAGTGCTGATGCAATTAATGATACAGAATGTACTGGTAATTGCAATCCAAAATACGAAGCGTCAAGTAGTGATGCTATAATGGAAACGTCTACCACTTTTTTTACATATATATTATCACATTTACAAGAAAATGGAGCATGTCTATTAAAAGTTTCATTGAAATATAGTTCAGTTTTCTAAAAGTTATTACCGTCTACCCAAGTTGAGTTACAGTATTTTAGATTACTTAGGGTATTTAGGTAATTTAGTTTAGGTATTTAGCGTTATTAGGTATATTAGGTATTTTAGTTTAGGTTTTTAGTTATTTTAGATTGGGTTTTTAGGGTACTTATGTTATTTAGGGTATTTTTAGGATCTTCGAGGTTAGATAAGTGACTTGCGACACCATGTTCCATTGCCATTTTTGTTCCTCTTGACGTCTGCTTCTGCTAACAACCTTCTGAGTGTTTGTGAATATCTGATATAACCCCTGTGACAGTTTTCAACTTTAAGCTCATATTTCCATACTTGAAACGATATGTTTTTAACTACAAGTGTGAAATGGCGATTTCCGGGCAGGAACTTGTCAGGTCGGGTGAAAAGATAACTGAGTGACCTAGGTGTATTTGTTCAGTTCGGAGAAAAGCATTCTTTTAAAGAAAAAGGGCTGGGCTACTCATATCACTGTTTTCAAAAACCAATATTAATACTTTGAGACTTTACACCTGGAAAAGGCTGAACCTTGTACAAAAATTCAAAGAAGGTCAAAATTTCGGCGGTTTTTCAAATATTAAAATAAATAGCCTGTTTTTTTTTTTTTTTTTTTTTTTTTTTTTTTTTTTTTTTTTTTTTTTTTTGCAAGTATAGCTTAATAAACTTACTTTCCAAAAAATTTGTTCTCGCTCACAGTTGGTTTGATAGAGTTTTGAGCTGTGGTTAAACTTGATGAATAAGGGAAGAAGAGAATGAAATGAATACTAGATGATTAATAATTTCATTTTTAATGCTTTGATCAACTGCAGAAATCTACTTGCTTTTAAGAAGGCAATTTCAATGCATCAGCTACTACTTCTAAGCTTTTGAAAAGCTAAAATTAATTAAAAAATGCTGTATAAAAGAAACGGAAAGTAAATGACTCAAGGAAAAAAAAAAAACTTTTTATAGAAGGTTTGAGCCACCTTATGCCTCATCTTTAAGATACTATACGCTTATGGTTGCAGATATCACGTATTCAATATTCTCAATAACGTATTATGATTTTGCCCCACTCAAGAAGTTTTAGAAACAAAAGCATAAACGGGAAATAATACCAATGCAATTGAGTAACATGCTATAACTTTCTAAACTTTTCTCTATCCTTTATAGAAGTTTACATGTATGTTTAATTTTCGAGCTACCTTATCGCAATGTGGGTTTTGGTCATTTCTTATCACTTGGCAGAAATAGCCAGGTAACCCATTCATTATTTATCTCTGTATGCTGAACCTGTTTAATATGCGTTTTACTATATCACTAAAGATAAGCTTATCTATACGCATGATAACTTTTTCAAATATTTTTCTGTAATGCAGAATGTATTATTTAAAAGATATATTAAAATAGAAGCCTTATTTACATCTTATTTGAATATACTGTGGTTAAACCTAAAAGTGAGCACGTAAAGTATGTTTGAAAATTTTAAGACGGTGACGTTATGCTTAGTTAGAACTAGAAATATAGTTTTACATTAATAAAACCGAGGAGAAAAAACTGATATGACTGAGACAACATGACGTTGTTACCACTAATTTTTAAAATTAGAATAGGAGCCTTTATGGATCGTTTAAGATTTCAGAAATTGCATACTGAGAAAAATTAAACGGTCAAATGAAGTATTATTCGCACTCAGAGGGTTCCATACAATAAATATATGAATTATTAATTGTATTATTAGAAAAATCTTTGCTAAACGAGTAATAAGGTTCTGTTAAAAAAAACTGTACAATGTAGGATTTTAAAAAAACTGTACATTGTAGGTAGCCCCAATGTAGGGCTATAGCTGTTAAATACTAGAAAAGTACGAATAAATATACCATCAAAGAGGTATGAAGCTTAAATAATATCAAATATTGCTATTCTGTACAAAACTTTTTAAAATCTTATCCTAATACGTATATGATGAACTTATTTCGATACTGACAATAAAAGTAGTGCATATTTAAACTTCATTTGGCATTTCATAAAACTCAAATTCAGAGTAGTAATAATCTTTTCTTTTTACATTGTAACTAAAGCAAAATCTTTGTTCAAAGTTTAAACTGGCACTATGCTAAGCGCGCTTCGAAAAATGGTCGCAAAAACTGCAACGCCGCCTTGGTCCGTGCCGCATTTTCCCGCGATATGTTTTTATTTAACTTTTAAAGGCACAGGAGGCGTAATGTCAGATCCACTCAATACAAAATACCCGCGAATCCTATAGTATTTATGTGATTAATTCTAATTAAATTAGTTTAATTTTTAACAATTTGGTGTTTATTGATTTCATGCTGCTACTGGACATTTCATAACACATAAAAATAATAAAAGTTGTTATTTAGGCTTTAAAAACCAATGGTACATAGAGTACGCCGCTTCTGTCATTATGTACTGTCCAAACCGTTCGTATCTTTAAGGGTTAATATCTCATCTAATTACCCCCGATTTCTTTTTCAAAAATCATTACCAACAATGCTTTTATTTTATGCTTCTTCTACAATAATACCTCCAAGGCTTCTCAGCATTTTTTCTGGATGCCCACAAATCGTAATTTGCGCGTAACGGAAAAATGCGCTTAAGGGGACAGTACACCTTTAACAGCCGCAGAGAACGTAAAATTGTATCATGTGCTGTACATTTTTTAAAAAAAGAGTAATGTCTCTGGAAACACAAAAATTTCAAAATATCTTTAAATGGTATTGAACTTTCTTTAAAAATTTTTAGTTTAGATATAATACAGCAATTTTTTTTTTTTTTTTTTTTTTTTTTTTTTTTTTTTTTTTTTTTTTATGGAGTCGATTTCGGAATGATATTTTTAAAAAATTACGACGTATAACATTTCACTGCGCGCAAGATATCTCATGCAGATTTCATGCGATTTGCATAAATTCGATCTTAAATTAAACATAATATCTTGGACTACAATTTGAACTAGAATGTTTATGAATGGCTAATTAGATACAGAGAAATTAGATTTTAATTATAGAAAATAAAAATATAAGAATTTTTGCATACATTCAACCTTGTAATTTTTTTCATATTGAACACAACTGCATAATTCTAGTTCATTTTCTTCATTATATGTACATGTAGGCAGGGTAAAAATTTTGAAGCTATACTTTGAACGGTTTTGGAGATATCACGCGCGCAAGTGTAAAAAACATCATTTTGAGTAAAAGCCGTAAAGATTAAACTGTATTTTACAAATATAAAACTCATAAAAAAAGAAATAAAACTATTAATAATATAACATATTCAGTATTAAAAATAAAATTTGATGCTTGTTTAAATTGATAAATAAAAAAATAGTTTGTAAAATGGAGTAAAATGTAGGAATTTGTGTACATGTTTGAGACTCGCAAAAAATACGAAATTCAATTATATGGTTTGCATTTTTTTTTTTTTTTTTTTTTTTTTTTTTGTAAATAATAATGTCCCTAGATGCACAGAACTTTCAAAATATCTTTATATGATATTGAGCTGCATTAAAAATATTTAATTTGGATATATAATGTGCAAAAAATTCCAAAGAGTAGGTTTTAAAATGATTAAAAAAAAAAAAAAAAAAAAAATGACGTCGAATAAGCGTTGAACAATCGCTTACTGCATGCATGATATCTCATGCAGATTTCATACGATTTGCATAATTTTTTTTCTTAAAATAAACATAATATTCTAGACTATAATTTAAACTTAATTTTATATAAATGGTTAGTAAGAAAAATAGCAAATACTTTTGAATTATAAAAAACAGAAATCATTATTTTTTGCACACGTTCAATCTTATAATTTTTTTCCAACTAAACACAGCTGCATAATTCTAATTTATTTTCATGTATATATATATATTTAGACAGGATAAAATTTTTGAAGCTATACTTCTCATGGTTTTGGAGATATGATATGCAAAAGCATGCAAAACTTCATTTTGAGAAAAAGCCGTTCATTTTTGCACACATTCAGCCCTATATTTTTTTTCAAACTATACACAGCTGCATAACTTTAGTTCCTTGTCATCTTTGTATGAACATTTAGGTAAGGTAAAAATTTCGGAGCTGTACTTTAAATGATTTTGGAGATATGCGCAAAAGCGCAAAAAAATACATTTTGAGAAAATTCCGTTTTATGATTAAAGTGGATTTTTAAAATATAAAATTCAGAATGAACAAAACAAAACAATTATGTAACATTCAGAATTAAAAATAAAATTAAATGCTAGTTTAAATTGATAAATATTGAAAAATTTGTAAAATGCTGCAGAATACACAAAATATACAGACTTGCGTGTAAAACGATAATTATGTAAATAGGAAACGTTCCACTTACCTTTAAAAACAATTCATTTAATGTTATATTTTACATTGCATTGACTTTTCAAGTGAATAAAATATATGCTTTTTTATAAAATTAAAATATTTAATGAAAAAAATATTTTTTATTGAACAAAAGCAGCTTTCGAATGCATTTTAAAACTTTCCGCCGGGGCGTGATGCTTGGAACTTATGGAGTGATGTTGACATTTTCAGCAATCTCTCGGTAAATAAGAATCGCACAATTAAAATATTGGTATCAAATTATTCAGAATAAAATTATCTTTATAAAAAAATAAAAATTGAAAAATCGATTTTTTGACCATTTTAAAGTGTACTGTCCCCTTAATGCAAAAACTACGTAACCTAGGATAATGGTTATAGTTTTCACACAAAGTTTAAATAAACGTCTACTGCCTCCAATGTTTTCATAATTTTAGTTTCAGTGGATACGGAAATAGACAAAATAGGACATATTTTTGCACTACATTATCGACTATATTTTAGAAAATGTAATACCTAAAATTTTAAAAAAAAATGTCTTCTTGAGATCAGCGTTTTTAAAAGCTTTCACGCGATACCCTACACACTATACAAAAGTACGAATTTTTTTTTTTTTTATCTTCTCCACATTTTCCCTAAATATATTTATGAATATGTAATATTCCGTAAACATATTTATCAACAGTTTAAAGATTGTGATGCCACGTGGCGACTAAATTTTTTGAATTGGCAACTAATTTTCGGCGTCTAAGTCAACATCCGTGACGAATTTTACGTTTTTTTTTTTCGCGATCATTTGACTAAAATTGCGTTTTTCCGCAATCCTCTGACGAGAATACCACGTTTTTCCGTTCCAAACACGGAACGCGAGAAAGAAATAAAAACTGGCCTCAAGAAATAATGATTCAAGTTGTAATTTTTTTAAATCGCGAAATGAAAATACTGTTCAATTATAAATCACAGCTCAAACAACGTCGGCAAGTGTCGTATTTATTTATTTATTTATATTTTAAGAACCGCCTTAATGGTGGTGGATACTTATTTTACACACATATATATACTGTAGCGCATGTTGGAAAGCAAAAAAGGTCAGAATTAATATAACATAAAGCTTTTTTAAACCTTCTGGAAAGAAAACCACTTTTTCTAACCAAATCACTGTAGAAAGCATTACTAATGTGTCTTCCTCTCTCTCTTTTCCTAAATGTACACTGCACAGGGGGGCTACTTTATAAAACTTGAAACAGCAATTTTACTGTACTACTGACGTCTGGTTATCTCTAAAATTTTTACGCTGTTTTTTACACATCACATATACACACCCATATACATATATAATATACCATAGTACCACAGTTTTATTTATTGTGATCTTGATAAGTTTGGCATGACACTACATTGCTATACCGAGCAATTTTCAAACTATCCACTTCCTGGGCTCGCTCAAGGAAAAACAGAAAAAAAAAGTCTTCTACCCCAAACACTTTTGTGTAGTAAGAAAACAACAAGATGGTTTCAAGTAATTCTCTTTCCATTACTATTTTTTTTTTCTTTTTAGTAAAAAAAGCACTCATAATCTCTCAAAATGAATGCTCTGGGTCCTTTGTTTTGGACGATCCTCATGCAAAGCAGCTCTGCCCGGAATATAATAAAATCGTATGTCATCTTGTTGAGAAGTTGAAGTCATTGTTCGGGACGGCCGACTTTTATGGCGGTGGTCACGGCTCAGATGGGAGTCAAATCACTGCTACAGAGTATTTATAGAGCATTTTGGTGTGTATTTTGTCGTCCTTAAACACAGATTTGTATTCGCTTTATGCTGCTATAACACAGTTCGGAATGCCTCCTCTTTCGCAGGTGAGGTTATTTCATTCCAAATTTGTCTAAATAAATAAATACATAAGAAGAACAAGGGCGTGCGAGAGAAAAATGCGTCCGGGGCAAGGTTTCAATTTGGCGCCCCTTCCCCACCCCCTACAACTTTTTCTTGAAGCATTTCCCTCTACACATCTTCACAAAAGAGAATGGATGAATATTTTGCGTTACTTTTGAAAGTTTAAAGGTGTCATTTTGTAACAAGCATTAAAAAATGCTCTGGTGAGTAACAAAAAAGGTTAATATGTTTTTAAGTATGAAAAAGTGTTTGACAAGTGCTTCTAATTGAGCATGAGAAAGGACAAGGGGGCCCTTCTTGGCTGCAGCTCACTGTCAAAGCCAAATTTGAAAAAAATCATATATGGTTGAAAAATCACATATAGTAATCATATATTTATGGCTTCCCATCTGCAATAACCTAAATTAAAATTTACTGAAAAAGTCACATATGACGTCGAACTTGGGTGTTAGTATTGAAAATTGTAAAGAGTTTGGTACAATGTCAGTATGAAAACAACCCACCTAAACTTAAAAAAAAAAAAAAAAAAAAAAAAAAAAATTAAAGAGAGATATTATTTTCAATGAAATAACACTTGAGTTTTTTGTTTCCTTTTTCTTTTCATGGGAAAATTTTATGATTAAAATGTATGGTTGTTTTCTCTCTCTCGCTCTCTCTCTTTTCCCCGCTTTTCCTTTTTCTATCTTTCTTTTGTGTGTGTGTGTCTGATAGATTGTACTTTTTGGAAAAAAAAAGAGCATAAAAAATTGAAAAGTAATAAAAACGGTCTCCGATTGGCCCTGTAAAACCACAATTATGACATCCAATAAAAAGTTCATTCAAATCTGTATACACTATATTGCCATTGATTATGGGACACTTGCGATTTTAGACATTTTACTAAATATCTAGAAAAATACATGAGGAATCATCTCGAAACTCTTAGTGTATAAATATAATAGTATAAGTCATACATCTCCGTGAAGATTTTTTCCCGAAACTCCAAAGGGGGCCGTCAACAAATTAAAAAAGAATGAATATCTTTTGAATAACCCTGTCAAAACTAATGTAGCAAAAGAGCTCAAACTCTAGATTATGATTGAATGCCTTATTGTAATAAGCCTTGTTCATTTTTATGCAAATAGCATGCATACTCGCAGAGTAATTAAGGTTTTTATAAAAATGATCCCAAATTTTTCCAAGTTTTTTCCTTATAATTTTCAGAGTTCTTAATATAAAATATTATTTTTTTCAGAAAATATGACAAACAACATTGCACATAGTACCCTGTAATCAGAATTAAAAAATAATGAAAATTGTATAAAAAATGAGTTGGTTTACTAAATAATTTTTTACTGCGCATGCGTCAAAGATATCAAAATTTCATTTGCATATTATGTTAGCTAAATGTATAGAGCAACTTTTGTGAAAGTCACAAAATCATAACTTGAAAATTCTGACAATAATCGTCAATTGAATAAGTCGAAAATCCGTTATTCTCAAAATGAAGCAAAAACAAGAGGGGTTGTATCCATATATTCACTGATTAGTGTCAATATAGAATACACAATATGGGATGTACTACTGCATTTGGATAAAATCCCTCATTTTTTTGCTTCATTTTGGAAACAACGGATTTTGTCCTTTTTCTGTAGACGATTACTTTCAGAATTTTCAAGCTATGATTTTGAGACTTTTACAAAAGTTGCTCTATACATTTAGCTAACATAATATGCAAATGAAATTTTGATATCTTTGACGCATGCGCAGTAAAAAATTATATAGTAAATCTACTCATTTTTCATACAATTTTTGTTATTTTTTAATTCTGATTACGGGGTACTGTGTGCAATGTTGTTTGTCATATTTTCTGAAAAAAATATTATTTTATATTAAGAACTCTGAAAATTATAATGGAAAAACTTGGAAAAATTTGGGACCATTTTTATAAAAACCTTAATTACTCTGCGAGTGTGCATGCTATTTGCATAAAAATGAACACAGTGTATTACAATAAGGCATTCAATCATAATCTAGAGTTTGAGCGCTTTTGCTACATTAGTTTTGACAGGGTTATTCAAAAGATATTCATTCTTTTTTAATTTGTTGACGGTCCCCAATGGCGTTTTGGTAAAAAATCTTCACAGAGATGTATGACGTATACTATTACATTTATACACTAAGAGTTTCGAGATGATTCCTTATGTATTTTTCTAGATATTTAGTAAAATGTCTAAAATCGCAAGTGTCCCATAATCAATGGCAATATAGTGTATACTACCATTACAAGCTTAATTCAAATATTTTATATAAAATATAACTATCAACAAATAATGTGAAATAACATGATTCAAATATGTTACTTTTTATTTTAAATTTCATAGTTGTTTTCTTTTTTTTCTTCTTTTTTCCATGCTAAATGTCCGTATAAATTCATCCTTAAACTTAAACTCTTATTCATCTCCTTTAATGTTTATAATCAATACATTTTTCACACTGTGCGTTGATACAGCTTCTAATGTATTTTTTATTAAATTTAGCCGTTAAAGCCAGTGTGAATTGAAAACAATCAACTGTCTTAAATAGAAATGGATGCTTGATATTCTATAGAGAACAATTCATGAATTTTGTTCCAATGTATCATTTGAAAGTAAAAAATGTAGAATTTCTTGACATTCATATCTATACTTCTCTTTCACAATACACATATGATTGGACAGTCAAGGGGGGAGGGGGTAAACACTCCCTACTAACTTTGCAGTAATTTATTTTAGGAGAAACTTACTGGTACCGAACGACTGGAAATAAAATCTACTTTTAATTGATGTATATAAAATTAGCTTAGGCGGTTATTTACATATCAAAACAAATCCAAACTTTTTTTTTCCAAAGCCATGTTTTAGGGATCTCTGACCCCTAAAACGTGTAAATCCGTTGAAAAGCGGAATTCAAAAATTTTCATGAATCCAATACTTTTTTCTTGTAAAAATAGAGTAAAGTAAAAATGTCAGTGGCAATTCATATGTTTTCGAATATCGATTTCATAATTTATGTTACAATTTTTCTTAAATTATTAATGTAATGTTGAGTTTTTTAGTGTCATAAACACACAAAAAATTATCGCTTTAGGATTATAATTTCTAGAAATATCAATAAAAATATGAATAGTATACAATTTAGCATTTAGCATTAAAGGTCTAAAGTTTAAATGTTTATATTTTAAAAACTTATCATTCAAATGACTTAAAATTTCGCCTCTAGGCATTGTTTGAACCGAAAATTTAAAATATATTATTAAAATTGGGTTTTGCTATTGAAGTAAAACAAAATTTGGTTTGGTTTTAATTTGTAGATAACCCCTAAGCAAATTTTATAAACGCTTTTTAAAAGGATACATTATTTCTAATCATTTGGTATAACTAATTTTCTTCTATTATAATTTCTATTACAATTTCTTGCAGCGTTAGTAGAGTGTATTTATATATATTTTTCTTTTTACATGATAGTACAATGCCCATTCGAATGCATATCAATGTCAGAAAATCTTTTTTAAAACAGGGATGGAAGAAAATAAAACAACGAATATGCGCCTTATTTTCGATTGACCATATATCCATGCAATTCAGCAGATTTCATGGACATACTGCTTGGCAAGAATCTTTTAAACTGGGTAGAATCCTGAATTCCATAAAAAAATTTCTGGAAATGCTTTATTTTTGCATCCTTAGAAAGTCGTTTCACATTTTGCGAAAAACATAAACATGGTAAGGAACACAGACTGCATGTGCAAACATAAAACAAATAATAATGTGTGCAAAAATCAAGTGCATAGAAATCTATAAAAATCTATTTAACTTAAATTTAATTTTTCTTTTTCAAAAACATCAGTGAATAAGAGAAATCCAGGGATGGGTATATAATGCCTTCTACTTGCCTATGAAAGTGTATTAGTTTAAATCTAGCTCCAATCTTTTCCCAGAGGGAGGGGAACAGTAGATTTGTTCTTTGTAGATATGTCTCGAAGGAAACGCTGTACATAATTACTCAAAAGTACATATTTCTTTGTAATGCCCTAATCCCTCTTCCCTCTAAAGCGATAGTGAAAGTTGCTCGGGGACTTTTTAACAATCGTGGTTTTTCTAGTTTTCTCTAAAGGGAAAGTGATTTTTTTAAACATAGGTTTTGAAGAAAAAAGAGTTTTCAAAGCGTTACCCTAACCCACTTTACACTAAATATACCATACTGAAAAGACTGATGAGTTAGTCAAATAGCTTGGAATCATGTGAAAGAAACCGGTCAAAGGACATTTTCAAGCTTCTAGACAAGTCGTTCATATATGGCAGGCAGATTAGCCAAAAGATGTATGGGCGGATAATCATGAAAAATATAGCTGATTTGTGTGTGAAGGCTTCACAAAAAATACTTAAAAAAAAAAATGCACACTTACATATATATATATATATATTATAGAGCTGACCCTCTGATAAGAATTCTGGTTCTGACAGGAAAGCGTACGTAAGCTTCACTTTCTCTCTCTCTCTTTTTAGGTGCGTTCGTAATTATGTAAATACGTAGCACATATAGGTGTCGTTCAGCCTGTCCGTCTGCCCGCATGTAACAACGCAAAAACTACCCCACTGAATCGTTTGAAATTTAAAATATATAATTATTACACAATTTTGTCGAGTCATTTCAAATTTTATGAAAATCGGATGCATAACTCAATTACAGGGACAATCAAAAGTATTCCGTTTCATTATGGTAATTGGGGAAATTTTTATCAAATGCCTTTTAATCGTTTGAAATTTAAAATAAGTAATTATAACATAATTTTGTCGAGTCATTTCAAATTTTACGAAAATCGGATGCATAAATCAATTACAGGGGCAATCAAAAGTATTCCGTTACATTACGGTCAATGGGGAAAAAATGTTTCATATGCATTTTAATGGTGTTACACTCATTCGAACATAATAAAATTGATATGAATCTCTGAAGTAGAAGTACATATTGTAATATACATTTTGCACAAACTGTGGTGCAAAGAACATTTGTTATTGATTTACAAGGCCACACAAAATTATTCCATTACATACTGGTAAAGGGAAAACATTGTTTGCTGCGCGTTTTTATTATATTAAACTATTTCACATTTTATGAATATGATATACGTTGCTGAGGTGTAAGAAGAGTTACTATTGCTGTATATTTACAGGAAAGCAAAAAAGATTTCGACCACTACACTGTATCCGTCTATTATAACAGCAAGATCTGAATGCTTTTAAAACTTCTTTATCGCAGGAACGCACCGCATTTGCTACGCTTTACGTGCAATTTCCAACTTCTTAATTATTAGAAAAAGAGAATGTAAGGATTTTCTGAAGCCATCTAGGAACAATTGCTATTCACTCAGTGATTACTTCATATAAGCTTTAATTTACTTTAGAGTTTTTAATCGGTTTTAAAGAGGCATTTTATTTTTTTCCGGCAGTTACTTCTTTCTTTTCTAATTTTTTTCTAAATTTTTTTCTTTTTTTCTTCTTGTTAGGGTGCCGATAAGTTCACAGACGGAATTTTGATCTTAGTGGCGTTTTTATCGTGATTACTCAAAAAAATTATAGAAATGAAGCATAACTTTTACATTCCAATGGCTAATAAACAGAACAGGAATAAAATCGGATCGAATACGATGGCTAGTAAGACTATTGCCTTAATCCTTTCGGGTCCGTTTTTTTTTTTTCAATTTTTAGAAAATATTACTTTTACATTAATAACATTAACACTAGCTATCCAAATAGATTAATTAGTGTTTAACGAATATTTCATTGTCTGAAAGATAAGGAATGTTTCTGTTTTGGGTGCTATTCATTTAATATTCATGTGACAATAGGCTAAGGAAGAATCTCAGGAGGTATTTTGAAAATATTATATTACAATAAGGTTTAACTTATATTACTACTTTCTAATATTTTTTGCCTTTATTACACATGGTTCTTTGAGGAAAGTAACTTTCATTTTAAATTTAAAGAGTGAAAAATATATTTAACATAAAAGAATCGCAAACGGTGCAAAGAGAATTAAGCAAATGATAATAATTATTATTATTGCTAAATGCATAAACATAAATGAAGTCATGTAGTAAATTCATAGACATACACTAACATTACTACATGTAAATAGTAGCAAAAGTATTTCTCAAAACAAAATAATGCTCCACCAAAAGACTTTTACTATTAATAGTACATCAGACCCGAGAGGGTTATGTCAGTCCTTCAAATCAGGGCCCAACTAAGGCTATGAAGGGCCCCAGAACAAGTATCATTCTAGGAGTCCCCTTTCTATCTATCCATAGAATTTTTTGTGAATAATGTAGAAAGGATTAGTACTAAACTTCATATGTATTGTATTTATGTATAAATTTTGTACTCAGTATATAGTTCACATCTGTATACAAAGTATCACAACTTAAAAAAAAAAAAAAAAAAAAAAAAATGTTGGATAATTGTAGAAAAAAAAAAATGATGGATTAGTTGACAGAAGTAATCTCTTTGTAAACTTTTTACTTTGGTTATCTAACTTACGTAAGTTATGGCTTGTAAAATTTACGTAAGTTATAAGATGCCTGAACGAAAATGTCCTAAACTGATAAGAATTTTTTATTTTAACTTGTCACGTTACAAGGAAACGTTACTAAATATTAAAGAATTTCTTTGGAAATAATTGAATACTAAGTTGTTATAATAAAACTTTAATCATTAGTTTTCGAATGATGTAGTTTGTTTTTTGCATAAATATAGGTGGAGTACTGGACGCAAAGAGGGGAAGGAAGACGCACTGCCTTTCTAAATGTTTGAAAATAGATGAATGTCGGTCACTTTTGTCTAATTTTAATCATTTGGCACCTTTTAATGAAAATCTTGATTGGTCTCATGGGGACCCATAAAAAGGGGGGCCCGAGACAATTGTCCCGCATGCCCTTGCATAAGTCAGGTCCTTTAGATGCAGGCATTACCAGCGCCGATAAACGTTTGAAGTTATGAGAAGCACAGTGTTATTATGGAACCCCCTTTCATTCGAAAAGCATTTCCTAAATTTTACATACTTGGAAAATCACCAATGCTACAATTATTATTCCAAAGAATGGCAAAGTTGAATTCATATGTATTTCATTAAACAACTTTTTTTTTATGTTTCTCTAGATATTATACTCAAAAATTGTATACAATCAAGAAAAATATGCAAAAATGGTTTTGCATACACTGTAAAAAAAAAAAAAAAAAAAAAAAAAAAAAAAAAAAAAAAAGGACGATTTTACGGAAGTATTACTGGTAATCTGGACACCAGTTGTTTTCGTTTTTTCGAGTTTTTTTTCCAGAATTTACGGAAATATTTCCTTTAAAACACAGTATATTATACTGGCGTCCAGATTACCAGTAATACTTCCGTAAAATCGACCGTTTTTAGGTGCGTTCGTAATTATGTAAATACGTAGCACCTATAGTGGTCGTTCAGTCCGTCCATCTGTCTGTCTGTCCGTCCGTTTGTCCGCATATAACAACGCAAAAACTACCCAACCGAATCGTTTGAAATTTAAAATACATAATTACTATTACATAATTTTGTCGAGTCATTTCAAATTTTATGAAAATCGAATGCATAGATCAATTACAGGGGCAATCAAAAGTATTCCAGTACATTACGGTCAATGGGGAAAAAAGTTTCAAATGCATTTTAATCGTTTAAAATTTAAAATACATAATTATTGCATAATTTTGTCAAGTTATTTCAAACTTTATGAAAATCGGATGCATAGATCAATCATAGGGACAATCAAAAGTATTCTATTACATTACGGTCAAATGGGGGAAAATGTTTTAAATGCATTTTAATGGTGTTACACTCATTCGAACTTAATAAAATTTATATGCAACTATAAAGTACATATTATAATATACATTTTACATAATTTGTGGTGCAAAGAACATTTGTTATTGATTTACAAGGCCCACAAAAGTATTCCATTACATAATGGTATAGGGAGAACATTGTTTGATGAGCGTTTTAATTGTAATTCACTATTTACAATTTTATGAGATTGATATATGAGAGTAATACTTTTAAAACTTCGTTATCGTACAAACGAACCTCATTTGCTACGCCTCACGTGCAATTTCCAACTTGTTTTTTTACAGTGTAGTACTTATACCAATATGAAAATGTAAGTTTGATTAAAAGTTTGAATTCCGCATTTATGCGCAACATAAATGCGCTATGTTATTTTTATATATGTATTTTTAAATATGTTATTTTTATATACTTCTTTAAATTTTGACAGTCTGTTTAAATTATTAATTTTTTTTGTTGTGCATGCAAGCAAGTTCAACAATATTCAAATTCAATATATTAAATAAACATACATCTAAAACATGGACAAACTGACGAATTGCATGTGATCATGTGGTTGAAACTTATTCAGTTTATAAAAAAAACAATTTGTTATGAAAGGTATTTTTATGAAACTTTTTTATAAAAGTATATGTGTGTAAATATGTATGTGTTAATTATTTGAAAAAGACTTAGATAGAATTTTGGAATTGAATTAAACCAATATAAAATTTGGAGCGCCCTTTTTCTATATTTTGGGCCCTACTAGTTTTTATGAGCGAAGCACATGCTTCTTGTGCCTATTCGGTAATCAGGGCCTGGGCTTTATTGATTTATGTCTATTTTATCAAAAAAATAAATAAATAAATAAATAAATAAATAAAAAATAAAAAAAATAAAAAAAATTAATTTTATTTCTAGCAAAAATGTGTTTTGAAGTTTCTCTTTAATTTTTAATTTTTAATTATTAAAACATAAATAGTTGATAAACCGAATTACAAATTCATGTATTTAATAAATTTAACTAAACATCAGTTCTAAAAAAAATAAAAATAAAAACAAGGCTACCAATTTTATATAGCACAATTTTTATTCATCCCTAAAATTTTTTTGTATCTACTACATAATTTTCGAAATGACTGACCCAATTGAAATTGTTATCTTTTCCAGTAATATTTAAGTTCAAAATGCAATAATAATAAATATTTTGTACAAATGAAGTAATTGAGTGAAATCAATTCATATCGTAAAAAATTAAACTATTTTAAATGGAAAACTCTTTCAAATTACAAAGATTCTCAGATACTTAAAATAAATAAATAAATAAAAACGAGAGAAAGAGAGATGGATGAATGGATAAAAACATATTTTCTGTAAAAAATTAATTATTTCGTAAATTCGTTGAAAATCATTATGATCTGAAACTTACAATTAAAATATTATTTCTTTAATTTGTTCTATTCAATTTATGAAAATTTATAAGTAGTCATACGTAGATTTGTAAATTATATAGTTCGAACGAAGAGCGTCATTTAAAATTTTTCTTTGGGAAGGCAGGGAAAGAGGGAGGGGGAAACATTTTCTTTTGACATTTCTTGTGCCCAACTGAAAAGCAATTGTGATAGTTTTATTCTCATGTATGAGGGGCTGGCTCACAATCCAAATGTTCCATTTCGAAAAAAAAAGAGCGAGAAAGAGTCAATTTAGAAGGAACATAAAATATGTTTTAACGACTCTCACATCAAAACAAGCCTGTAATAAGGCCCGACTTATGCAGGGGCATGCGTGGCAATTGTCCCAGGACTCCTCTCTGTTCAGTATCGGTTCTGGAGAAAAGAAACCATGTAAGATTAGTTATTATTTGAATAAAATTTAAGAAATTTTGCTGAAATGCCTTTTGATAAAATATTTACATGCCAAAACAATTTCAGTGTTTTTTTTTTTTTTTTTTTTTTTTTTTTTTTTTTTTACTTTATAAATATCCTTGTGTTGTTTCCCTATGTACTTTTGTTTTGTACACAAATGCAGTAATATTTACAAAACTTCAGTTTTCGATATATTTTTAAAAAAGCTTCGGTGAACCATTAATTGGGTTGTACGTTTTACTGAATTCTATGTGCTTTTTTTCCGGTCCCGAGAAAAACGTATAATTAGAATTCCTCTGTATTACTATTCCAATGCACTAGTGCTCTAGTACTACAATCAGTTACCATATGACTGACTGATCCTTCATACATTCTCCCCCCCCCCCCCTCCTCCTACACCCGATCCTCGGAACTGCACTTGCCTCAATTTCATTTTTTGAAAGAAGCGATAACTCGCCAAGTCTAGAAGCAACATTTTAACCAATTTTCTGCCAATGAGTAACTTGCGCTCGTAGCGCCGCGCCGCTATGGCGGAAAGGTTTGACTGCAGCGTGGCTGAGCGATAACAGTGTGCTTTCGACGACGAGAACAGGTTTTTTTTATTTTTGCTAATATTTTTTATTACTATTTTTTAAGAGAGAGTGTAGTAGATAGAGGGGAACGGCACTCGCGAACGCAAACGGTTCCAAACACACCCTCGTGCATCCGAGGAGTACCATTAGCGCTCGTCAACCAAGTCCATTTTTTTTTTTTTTTTTTTTTTGCGTGATTAGATATAGAAGTCCTTTTCTCGTTTTCAGTGAAAATAATTGGAAAGTGACAGTAGAGGAATGCATGCACCAGAACGCCACAAAAATAATACCCAGTCTTTCAATTGTTTTAAATGTAGAAACTAAAGTTGTTCGTGCAATCTACCGTCTTTTGTGTATTCTTAGCCTTGTAATCAGATAAAAAAATGGACGACCGATAGCCGATGTAGGGTATCATTATTATTACTGGAGTGAGAGGTGGGCATAAAATTTTACTTGAGACTCTTCAACAGTCAGATCTGAAATTCAATCCAAAACCTTCAATATATATCTATTTAATGGACTTGGACTGCATTTTTAATTATTCAAATTTCTCATCAGAAAATTGAAATTTTAGCTTATTTTCTCTGTAAACTGTTTTGAAAAATCTGCATTTGCTTATCGATTGTAAAAATATTTCTAAAATATATATTTAATCAGGGATACGTTAGGAAAAAATGGGTCCTTTAAAGGACTCTTCATATTTTGCCCCGTTGGGGCTGTTCAAGTATTAAATAAGCATGTTTGTACCCCTTCCACCCCCCCCCCCCTCACCCTCTGCTTTTCTTATGTAAGATTCTATGGCATTCTAACATCAAAACTGTTAGCCATAAAAAAATACGGTTAGCGATAAATTACGTTATTAATCCAGCAAATTTACATCTTCAGACATACAGGGGTTGTGGTACCGATCGAAAATAAAATTTGCTTAACATATTTTTACTTTTTACATTAAACAATTCATTGAAATAAATTTTAATTTATTATTTATTGCACTGAACAACCACAAAAAGAAAAAGATACAACCTGCCATAACTTATTTAGGCACATAACTAAAAAAAATAACAAGAACCCTAGGAACATTATGTGCTTCGCGTTCACATTTGCAGTCTGGTGTTCAAGATCTTTGAATTCATCTATGTGCATTGTCTGTTATGTTTTCAGTGTAAAAGTGGGCTAGATTGTTCTTCGTTTCCAGCCCTTGTTTACTCCTCATCTTTGTAAAACGTTCATCAAAATCATGCTTTTTTGTTGTTGTTAAACAATAGTAGTTTCGTTGTCTAATGCTTACGTAAGAATTCTCATAATCCTCCTCTCCCCCTTGTCGCCACAAATAAGCTGACACTGGATCACCCCTCAAAGTCTACTGCTTACGTAATATAGTGAAACCTCCAAATAAGGGACACCTCTATTTAAGGGACGAAATTTCCGGTCCCATAGGTGTCCCTTATTCGGAGGTTTCACTGTATAAAGTAATAGTATATTTTACATAATTTATCATCTTAAAAATAAGTAATCATCTTAAATAATAAATAATTTATCATCTTAAAAATAAGAGCCTGCCAAGGAGCAGGGGGAGTTGTACTTAGGGCGCCAGAACGGAAGGCGAGCAATGTGACAAATTTTTTATAAAAAAATCTATCATTAGATTTATAAAATATTTTTTAAACCTTTTTTCATTTTTAATTTTTATAACAACTACGAAATGTTATGTCGATTGGAAGATTATATAATGAAAGTAAAATACACAAAAATATAAATCAGTAAACTCATTTTTAATAAGTTGGAATAAATTTATTTTTTATAAAACAAAAGAGTATATTAATTTATTGCTTTTATACATTTGCTAATGTTTATAAATGTTTAACTACGAACGTAATGCAATGTTGATAGTAAGATACAGTAGAACCCCGCTAATTCGGACCCCGTTAATCCCGATTATAAGGATCGGTTTGGTCATTTTTTTTTAAAGTTTGAGAAGCGAGTGGCTAATTTCCGTAACATTAACTTGCTTCATCGTTGTATTCTGAATAAAAAAAAACTTTTTCTGAAATCCTTTCGGGAGAATTAAGCAAAGTAAACATTTTTACTGTCCGTAAATGTTCAATAGGTTTGTCATAAAGGTGATTTTCTGTAAGTATGTTTTATTTTATTTCATTTTTTTTCTAATTCTCCGGATAATCCGGATTCGGTCCGATCCCAATTAATCCGAATTATCGAGGTTTTACTGTAATACAATGAAAATTATATACATACATACAAAAATCGGTGAACTCTTTTTTTCAAAACAAATTTATTAAAAAATTATAATACTTTTCCTATCAGATTGATCAAGATTTAATCACCGATATGATGGACCCTGAATGGGACCTCCCCCAAACTGTAACCAATGTCGCAGTCCAAAACAATGAGATATTAAAAAAATTATTTTTATTAAATTTAGTTTTGTAAGGGAAATCTTTATTATTATTATTATTATTATTATTATTATTATTATTATTATTATTTCAAAGATATTTATTTTATTAAATTCTGTTTTTTAAATGTTGTTAATAAAGAAATTTAATACAACTTAATTTTGAAAAATAATAATTATCGTTCATTAATGAAATGTTTTCATAATAATACTTTTTTTTAATCAGATCGATGAAGCTTTAATAAATGAAATGCAAAATTCCGACCCTGAATTGGACCTTCCACAAGGTGAAATCAGTGTTGCTGTGGAAAACAATCAGGTATTAAAAAATTACAACTTTTAATAATCTTAAAACATATTGCTATCTGTTGAAACAGTTTGAGCGAAAATTATGTGATTTTATTAAATTGTGAAAGTTTAGTAGAAGGTTTTTCAAAGAATCTTATCATTTAAATTTCTAGAATATTCATTTTAATAAACTAACAAGTTGTAAAATAAATAACAGGTATCTGTTCGATAAGTCAATGTGTGAAAAATAATTATTACAGTGAGATTATACTTAGCATATCAAAAATTAAAAATTTATTTTAGGTTGGTTTTCCTGAAGTTTTCATAAGTTACATTGAAGAGGATGCTGACAGTTTACCACCAACACAAAAAAATGTAAATAACTTTTTTTTTTTTTTTTTTTTTTTTTTTTTTTTTTTTTTTTTTTTTTAACTAATAAAAAATATTGAGAACTTAAAAATAAAAACTTTCTATTTGATAGGAAAATCCCGCAAGGGAAATAATAACTAGTGATGATGATGATATTAATAATGAGCAGGTAGCTAGAAAAAAATAATAATAGTAAATTTAAAAAAAAAATTTATTTTTTTTATAAAGAATATCAAACTGAAATCAAACTGAATATTACTTTAGGTTGGTTCTCCTGAAATTTTCATAAGTAATAATAAGGAGGATGCTGACAGCTTACCACCAACACAGAAAAATGTAAGTAACTTTTTTTTATTTTTAACTAAAAATAAATAATAAGAGTTTAAAAACAAAAAAATTCTATTTATTAGGAAAATCCTATAATGGAAATAATAATTATAAGTGACGATGGCCATGATATTAATATTGAGCAGGTAACTACGAAAATTAATATCCTAAAAAATTATTAATAATAATTTTAATAAAACTTAAATTAGTTAATATCTTACTGGAATATTCATTCGAAAATGCTCAGCGTTTCGGTGAAACCCTGCATTCTCTTCAAGCGACGATTCTACATTTTCACAATTAGATCCAGTGTTGGAGGAATTGATCATAAATTTTATTGAGAGAGGTGGGCTAATTCATAACTCTCCAACAGAGGTATGATTTTATTTATTTATTTATTTATTTATTTTACTTGTTTTCAAAACAAATTCCTTAAAATAATAATAATCTTTTTTCTCTCTCTCTTCTAGAACTGTGTCATCCGCAAAGAAAATGCCAACCCACCAAATTGGGAGACTGCTTGTGGACATTTTCCCCACAAAACCTGCATCATCCCCCGGATCATTAGCAATTCCAATCTTTGCTCGTTGAATGGATGCAGTAGCAGGTTAATCCCAATTGAAAATTATTTAAGCATACAGAATCAAGTTTGCCATCTTTGTGATTCCTCACAACCATTCTTCTTATTGCGAATGTATCAATGCGAGCTGCGAGCACATATTTCACCTCCATTGCATCTTCGAATACCTGATAAAGGAAAAAGTGAGATGTCCACTATGCAGGGGTCAGTGTTTAGAGGGAAATTTGATTAAAGATCTCACCCCCTATAATCAAGAAAATTAAAAAAAGGGAAGAAACGAAAGCATGAATGAGTGTATGAATGTGAGTGGGTGGGCTGAATGTGGTCAACCTCCCCGTGGTTCAGTATGGGCAATGAGGACTTTGCATTTTATCAATTTGACTTAACTCATTTTGAGAAAATTCAAAGTTCTTAGCTAATGACCACAAATAATTTACATCTTTTAATTATTTTTTATATAATTCTAAATTCCCTGAGTCCAGTCTTTGAAAATCCAGAGTGGTAACGAACTAAATTATTATTATTATTTTAAAATGTATAAAAGTTAATAAACTTTTTTATATATTAATTTCCAACAAAGATTCGATCAACAACCAACAGAGGGCAGCACCAAAAAAATCTTCAGAGGGGGGGGGGGGGTTGCCCCTTTGCTAGACTATGATCTTATAAGTTTCAAACCCAAAAAATTTAAGCCCCCCCCCTAAAAATTAAGCCCTTTCCTCTCTCATACCAAAGCAGAATCAAAACACCCACCTCATTTTCACTCACAGGTGGTGGTGACCCTCCTCCTCCTCTGATAAGCGGTGGTGTTCCTCCTCCTCCTTCTCCCTCTTAGTGGTGGAGGAATTCCCTCCTCCTTGCTTCACACTCCCACCGCTTGATTCGAACACCCCTTTTCCCACTACTGCCATAAGTAAAATTAATAATTAAGCATATTTAATAAACGTGCATATATATTTAAAAGTTATGCATATTTTTGTATCTATTAATTATTTTTAAAAATGGACATTTTCATTTTGTTGTGTCTGAAATTTAGCATTATATAGCTTGAATGGAATTATTAAACATGACGAAATAATCTAGTATTAAGCCTGTTCTTAAATCTAAAAGGGCAACTTTATGACATAAGTTTTAATATATTGTTGTGTTCAAAAACTATCTAATCACACTCATTCTTCTCTTCTTTTGCAAACGCAATAGATGTTTCAGGAAATACTTGCAAATTTCGCGTTTTGAATCGATTTCCCGACGAAATCTTAAAACCGGTCAAAGAAGGGGGAAAAACGCTACTTCACGTGATCAAAAATGCTTATAACTTAATGGGTAATTTATTGATTAAAAAAAAAAATAAATAAATAAAAATAAATGGAAAACACAGTTTGATTCCAAATCGCTTTCATAGTCAGATCTTCCAATTTGATATCTTTCCGAACCAATACCGGCAGAGATAAGCTCTGCTCGTAAAATGAGAAGTAATTGACTGTCACCGGAATTTACAAATGACTTTTTTAGAAATTAAGAACTTCTTAATTTAAGCTTACATTGTAAAAGCTTAATTTTATAAAAGTATTCTTGGTGCCTTTGAAAATTGGCAATTAAAATTAGTTGTGCCCGGAATGGAATGACAGTGCCGGAAAGGGTTAGAAAATGAATTTGTAAATGTGTCGAAAAATTTCGCGCTTGTTGAGCAGAGCTGCTGAAAACAACCTTAAATAAAACAATTAAAAATCAAACAAAAAATCCACAGCTTAGCAAAACATTTTTTTTTTTTTTTTTTTTTTTTTTTTTTTTTTTTAAAGCATTAATAAATGAAAAAAAAATAGAACTTTAAATAATAATCGTCTGGCAGGAAAAAAATTTTACACAAATTTGAAAAGAAAAATCAAATATATATTGGGAAAAAAAATTAAAAAAAAAAACGCCCTCATTTATGAAAGAAATATATACACCAAAATTATAAGGGAAACAAAATCTCACACAAAAACTTACAAGAAAAAAACTCTCGTGACAACAACAACATACCTTACAAAAAATAATCTTACTTATTCTTTTTTTCGAAAAAGATAGAAAAAATGACATATTTATGCAAAATATTTTACGATAAATTTCTTACACATAAATTTACATTTTAAAAAAATTTATACAAAATTTACATGAAAAAAAAAAAAAAAAAAAATCTTACGCAAAAACCCTTGAAAACATTTTCAAGAACAAAAACCTTAATCAAAGATAGTTAATTAAAAGTTTTAAAGAAAAAAAATATTACGTATAAACATTAAGTAAATATATACAGGGCGTTTCGCTACCAGACCGACAAACTCTGAGGGATGATAGTAGACATAAGGATAAACATTATTAAATAGGAAACCGTGGGGCGCAAACGTCTTCTGTAGGAGCTAGGGGCCATTAAATTTTAAGGACCAAAACTTCAAACGATGATAAAAAACGGAGAAAAGGGTCGATTCGTTTGCGGTTTTCACTAAAATCATTCTTTATATCACGATTTTTTTAGAAATTTTTTTTAAAGGTAACGTTAAAAAGTTTTCGATAGAGGGCGCTTTAGACTTTAGAGTAACAAACAACTACTTTTTACCGTTATTTTGTGCATGGAGTTAATATTATACTAAAGTGTAGACTTTAACTTAAATTTTAAGCCCAAAATCGGAAACATTGGGATCGGGTAACTAGTGAAAATTGAACTGTGAACAGAGGGGAGAATTTTAAACGCTCATAAACATTGGACAAACTAATCGATTTTATTGCGGTTTGCGTGTAGATCATTCTCTTGGTAATTATTTTATTCAAAATGACGTGCAGATTTGGTGTCCTCATTTTTTGATAGAGGTCGCTTCCGACACATCTCCGACATTTCTATGGCATTATTCCTGAGTGTTTTACTATCAGGCCAACATATATCCTGGAAGTGTTAGGGATGCAAAGACGACTCGGAATGATAGAGGAATGTAACGTTGGAAATGCCTTTTTTGCGAGTTATGGTTAAAGGAAGCAGAAAAAAAGCAAGAGAAACAGCAGAGAAAGAGCAACACGTTAATGTGAAAGAAAACAGTTTATTTAAATGTTTTACTAGAAAAGGTGTTCAAAATTACGACCAGAAGTAGTCCGGCATGCTTGATAGCGGCGTCGCACGGAATTCCTCGCATTTTGAAAGATTCCTGGCATCTCAGAAAGCTTTCTGGCAACTACAGAAATATCAGCTGCGAGGTCTTCAACTGATGGTACGGAAGTCTCATACACCCAACTTTTCACTTGACCCCAACATAAGACGTCCATACATGATCCGTCCGGCGATCTGGCAGGCCGATGAACCAGGCCACCACGACCTATCCATCGCTGTCCATATGTTACTTTGAACTGTCAGAAAACGTCATTGGTAAAATGTGGATGAGTCCCATCGTCATGGGCGTAATCTGGCGGGGGCAAGGGGGGGGGCACTTGCCCCCCTAGTTTTCCAGGAGCAAGGGCAAGACTTACCTTTTGCCCCTCCAGTTTTTTGTGTTATTCCGTGTTTAAAGGCCAGTTTTATATTTCAATTTTCTCTTCTTTTTTATTTAACCATTTATGTACTACATTTTGAGTGCAAACTAGATCAAATATTGGATAATTCCAAATACCCATCAATAACATCTTTATGTTCATATCATTAATTTCTGAGATGTACCTTAACAAACTTTTTAATGCCACACTCTATGTTTAAGAAATATATTTTTTGCTATTTTTTCCCCTCCGGAAATGCTGAACCTGTGAGCCTTTTTTCATTTAAGAAATGTTTGTATGCATGTGTGGGGTAGACGTGTAAATTGGAGCTAAGCAGCCATAGAGTACTTACTTTAAAAAGAAATAAAAAAAATCTGCTATCACATTCAGTTTTTCAATGTTTGTTTAGATCAAAAGTATTCATTTTCAAGGAGTGAAAAATGCTGCAAGTTTTCCAAAAATGCAATAGTCCTTTAAGATAGCTAACTTCAGCAATCGGATTTTAAAAAAAATGTCATTAGATGAAAAATTTGGACATAAAACAGCTTCAATGTAAAATATCGCGAATTTCGATAAACAGTCGCGAAAAAATATCAATTTTGTTAATCGTTCGCATAAAAAAATTGATAATACCGCCAAATAATTGAATAAACGCGAATTTCGTCAATCGTGGAAAAATACGAATTTCATTAAAAGGTCGCAGGAAAAAACTCATATTTTGTCAAAGAATAGAAAAATAACAAACATTTCGTCAAAGAGTCTCGAAAGAAAAACGAATTTCATAAAAAATTGAGGAAAAACAAGAAATTTTTCAAAAAAATACATTTTTTTTTTCCTAAGCACTGAAGAAAAATATGGAAATTCGTAAAAGGATTGCAGAAAAGGCAAATTTCACCAAAAAATCGCAGAAATAACAAAAATTTTGTCAAAAAATCGCGAAAAAAACTGTAAATTTTGTTTCATATCGTGAAATAATTCGAATTTTGCCAAACTATGGCTGAAAAATTGCGAATTTCGGCAAAAGATCGTGAAAAAACACAGATTTTGTAAAGGAATCATGGAAAAAGCAAATTTCGTTAAAAAATTTGCTAAAATAACACAAGTTTTGTTGAATATCGTAAAGTAACGCGAAATCTTTTTTGACAAAAAATCACGGAGAAAAGGCAAATTTTGTCAAAAAATCGAGACAAAAACACACATTTTGTCAAATGATCTCGGAAAAACGCGAATTTTGCCAAAAATCACAAATTTTGTGATTATTGCGAAACAACACGGCTCTCGTCAAAGGATCTCAGAAGAACGCGAATTTTGTAAAAGGATCTGAAGAACGCGAATTTTGTCAAAGGATCTCAGTAAAAACGTGAATTTTGTCAAAGGGTTTCAGGAAAACGCGAATTTTGACAAATGATCGCGGAAGAAAAATTGAACTTCGTCAAAGGATCGCAGAAAAAACTTGAACTTCGCCAAAGGATCACGGCAAAATGCAAATTTTGTTGAAGTATCGCGTAAAAAACTTAAATTTCTGACAAAAGATCGCACCAAAGCGCTTATTTATGTCAAAGGATCGCGGTAAAAATGTAATATTTGTTTCAGGATTGTGTAAAACACAAAATTCTGCTAAATGATCGCGGAAAAAAGCATGAATCTTGTCAAAGTATCGCGAAAAAACACAAATCTTGTCGATGGATAACGGAAAAAAAAGATTAATTTTGTCAAAAAGTCGCGGAAAAAATGCATAATTAGCATCGGGAAAAGAATTTTTCCCTACCTCTCTGCTCAGGAAATATGTTGTAAATTTCGGATTTTTTTTTCCCCCTCAAAATCATTTTTGCGAATTTCGTCGATTATACACTGAAAAAAGTGCAAGTTTTTTCAATTTCTGACGGGAGAAATTACTTTACAGGGTCTTACGAGTCAAGGAAATTCGGAGATTTAGACAAAAAGTTAGGGAAAAGTCAAGAAATTTTTGATGCACTACCTTGCATCAGAATACCGATTATCATAGTAAATGAGAAAAATTTTGAATTAATTATTCATCTAAAATTTTTACGGAAAATTTAGGCAAATTATATGACAGTAAATAAAGGGGTAGACAAATATTAACAATATTGTTCTCCCTTGTTCTAATAATTTGGGAAAATATTTCATATTGAATAATCGATGCTCTAGTTTTTTTTTTTTTTTTTTTTTTTTTTTTTTTACTACGAAACAATGTGAAGTAGTGCAATTTCCTGCTTATTTTTCCTGAGCCCCGTACGAAATTCGTGGGCCGGGCCGGCGCAGTGAGGGCAATTTTTTTTCCCAACAGGTCAGCAAAAAAATCAAATTAGCCAAAAGACTGGGCTAGGAGAAGATAAAAATTTTCGGCCCTTACGGCCGGATTTAAAAGTTTACGCAAAGCTGATAAAATATCAGCTACATTCATTGAATGAGATGACTTTTGCGTGAATAAGTACAAATGTTTGACACGAACCGATGGTAGTTCCGTAGTTCGAGAACATCAATAACATGTTCTAAAAAATATAGCATGTTTAACGTAGTGACCAGCATCAGACAAGGTGTCTAAAACAATTTATTTTATTTTATTTTTCATTATTCATTTATTTATCTTCAGTAGACTTATGTCGTGCTGACATCAGGCTTGCTTGTTTTCCCTACATAGTCGAGCTGAGTCGGAATTGAACTTAATTATTCTTAAAAAATATAGGGCAAGCAATATGTTTTGTAAAAATTATAATAGCGATAATGAACTTCTGTTAATGTAATCTTTGGAAATATACCTTACGTGGTTCTCAAATACTCTGCTGAATAACGCGAAGCTTTGACACATTTTCTGAATAATTTCTAACTGCAAAGGTTTAAAATTGAGAATCTTAACTATTGAAGGGATTTAAGATCAATTAGTTTTTCCGTTTTGATAAATAAATTACTTATCGACAGATAAGGGATTCTTGCTACGGCTTCAGGTTTTTAGCCTTTCCTGTGATGTCGTTTTTAGAAATTTGATTCAAAATGCTGTCTTTATCAAAAAATGGACAACGCCATTCGATTACATAATTTCTGAATAAGAATACCTGCCAATCTTATGCGTTTCCGAAAAGAATTGAATTCAGAAATGTGCCAGAAAGTATCTCTTTTGGATTTGAGAGAATAACCTTAATAAATGAGATATTTTCACATATCGGAGAAATTGTTTCACAAACCTACTTTTTATTATATAGCTTCAAAAATTACGATTTTTTTAACTCTCCTTTTGTTCTTTTATTATAAACCACTTTTTTTTTTTTTATAAATCCTTATTTAAATAGGCCTCAGCAGTGACTGAGAGGTTCTGCTCTCGAAGCTGAAGGATGGGAAGTGCTGAGTTCGAATCCAATCACGCCCGTCGGTCTAACCGTGCGGAGTTTTTGTGGTTTCTATTAATCCTTGCGCAAATAGGTACGTTGCGGGTTAGGTTCCCTTAAAAGGACTCTGACGGAGGACCACTCCCCCTTGGGCCTGCATCCCTCGTGCAGATAATTGGCCGTCATATATAACACCACAAACACACTTTATTTAAATGTTGAAACGTCTTAGAATTTAAGTAATCGTTAATGTTGCTATTGTGCATTGTCTGTCTTGCATATGATAATTTAAAAATATACTGGCAATTTATTCCATAAATATGTATTCAGTACTCTTTAAAAAGAATCTTTATTGTGTGTTAAGGGTGTATTTGAAAAAACAGTTTTCCACCTTCAACAGTTCAAAATTTTCTGATACAATTTCAGACACATTTTTAAAAGTAGAAACACGAAACTTGCTGAGGGATTTTTGAAGAGACGTATAAGATGCCGTGTGATGTCTTTTTGCGTTCAATTCATTTGAATTTGATTTAAAAACAATTATCTTTTCAGTATGACCCTTTTTTCATTCACAGATCTCCCGCTTCGGAAAAATCTGTTCGAAATGCCATTTTTAATTGCTTTTTTTGCAATATTTGCTGCATTTATCAAATAATCGACAATCACGGCACCTTGTGTACTTTCTATATAAGACAATTTGCCAGTTTGATACGTTTGAGAGCAAAAGTGAATTCAAAAATAAATCGGAAAATAAGCACTTTAAATCGAAATACACCCATAAGTAAAATTCAATTTTTTTTGTAGAAATTGAGTCAGGCCAGATCGAGCCCAGCCGGGTCGGGCCTGTTTTCACTGAGTTCAGCATGGGCTGAGCCGAACTTCTAACTTATACACCGGTCCGGGCCAAAATAACTTTCGTTCGGGCCGAGCCTGAATTTCCGGTCCGTGTAGATTTCTAGAAGGCTTTGACAAATTTTTATTAAATTTGTTTGAACTTTTCTCCAGTTGAACAGTGCATCAAACATAAGAGTTTTACGGTTGTGCATTTAGTATTTTAAAATAAGTTTTTTAAGACATGAAATAACTTATTTCGGATTTTTTCTAATTTTTTCTTATATGGTTAATTTTTTTTTTAAATATTTAATTGTATGTGTATGCACTCGTTGACTGGGAAAGGGGGAGGGAGAGTATAATTTGCTAGAAAAGTACTTCAAAACCTTTGCCCCCCTAGTTTTAGAGCCCAAGTTACGCCTGTGCCCATCGTGCTGTTCATTGTTCAAATACTTGCCTTTGCTACTTTTGAAACCGGTTCGCGAATGATAGCTTTAAAATAATCGCTGTTCACGCACATTGCCGTTTAGCGCCATCTGCCGTCACTGTCAAACTTGCCGGAGTATTTCTGGTAGTAATTTTGAACACCTTTTCTAGTAAAACATTTAAATTTACTGTTTTCTTTCACATTAATGTGTTGCTCTTTCTCTGCTGTTTCTGTTGCTTTTTTCTCTGCTTCCTTTAACCGTAACTCCTAAAAAAGGCATTTCCAAAGTTACATTCCTATGTGATTCCGGGTCGTCTATGTTTCCCTAACACATCCTGGAAGTATGTTGGCCTGATAGTAAAACACCCAGGAGTAATGCCATTGAAATGTCGGAGATGTGTCGGAAGCGCCTTCTATCAAAAAATGAGGACACCAAAGCTGTACGTCATTTTGAATAAAATAATTACCAATGGAATGACTTACACGCAAACCGCAACAAAATCGATTAGTTTGTCCAATGTTTATGAGCGTTTAAAATTCTCCCCTCTGTTCACAGTTCAATTTTCACTAGTTACCCGATCCCAATGTTTCCGATTTTGGGCTTAAAATTTAAGTTAAAGTCTAAACTTTAGTATAACTTGAACTCCATGCACAAAATAACGGTAAAAAGTAGTTGTTTGTTACTCTAAAGTCTAAAGCGCCCTCTATCGAAAATTTTTGAACGTAACCTTTAAAATTTTTTTCTAAAAAAATCGTTATATAAAGAATGATTTTAGTGAAAACTGCAAACGAATCGACCCTTTTCTCCGTTTTTTATCATCGTTTGAAGTTTTGGTCCTCAAACTTTAATGGCCTTTAACTCCTATAGAAGACGTTTGCGCCCCATGGTTTCCCATTTAATAATGTTTGTCTTCATGTCTACTATCACCCCTCAAAGTTTGTCGGTCTGGTAGCGAAACACCCTGTATATATATATATATATATATATATATATAATTCCTATATATACAGGGTGATTCCAAATTTTTTTTTTACAATAACAGAGGGGTGATAGTACACATCAAGACAAACAATATTAAATAGGAGACCAAGGGGCCCAAACATTTTCCAAAGGAGATAGCCTTCATTAAAGTTTATGGACCAAAATTTCAAATAAACATAAAAAACGGAAAAATCGATCGATTGATTTGCGGTTTTCACTAAAATTATTCTTTATGTCGGCATTTTCTTGAAATTAAATAATAAAGATACATTTCAAAAAATGCCGACAGAGGGCGCTTTAGATTTTGGAGTAACGAACAACTATTTTTTGCCGGTATTTTTTTTGCATCGCATTAAATGTTTTCGTAAGTTTAGACTCAAACTTAAATTTTGAGCTCAAAATCTGAAAGTGGGAATGGTTAAGTGGCACAAACTGAACTGTGTTCTGAGGGTTCAAATTTCAAATGATTATAAAAAACGGAAAAATTGGTTCATTGATTTGCGGTTTTCACTAAAACTATTCTTTATGTCGGTATTTTCTTAAAAATAAATTGTAAAGATAATTTTCGAAAAAAGCCGATAAAGGGCGCTTTAGACTTTGGAGTAACGAACAACTCTCTTTTGGCGTTATTTTTTGCATCTTATTAAATGCTTTCGTAAGCTTAGACTTAAACTTAAATTTTGAGCTCAAAATCTGAATAGTTGAGAGTGGTTAATTAGACAAACTGAACTGTGTTCAAAGGGTTCAAATTTCAAATGATTATAAAAAACGGAAAAATTGGTCGATTCGTTTGCGGTTTTCGCTAAAACTAATTTTTAAACGAGCATTTTCTTGAAAATAAATTTTAAGGATAATTTTCACAAAATGCCGATAGAGGGCGCCTTAGACTTTGGAGCAGCATACAACTATTTTTAACTGTTATTTTTATTATGTATTCGAATCGTAGAAAACTAGAACTGAGAACATTACTCAAGATTTTGTTTTTATACTTTATTTCTTTCAATTAGCCAAGCCTCAAATTCTCCACTTTGCGGTCTACATGCATCTACCCTTTTCCGAACAGTGAAAGAACTGATTAGTGAACTTTGAAACACTGACTCTCCATATTTTGTATTACGCATTTTTTCTCTGTCTCTTCTATATGTGAAATATGCAGTCTGAGAGAAACATTCCTTTTCTCTCTCCCTTAAAATTGTTACCCTTTAACTATTTAATCTAGAAATTATTATATCGTTTTATTACATTAAACATATACAATTTAAAGCAATGACATCCGTCTTTAATGTGTGCACTGTAGTTACAAAACCCAATTATTAATGATATAATTAAGTTTTTTACAGCTGCAAGCCCAACGCTGTGGCTGAAATGGATATTCCGTGGATCGTGTTTACTGGGATCTGGGATGACCATAAATGAGGTTAGTGAACAATTTCCTTATCTCTTTATTAGTTCATGCTGTCTTGACTAGATAAATAAAATAGAGGATCCTCCGCACCAGTATTTGAAATATAATAAATAATATACTCATTTAATAATAGATTATGAGACTGACGCGCTACTGAAAATAAGTGAAATCATTTTATTACTGGTTTATTATTTTGTGCTTACATAATATATATATATACAGTCGAGCCTCTATATAACGAAATCCATCGTTCCAGTAAAAAATTCGTTACATAGAGAAATTCGATGTATAGAGTATGATGTTAAAAATAGTATATTTAATGTGTAAATTTTGAACAAATATTATTTTTGATCTTTTTAATTAAGAATTTGAAATGTTTAAAAGTATATATTAACCTAACATTTTATTTCTTACTTATTTAAGCAGTTTCTAAAAAGAGAAAAGACATTTATTTGAAAGCTTAATGAAAATCAAATGAGGAAGACTTACATAAATTTCAGAGGAAGAAATCTGTAATTTTTTGTGGTTTTGATTTTAAAATTACGATTGTTACGCTCTCAAAAAAAATTCTCAAATTTTAGCAAGGAATGAAAAATTGTAGTTGATATTTTCCTCCATTTGAAGGTGTCTCTTATGTGCTCTCATTGATTCCTCTCTTATATGTGTAACAATTCAATTGACTGTGTTTTGAGAAGGATGTTGAAAGGTGTGTGGGAGGTGGGATGAACTTGTTAGATTTAAAGAATAAGGAGAGAAGTAATATTTATATAAAAAAAAAAACCTCTCCACTGAACGATAAATCAAAAATAAGTGATGGAAAATTGATTCCATATGATTTCGAAGCTTTTTTAAAACTGAATAAATTAAGATCAATTTATGAAAAAATTCGTTATATGGAGATAGATATTTCGCTATATAGAGTCTGTTTTTAATGTAATCATGCGAAAAGGGGACCGTTCTTACTAAAAATTTGTTATATGGAGAAATTCGATGTATGGAGTTTCGTTATATAGAGGTTCGATTGTATATACTGAAATTGAAATAAGTGATAAAATGTCTTTCTTTTGTGCTATGTTATGAAAAAAAAAAAAAAAAAAAAAAAAAAAAAAAGTAAGCAATTCCGAATTCGAAGCACAAAAATTTACACAAATAAAATAAAAATATATAAGACATTTACGTCTATATATCGTTACAAAATGAGTATCATAAATAATATTGTCATTGAAAAACTTAATGCAAACAATTATCATATGTGGAAATTCAGGATGGAGATGTATCTCCAAAAGGAGGACCTCTATAGTGTTATTATTAATGAACACCCAGAACCCATCACAGATGCGTTTAGAAATAAAAATCGCAAAGCACGCGCAATTATTAATTTATCAATAGAAGATGACCAAGTCATACATGTTAAAAATTTAGAGAGCGCGCGTGACATCTGGACTACCTTGAAAAATGTTCATGAAAGAACGAATTTAAGCAGCAAATTGTTTCTTTTGAGGAAGTTATATTCGTCAAAATTAAATGAAGGTGGCAACCTCATACAACACCTGAATAATATATATGAAATACGCGATCGACTCGCTGCCATAGGCGAAATTATAGATGATCAACATCTTGCAGCATTAATGCTGTGCTCCCTACCTCCCAGCTACGATGTTCTTATAACTGCACTGGAGGCTAGGGATGAGCGTGATCTTACAAGGAAGGTCTCCATTGGGGGCATACTCAGAATTTTTTGAAAAAAATACGAATTAAACTACTCATGTAGGTAATAAAGGATCAGTGAAAATTAGCGGCGGAATTACATTATTAGATATGTAAAAAAATAAAATAGTTTGGAATAATTGGCGTGAAAAGCTGAAAGCGACGCGGGATTTGGCAAGCAGTGCATTTCCTCGCCAAAAGCAGACGATTTTAACGAATCTGAAAATTGATTTTAATTGACTTCACTGTTAAAAATCCGCAGCATTTACTGCAACGTCACTCCACTACTTTTATAGAATATCTCTCTTCTGACCAATGAGAATGCTCCATAGCAAGGCGAATTGACCGTGTCATACACTGTTAAAAATCTGCTGCATGTTGTTGCAACGCACTCCACCGCTTGTATATAATATCTCTATTCCAACCAATGAGAAAGCTTTATTTCACGGCCAAGTAACCGTTTTCTATACAAGCAAGGGAGTGCGTTGCAACAAAATGCAGCAGATTTTAACAGTGTATTTTTCAATTTGGAACAATTTTAATCAATTTAAATTGTGTTTTAAATGATAAAATATATTAATTTCATTTTGTTATAAGTACATATAAACGTATATGACAAAATTACACTTAAAGCAAAGTAAAAATGCAAAACTAAAATTACTTAAACTAAACTTATTTAAATAAATTGAACATAGAAAGTTTTTTCTTTTAAAAAGTATTCGAAGCGTAAAAGCGTATTTTTCAAAATTTCGTTTTTTCGCCAACCGGAGATAAACCGCCAAATAAACGAAATTTTTATTATTTTTTTACGGACGTTATAAGGAGGTTCCGCCGAAATTTTTTTTATAAACATATGTAACTATATGAGAAGAACATTCTGTAATTTTTTCAGATTTTTCTGAGTATGCCCGTATGGAGACCTTCCTTGTTAGTGCTGCGTTTATACGCAGCAAACTTACCGATGAATACTTAAAAAGAACTGATAATAAAATTGAGAATGAACCATCTCACACAGTGTACAAAGTGAAAAGTGCCAAACCGAAAGTAAATAAATTTTGCAGATACTGCAAAACGAATTCGCATAATATTGAAGAATGCTGGCATTTAAAAAATAAAAACAAAAATGGTTCAAAACCACCACAATACAACAATAGATTTCCAAACCAGTCACAAAGATCGGCTATATGCTCTCAAGGCAGTGCAGGTGCGAGTACAAACAAAAATAAAAATATCGAAAAGGAAACACCCAATAATAAATATGTTACATTTTTTGTTGGGGATAATGTAAAAAACTTATGGGTAATTGATTCTGGGTCCTCAACTCATATTTGCAATGATAGAAATAAATTTAATGATTTTTATGACAATATTTCTAGTGTAAAATTGCGAATGGTCAAGAGTTATACTCTAAGGGTTACGGGACTATAAAATTAGATACAGTAATGTCGGATAACACTCACAGTACGATAACATTGAAAAATGTATTGTATGTTCCAGAAATAGAAACGAACTTGATTTCTATAAAAAGGGCCACAGAAAACGGTTGTAAAGCCATATTTGAAAAACAATCTTGCAAAATAACTCACGAAGGTATCACATACCTCGAGGGCTATGTAAACAACAATTTGTATGAATGTAAAATAAAACAAAATACATCTCACAATATAAATATCATAAATGAATGCGAAAATAAAAATTGTTTGCACAAATGGCATAGAAGATTAGGCCACAGAAATGTTAACCATATTAAGGAATTAGTAAACAATGACATGGCGTTTGGGATTGAAATTGACAAATGTAAACACGGCGATACATGCGAAACTTGCATCATCTCTAAACTCACTAGTGATCCATACCCCAAAGCCGCTAGTTTTCGAGCTACAGAGCCCACAGAATTAGTGCATTCTGATCTGTGCGGGCCCATGCAAACTGCGACGGTTGGGGGAAAATACAATTTTTTGACATTCATAGATGATTTTAGCCGTTTTACTGTTACGTATTTATTGAGAAATAAAGATGAAGTTTTTCCGAAATTTAAGGAATATGTAGCAATGACTACGAATAAATTTGGTAGGAAAGTAAAAGCTATCCGTTCCGATAACGGAGGTGAATATTTAGGAAAGGAAATTGATAGTTATTTAAAAAATGAGGGAATCGATCACCAGCTTACAGTTCCATACTCTGCGCCTCAAAACGGGGTTGCGGAGCGTAAAAACCGTACCTTGACGGAAATGGCTCGCTGCCTACTAAAAGATAGTGGTTTACCTAACTCATTCTGGGGCGAAGCTATCTGCACCGCAACGTACTTACAGAATCGACTCCCAACCTCATCCAACGACCGTACACCCTACGAAAAATGGACTGGTCGTAAACCAGACCTTTCGAACATAAAAACTTTTGGGTGTCGCGCATTTGCCTACATACAAAAACCCCTTAGAAGAAAATTGGATAATACCGCGATCGAGGGAATATTCGTAGGTTACGACAATAGGAGTAAGGGCTACAGAATTTGTACGGATGGCAGGAAAATAATAATAAGTAGAACTGTAAAATTTCTAGAGAATGAAGGTCGAAACACAACCCAAAATAACATGTCGAATAAAACTATTGAAACGCCTAATAATGATAATCTGCAACCGAAATTGCAATTGATCGAAGATAATGTATGTACCGAAGAAACAGAGCAAAATCAGATTGCAAATTCAGACACCACGCAGATCAAACAGATCGAACAGGGGGGTTCCTCCTGATAGGTTTGCTTTCCTAACAAATAATGTTAAGGTAGAAGACCCGAAAAGTTGGGACGATATAAGAAATATGCAAAACCCGGTTGAAAAGGAAAAATGGATAGAAGCGACTTTAGAAGAAATGAACTCTCCTCGCGAGAATGATACGTGGGAATTAGTCGAAGCCCCGCCAGGGATTAAAGTAATCGGTTGTAAGTGGGCGTTTAAATCTAAATACAATAGCCAGGGTGTGTTAGAGAAATTTAAGGCTAGACTAGTTGCAAAGGGTTTTTCCCAGAAATATGGGGTTGATTATGACGAGACCTTTGCACCAGTCGCATCTCATACGACAATTAGAAGTTTCTTAGCAATGGCATTGTATAAAAATTTGAGTTTAAGACATATTGACATTAAGACTGCTTTCCTACACGGGGAATTACAAGAAGACATGTTTATGCATCAGCCTGAGGGTTATGTGGTTCCGGGAGAGGAACATAAGGTATGCAGACTTAAAAAGGCCATTTATGGTTTAAAACAGGCAGCCAGGGCGTGGAACCTGACATTGCACAAATCACTAACAAAATTAGGTTTTCACCAAAGTCAGGTTGATAAATGTCTATACAAACAAACAATCAATAACTCAACGACCTACCTAATTGTTTATGTTGACGATCTCCTCATAGCTGGGGAAGATGAAAATATTGACTAGCTCATAAACAAATTAAATAAAGAAAACCCAGTTACTGATTTAGGTGAGGCGAAATACTATTTGGGGATAAACATAAATAGACCCGACAAGAACACAATGACACTCGACCAAATAAATAAAATCAATGAATTGGCAAATAAATTTAATTTAGAAAATGCGAAACCAACCAACATACCGATGGAACCCGGGTATGTAAAACTAGAAGATAATGAAAATCTTCTTCCAAATAACACAAATTACAGACAGGCCATAGGGGCTCTACTTTATATTGCGACTGTGTCTAGACCAGACATTTGCGCAGCAGTAAACATTTTAAGCCGCAGAAACGAAAATCCAAGAGTGAAAGACTGGGAAGCAGTTAAAAGAACAATTAAATACCTTAAGACAACAATAGACTTAAAATTAACTTACACTAATTTAGAGGAACCTGTCTTGAGAGTATATTCCGATTCGGACTGGGCAAATGATAAATCGGACAGGAAGTCAGTATCCGGAAATCTCTTCAAATTAGGAAAAAATACCATCTTGTGGACTTCGAAAAAGCAGAGCTGTATTGCTCTATCATCGGCAGAGTCCGAATATGTAAAAGCTGCATGTGCAGCACAAGAAACTGTCTACTACTCAAGGAACTCGATCTTAATCAGAAACTACCCATAATATTGTTCGAGGACAATCAATCATGTATTAAGCTAATTGAATCCGAAAAAGGTCACACCAGGACCAAGCATATTTCAATACGATATCGTCTCATCCGAAATTCAGTGGAAGAGGGAATTATTAAGCTACAGTATCTACAATCTGCTGCAATGACAGCAGACATCCTAACAAAACCCCTTCCAAAGACCCAATTTGAATTACACCGCGAAAGCTTGTTGAACACATGAACAAACACTTGTTCCTCCGATTCAGGGGGGATATTATGTATTCGAATCGTAGAAAACTAGAATTGGGAACATTACTCAAGATTTTGTTTTTATACTTTATTTCTTTCAATTAGCCAAGCCTCAAATTCTCCACTTTGCGGGCTACATGCATCTACCCTTTTCCTAACAATGAAAGAACTGATTAGTGAACTTTGAAACACTGACTCTCCATATTTTGTATTACGCATTTTTTCTCTGTCTCTTCTATATGTGAAATATGCAGTCTGAGAGAGACGTTCCTTTTCTCTCTCCCTTAAAATTGTTACCCTTTAACTATTTAATCTAGAAATTATTATATCTTTTATTACATTAAACATATACAATTTAAAGCAATGACATCCGTCTTTAATGTGTGCACTGTAGTTACAAAACCCAATTATTAATGATATAATTAAGTTTTTTACAGCTGCAAGCCCAACGCTGTGGCTGAAATGGATATTCCGTGGATCGTGTTTACTGGGATCTGGGATGACCATAAATGAGGTTAGTGAACAATTTCCTTATCTCTTTATTAGTTCATGCTGTCTTGACTAGATAAATAAAATAGAGGATCCTCCGCACCAGTATTTGAAATATAATAAATAATATACTCATTTAATAATAATTTTTTTAATCGCATTAAATTCTTTCAAATGCATAAACTTAAATTTAAGGCTCAAATTCTGAATCGTTGGGAGTGTTTAAGTAGTGAAAAATTGAATTGTGTTCGAGGAGGGGGAGGGTTAAATTTCAACTCCTGAAGACACTTCAATTTGCGCTACTTAACTACTCCTAATTATTCAGATTTTGAGCTCAAAATTTAAATTTAAATCTAACTTTCCGAAAACATTTAATAAGTTTTTGCAAGCATTTAATTAGGACAAAAAATAATGGTTAAAATTAATTGTTGGTTACTCTGAAGTTTAAGGCGCCCTCTAATGGAATTTTTTGAAATTTATCTTTAAAATTTATTTTCAAGAAGATACAGACTTAAAGAATAGTTTTATTTTAAACCGCAAACGAATCGGCAAATTTTTCCATTTTCTATAATTATTTTAAATTTGAACCCCTCCCCCCCCCCCCCCTGAAACACAGTTCAGTTTGTGCTACTTAACTACTTCCTACTATTCGGATTTTGAGCTCAAAATTTAAGTTTAAGTCTAAGCTTTCGAAAACATTTAAGGAGATGCAAAAAATAACGGCAAAAAAATAGTTGTTCGTTACTCCAAACTCCAAAGTCTAAAGCGCCCTCTATCGACATTTTTTGAAATTTATCTTTATAATTTATTTTTAAGGAAATACCGACATAAAGAATAGTTTTAGTGAAAAACCGCAAATCAATGAACCAATTTTTCCGTTTTTTTTTATAATCATTTGAAATTTGAACCCTCTGAACTCAATTGAGTTTGTGCTACTTAACCACTCCCACTTTCAGATTTTGAGCTCAAAATTTAAGTTTGAGTCTAAGCTTACGAAAACATTTAATGAGATGCAAAAAATACCGGCAAAAAATAGTTGTTGGTTACTCGAAAGTCTAAAGCGCCCTCTATCGGCTTTTTCTGAAATTTATCTTTATAATTTAATTTCAAGAAAATGCCGACATAAACAATAATTTTAGTGAAAACCACAAATCAATCGACCGATTTTTTCGTTTTTTATGTTTATTTGAAATTTTGGTCCCTAAACTTTAATGGCGGCTATTTCCTTTGGAAAACGTTTCGGACCCTTGGTCTCCTATTTAATATTGTTTGTCTTGATGTGTACTATCACCCCTTTGTTATTGTAAGAAAAAAATTTGGAATCACCCTGTGTATATATATATATATACAGGGTGTTTCTAAATTCATGGTACAAACTTTAAGGGGTGATAGTACACATCAAGACAAACAATATTAAATAGGACATCAAGGGTCCCAAACGTCTTCCGAAGGAGATAGGCGCCATTAAAGTTTAGGGTCCAAAAATTCAAATGATTATAAAAAACAGAAAAATTGGTCGATTCGTTTGCGGTTTTCACTAAAACTATTCTTTATGTCAGTATTGTCTTGAAAATAAATTATAAAGATACATTTCAAAAAATGCCAATAGAGGGCGCTTTAGACTTTGGAGTAACGAACAACTATTTTTTACCATTATTTTTTTATTCTCATTAATTTTTTTAGAAGCTTAGACATAAACTTAAATTTTGAGCTCAAAATCTAAATCGTTGGGAGTAGTTAAGTAGCGCAAACTGAACTATGGGGGAGGTTCAAATTTCAAACGATTATAAGAAACGGAAAAATTGGTCAATTGATTTGCGATTTTCACTAAAATTATTTTTTATGTCTGTATTATCTTGAAAATAAATCATAAAGATGAAATTTAAAAAAATGCCGATAGAGGGCGCTTTAGACTTTAGAGTAACGTACAACTATTTTTTTACCGTTATTTTTTGCATCTCATAAAGTTTTTTTAGAAGCTTAGACATAAACTTAAATTTTGAGCTGAAAATCTAAATCATTGGAAGTGGTTAAGTAGCGCAAACTGAGCTGTGTTCAATGGGGGTGGGGAGGTTCAAATTTCAAATGATTATAAAAAACGGAAAAATTGGTCGATTCGTTTGCGGTTTTCGCTAGAACTATTCTTTATGTCGGTATTTTCTTAAAAATAAATTGTAAAGATAATTTTCGAAAAAAGCCGATAAAGGGCGCTTTAGACTTTGGAGTAACGAACAACTCTCTTTTGGCGTTATTTTTTGCATCTTATTAAATGCTTTCGTAAGCTTAGACTTAAACTTAAATTTTGAGCTCAAAATCTGAATAGTTGAGAGTGGTTAATTAGACAAACTGAACTGTGTTCAGAGGGTTCAAATTTCAAATGATTATAAAAAACGGAAAAATTGGTCGATTCGTTTGCGGTTTTCGCTAGAACTATTCTTTATGTCAATATTTAGTTTAAAATAAATTGTAAAGATAAATTTCAAAAAACTCCGTTAGAGGGCGCTTTAAATTTTAGTGTAACAAACAGCTATTTTTAACTAGTTTTTTTTTTTTTTTTTTTTTTTTTTTTTTTTTTTTGCATCTAATTAAAAGCTCGTAAAAGCTTAGACTTAAATTTTGAGCTCAAATTCTAAATCGGTGGGAGGGTTAGGAAGCGCAAACTAACTGTGTTCAGTATTTAAAATGTTACTTTCCCCAACCCTCGAACACAGTTCAATTTTCCGCTACTTAATTACTCACAACGATGCAGATTTTGAGCTCAAAATATAAGTTTTAACTTTTACAAGCATTTAATTAGATACAAAAAAAAAAAAATAATAATTTATTATAATTGTTGGTTACTCTAAAGTTTAAGGCGCCCTCTGACGGCTGCTTTTGAAAGATAGCTTTAACATTTATTTTAAAATAAATATTGACATAAGGAATAGTTTTAGCGAAAAACGCAAACGAATCTACCAATTTTTCCGTTTTTTATAATCATTTGAAATTTGAACCTTTCCACCCCGATTGAACACAGTTCCGTTTGCGCTACTTAACCACTCCCAACGATTAAAATTTTCATCTCAAAATTTAAGTTTATGTCTAAGCTTCTAAAAAAATTTATGAGATGCAAAAAATAACGGTAAAAAATAATTATACGTTACTCCAAAGCCTAAAGCGCTCTCTATCGGCATTTTTTTTTAATTTTATCTTTATAATTTATTTTCAAGATAATACTGACATAAAGAATAATTTTAGTTAAAATCGCAAATCAATTGACAAGTTTTTTCGTTTTTTATAATCATTTGAAATTTGAACCTCCATCCGTAGTTCAGTTTCCGCTACTTAACCACTCCCAACAATTAAGATTTCCATCTCAAAAATTAAGTTTTTGCTTTAAGCTTCTAAAAAAATTAATGAGATGCAAAAAATAACAGTAAAAAATAGTTGTTCGTCACTCCAAAGTCTAAAGCGCCCTCTATCGATATTTTTTGAAATTTATCTTTATAATTTATTTTCAAGACAATACTGACATAAAAACTAGTTTTAGTGAAAACCGCAAACGAATCGACCAATTTTTCTGTTTTCTATAACCATTTAAATTTTTGGACCCTAAACTTTAATGGCGCCTATCTCCTTCGGAAGACGTTGGGGACCCTTAATTTCCGATTTAATATTCTTTGTCTTGATGTATGCTATCAGCCCTTAAAGTTTGTACCATGAATTTAGAAACACCCTGTATATATATATATCATCATCATCATCATCATCATCATCAACCGTTTTCGATCCACTGCTGGATGTAGGTCTCCCCCAGATTTTTCCAATGTTTTCTGTCTAGTGCTTTCGTCATCCAATTTACACCAGCCACTTTTCTAATTTCGTCACTCCATCTTACTTGTGGTCGTCTTCTTGGTCGTTTTACATATCTGGGATACCACTGTAGTATATTTGTGCTCCATCTATTGTCTTGTCTTCTTGCAATGTGCCCAGCCCATTTCCATTTTAGCTGCTTGATTCTTTCAAAGATGTCAAAAACTTTTGTTTGATTTCTTATCCAGGTTATTCTCTTTCTGTCTCTTCTAGTTATGCCTAGCATACATCTTTCCATTTCCTTCCATGAAAAATTTTTATTTAATTTTGTTTTATTGTAAATATTTTTGTTCCAGAATTTTTTTTCAACTTTTTGTATGAAGAATATTCGTAATTTTTTTTATATATATACTTTTTGTTTAAGATTTTCCCTTCTCTCTCTATCTTTGTCATTTGCATAAGTTTTATCTAATTTTTCCTAATCTATATATATATATATATATGCATGTATATATATATATATATATATATAATGTAATGTATAAAAAAATGTAATACAATTTACATACATTTACATTACATATATAAAAAATGTAATGTAAATGTAATGTATGTATATATATATATATATATATATATATATATAGATTAGGAAAAATTAGATAAAACTTATGCAAATGACAAAGATAGAGAGAGAAGGGAAAATCTTAAACAAAAAGTATATATATAAAAAAAATTACGAATATTCTTCATACAAAAAGTTGAAAAAAAATTCTGGAACAAAAATATTTACAATAAAACAAAATTAAATAAAAAATTTTCATTTTTTTCTGGAAAGACATTCAAAGGTTAACAAAAGATTATGAAATAAAAAGCATTAAAAATAAAACATTTGTAAACTATTTATAAAATGCATCGCAATGCGAAAAGGAAATTTAAACGCATATTTTAATATTTTTATTACATGGTAATGCTCTGTTACTGAATTGCAGGTAATATTTGATTATCCCGTCGCCCAATTTCGACAAATTATGTAAATCGCCAAACTACATGTAAATTATACAGATTGGCATAATTTTTATTTTAAAGAACGAAAGAACAAATAAATTAGTAAAAGATTAATAAAAATACGAGTAAAACGTCAAATTAAGTATCACTTAATGACATAACAAACACGTGTAACGTATTTTAAGTCAAGTAAATGTTACATTTACAATAAGCCATTATTGGCATTTAAACTTATAGTCTGGCGATAATTTTTTGGTCGACGGATTACTCAAATCGTACCGAATTGCGTATTATACCGCTTCCTACTATTTCGTATAATACCGCTTCGGGGCACGATAAGATCATTTTGTTAGGCAGGCCACATGTTTGAGAAATTTTCATTATTGGGCCAAGCTAATTTTCTAGAAAACGACTAGAACTATTTTGATTAAATATTGTACTCCATCGTTTTCGGGATCGAGAAAACCATTGGCTTATATCGCATGTTTAAAAAAAAAAAAAAAAAAAAAAAAAAAAAAAAAAAAATCGGTTAATGGGTCATTTTGGATCATTGTAAGTCCGAGTCAAGCTAATTATGTCTAAAAAACGGTTAAAATCATTTTGACAAGAATTTGTACTGCACCGTTTTCGAGCACGAAAAGAATATTGATCTAAGTCATATGTTCGAGAAATTTCGATTACTGTGTCATTTTGAGTTTACTGCGGGTCAAGCTAAATTTATCGAAAAAAAAAAGGCTCTTACTATTTTGAATCAATTTTGTATTTTTTCGTTTTAGGCTTCAAGAAGACCAATAGGCTGGATTGCATGTTCATAAACATTCGATTAGTGGGTCATTTGGGTTCACATTGGGTCAAAATTCAAATTAATTGCATCTAAAAAAGCGTCTCAAACGATTTAAGCAAAATTTTCCATTTCAGGCCACAAGATATTATACCAGAAAATCATTGGGAAAGATTGGAAAATATCATATTCAAGAAATTTTGATGAATGGATCATTTTTGGTCAATGTGGGTCCGGGTCAAACTAATAGTATCGAAAAATCGGTTCAAAGTACATTGAGAAAATTTTATATTTTATCGTTTTAGAATGGATAAGATAGATCACTGGGATAGATCACATGATCGAAGAAATTTAGTGGGTGACAATGGGTCAAACAATTTTTATTATTATTATTGTCAGGTTCCTAGAAGACATCTGCCCTGAATTAGAAAGGAATGACATTTCCTTATCTGAATATTTTATGTCTTGTGTGTTGTGTATTTGTGAAGCTCGAAATACCTTTCTTTCTTTTCTATAATAACGAATGACAGATGTTGACACAGGTGTGCAGATGACGCACTCGTTGATGAATGAAAGTGATGGCCGCGGGGCGTGCCTCAGCTGTCATCTAGCTATTGGAGTGATGTGTAAACAGGAGATGTCATGACTCAAGGTTGGAGTGCGGAATTGAACCAATGGAGGAACTCTAAGAGGCCCTGCTGGGGGAAGGAAGATCTCTGACAAGGTCAACTCTGGACGGAGAGGTTGGAGACAGTTCTCGCTTGGCGTTGACACCGATAGGTCGCTCAGGATTTGTGGTCCTGTTGGATAGTGTATATTTTGAGCGTGGGACAAGGCGTCCCGGTGGATAGTGTTATAGGCCGAGAAGTGAGGCCTAGTACCCTTGTGTATTGAGATTCCGCAGTAATCTCTGATAAAACGTATCCAACGTGCGTTGAGTGGGAGGAAGAAAGTGTAAGCTGAACGGTACACAACCAACGTTTAGTGTAGTTAATTTAATGTTGAACCGGATCATCTATATCCGAGTTGTAATTGTAGATAGTTGTAAATATTGTTTCTTGTGTACATATCTATATCTTAAATAAACTGTTAGTTCAGTTCATTAACAGCGTCAGTGTTATTTTACCCAATCCTCACAGCAGGTGACCGATATCACCCATTAATATCAGTGGTGGCAGCTTAAACTACCTAGGACATTCTTCTAAGTTTGGTGGACTGAGAGGAGCGTCCGACAAATTGTTGGCAGCGTCGGGATAGAATCGCCTGAAACCAGTGACCAGCGAGCCGTGTTGCAGTCTGTTAATGCCAGAGTATCCAGTGGAATTCTTGTGTGGTCGTGCCATATCGTCGAGTATGTGCTAAAGCATCGTGCCGGATCGTCGATTGTATGCTAAAGTGTCGTGCCGTATCGTCGAATGTGTGTAAAGTGTCGTGCCGTAGCGTCGAATGTGTGTAAAGTGTTGTGCCGTATCGTCGAGTATGTGCTAAAGTATCGTGCCGGATCGTCGAGTGTGTGATAAAGTATCGTGCCATATCGTCTAGTGTGGACTAAAGTGTTGTGCGTATCTTTATTAGAAAGAACTAAACTGAACTGTTGTGCCGTATTACCGCTACATCGTGGAGCTATCTGTGAATAGAAGAGTACCCCACCAAATAAAGTATAAGGTAAGGTGTTTTGATCATTCATTTCTTCTGACATCTCGAACCAAATTGTATTGTTGTATAATTAATAGTAATTTAAGTAAATTGTCTATGTAATTTATGTGCAATGAAATAATTGTGTTCAGATAGGTGTAAAGAATTAGTAACCATATTGCTATTGTTTTAAAGAAAGGTCATAATAATTTGAGATGATAATGGTATGCTATTTATAATGATATTAGTGAACTAAATTAATGCATTAAATCTAAATTATTGTTAAAGTAATTGTTAAATGAAGCAATACTGTTTAAATTTTAAGAGTTGCATTATCAAAATTCTAAGCAAATGAAAATTTTAATTGGCCAATACTAGTGAGAAAGAAAAAAAAAAAAAAAGGCCCAAAAGAGAGCCATAGTGAAAAAAAAAAAAGGCTCAAAAGAGAGCCATAGTGAGTAAAAATAAAAGTAAAGATTTTCAGTATATTTGTTTTAAGTGTAAGAACCAGTATTGAGTTCGGAAATATTTTATGAGGATAATTGTAGAAATTTATGTATGCATGTTGTACAATTTTTCTTTATGTGGATTTCTTGATTGACATCAATACTTCTATTCAATATCAACGTATCAGTATGATTATGTAAATTGTATGTTGTTATCTAAGTGTATACATTGAGACCTATATTGCATAGCAGTCAAATCGAATTATTGTTTTACTTTTTTGTTTTATTGGAAGTAAATTGTGTGATATCAATGGTTGAGGAAAATTAGAGTATTCAGTAGGTTAATTAGAAATGAAATGTATTGATTATCTGAAGGGTATTAATTAGTTTAATAAGTGGAGAAATATCCGTACTAAGTTAGAAATTTAGGAAATATTAAGTTGGTAGGTTTAACTATTCTTGTGGGGTGGTTATAACAATCGGTGAAGGTATGGCTTTCTTATTGAAACTAAAAAAGGTTGATCTTCAGGTGATAGCTGAAGAATTGGGTGTTGAATTCGTGGAAGATGATACCAGAATTCAGCTTAAGAAAAAGATAATGGACAGTGATGAGTATGACGAGGGGGTTATTAAGGAATTATCTGACGCTATTGTTGCAGAACGATTAGAACAAGAAAAATTAGAACGCGAAAAGTTAGAAAAACAGGAAAAGTTAGAGCGCGAAGAAAAACACGAAAGGTTAGAAAGAGAAGAGAGGATAGAAAAATTAAGGATGGAACATGAATTAGAAATGGAGAGACTAAGGGTTCAAGGTTCGGCAAATAATTCTAATGTTAGGGAATCTAATAATGAAAGTAATATAGAAAAATTGATCAAAAGTGTTAAAACTCTATCTATCAAAGTACCAGAAGGGACAGAGGGATGGAATTTATTTTTCAACAGTTTAGAAAGGGCATTCCAAACTAAAGATGTACCGGAAAACCAGCAGGCCGAAATTCTACTAAATATGTTAGGAGATAAGGCGGATAATTTGTTAATTTATACCACTAAGGAACAAATGGAGAATTATGAGGAATTAAAGGAGTTAGTCCTAAGGGAACATGAGCCAACCCCGAAGGCATGTTTAGAAAATTTCCGGAAAGCTAGGAGAAATCCGAACGAAACCCATGTATTATTTGTATCGCGTTTAATAGCTACGTGGGAAAATTATTGTAAAATTAGAGGTGCGGACACTTATGAAAAGGTCAACCAGTTAATAGTTACTGATAAGCTAATGAGTACGCTAGATGAGGATACTGCAGCATATATTAGTTTAACTCACCAGGGTAAATGGTTAGAAGCTCCTAAAATTGCTAAAGAGTGTGATAATTATTTTGATGCTAAACATAAGTCTTATGCGGTTACGCATAAAAGCTTTAAAGGTAAATATAAGTACGTAAACAATGAAAAAATGAGACCGAGGGAGGATAATAAATTTAGTGGTAGTTGGAGGCAAAAGGGTAGTAATGAGTGTAATTCTTTTCCGGATAGGAAAACAGAGTTTAAGAAGACGAATGATGCTTCAGGGCCTAAATGTTTTAAGTGTGGTTTGAGAGGTCATTACCAACGTTTTTGTAATAAAGTGGGTAATGAGGGAACTAATAATGGCAATAAAGGGCGAGACCAGAAAGCAGGTGTTCATAAGATTATGGTGAAAGAAAATCAAGAGTTACCTAATGGGGCTATTGTGGCTAGAATATCGGCAAAGGCCGAGCAGAAAACTAATGTTATTGGTGAGAAATTAAATAAACTTGAGAAAATTGAAGTTAGTGTTATTGGGCAAAAAGCAAAGGGATTGATTGATTCTGGATGTGAGATTAGTGTTGTTCATAAAGATTTAGTACCGGAAGAGAAATTAAAGGGAGCGGGTAGTATTTATTTACAAGGGTTATTTGGTGAAGCTGTTAAATCACCGTTAGTTAAACTACCGCTAGCTATTCCGCAATTCGGGCAAACTAATATTATTCATCAGGAAGTACTTTGCGCAGTAACTGATAATATTAATGAGCAAGTAATTTTACATCCCGAGGTGATTAATGAGTTGTCAGGTGTCAATCTTGAGGAGCCATTGATAGAGTCCGAAGAATTAAAAAGTTCCGAAATTATTATTGATAACTCGAATGAAAAGGAAGATGTAAGTAACGATAGCTGTAATGTTTACGTAATAGACGCGAGATCGCAAAATGTACAAAGTCAGGATCCAGAAAAAACTGAAACGGAGGAAAATAATGAATCTATTGTTAGTAACTCAGATATGTTTAAGAAATCCCAGTTGGAATGTAAAGAATTAGAGAAAGCTTGGGAATTAGCTAAAAAGGAAAAAGGGGATTATTATATTGTAAACGGATTATTGTATCATAAAGAGAAATTGTTAGGCGAAACTATAGCGCAATTAGTAGTACCCAAGGTAAGAAGGGAAGAAATCTTAAAATTAGCGCATTCATCGGTATTTGGAGGGCATCATGCAGCCAAGAAAACGTTGCAGAGAATAAGGTATTCTTTTTATTGGGAGGGAATGGCAAAAGAAGCTAAACAGTTTTGTGAATCATGTTTAGAGTGCCAATTGACTAGAGGGGTTAAAGTAAATGATAGAGCTCCTATTTCCCCAGTGTCGCGGCCGGAACTTCCATTTCAGGTTGTTAATGTTGATTTAATTGGGCCTATTGATCCTAAAAGTTCACAAGGGCATCGGTATATACTGACTTTAATTGATCAGCATACCAGATGGGCGGATGCGATCCCTCTAAAAAGTTTAACTGCTAAAACTGCGTGTGAGGCGTTACTTCAAATATTTATGAGAACAGGAATTCCTAATGTAATTGCCTGCGACAATGGAACCAATTTTACTGCCGACTTAACGAAAGAATTTGAGAAAAGGTTAGGTGCTAGTCCAAGATTTTCGACTCCACAGTATCCACAGTCCAACGGACTTGTGGAACGATTTAATCAGACTCTTAAACGTATGCTACATCATACGATTAGGGAAGAAGGAAAAAAAATGGCATGAACAAATACCATTTATATTATGGGCGTATAGGGAAGTCCCAAATTCTACGACGGGAATCGCACCTTTCCAGTTATTATATGGTAGAGCGCCGGAGGGTCCGTTATCGATTCTCAAGTCGTCATGGGCAGGAGAAAATAAGGGAGCGCAGTTAGATACTACGCCGATTCATGAGTACTTGGATAAACTTAAGAACCGCTTAGAAAGAGCCGCAAATGAGGCAAAATTGTCGTCTGAGGTTCAACAAAATAGAATGGCGTATCATTATAATTTAAGGTCAAAAGAAAAAACGTTTGAGGTAGGCGATAAAGCTATACTGTTAATCCCCGATTCGACTAATAAGTTATATTCTAGGTGGCAAGGGCCGGCAACTATTGTAGAAAAACTAAACCAGCATTCGTTTATTGTTCAGTTAGCCGACGGGAGTAGGAAGCATGTGCACCAAAATAAGATAAGAGAATTTATCGCTAAATGTAATATAGTTAATATTGTTTTCGAAGGTGATGAGGAATTTGGAGAAGTTGGGGAAATTCCTATTTTGAACCGGGATCAAGAGATAGAACGGGATATTGAGAGGTTTGAAATAAAAGGGCTATCTACATAGGCGTAACTAGAGAATTTTTCTAGGGGGGGCCACGACCCCAGCTATTTGATGATTTTTAAACAATAATTGTAAAAACTATTATTGTTTGCAAAACAACATTAGTGTGACAATGTTGTTTTATAGTAAACTGTTTGATAATTTCCAACCAATAATAGTATTAGTAACTAGTCGGATGTGGCAATTCCAAAACTTTCTTTTTTTGATTTATTTTAAGATTCACTTTTGCTCTCAAACGCACTAAACTGGGAAATTCTCTTATTTAGAAACTATATTAAATCCCATGACTGAGATTTTTTGATAAATGCAGAAAATATTACAAAAACTGCAGTCAAAGTCAGTCTTTTGAACCGAATTTTCCAAAGCGGGAAATCTGGGAACGAAAAAAAGGGGCATGCTGAGAAAATAATTGTCGATAAATCAAATTCTAATGAATTCAGAGAAAAATGAAGGCATTCGGCATCTTATACAATATCTTCAAAAATTATCTCAGCAAGTTTCATGTTTTTACTTTTATAAATGAATCTGGAAATGTATAGGAAAATTGAGCTGCTGAGAGAAAAAAAACATTTTTTCGAATACACCCTTAATGCGTCAAAGTTTACTACCTTAGTGCCAAAATTAAATGGCAATTTATGATCATTGTGAAGATTTTAAAGACATGAAATTTTTTGCATTAGTTCTTAAAACAAGACTATTGCGGAAATCTGAAAAAATGCAACATAAAAGCGCCACCTGTTGGGCGATTCATACCAAAACATAAACAGCAACAATATTTATCAAGCTATACTTGAATGTGAAGTTTGGTGAAGTTCACTGATTAGTTCTTAAAATAGAGCTATTGCAGGAATCGAGAAAAATTCAGCATTGCAGTGCCACATAATGGGAGATTGACAACAAAACATGAACAAAACTAGTTCATTTCATGGATTTACTGAATCTAAAGTTTGAAAAAAAATTCGTGCACCTGAGAACCTGAGATAGAGCTATTGCGCAAATCGTGAAAAATGCAACATAGCAGTGCTACCTGTAGAGCAATTTACACCAAAATGCAAACAACATCGATCCATGTTGAGAACTAACTGAATATGAAGTTTAAAGGAAATCCGTGTTTTAGTTATGGATATACAGCTGTTGCGAAAATCGTAAATAATGCACCATAGCAGCGCACCTGTCGAGCGATTTGCACCAAAAACTAATCAGTATCAATCTATATCAAGAACTACCTGATTATAATTTTTAATTAAATTCCGTGCGATAGTTCTTGAGATAGAGCTATTGCAAAAGTCGTGAAAAATTTAGCATACCAGCGCCTTCTGTTGAGCGATTTACACAGAAACCAATACAATATCAGTTCATGTTAAGTACTGACTGAATCTGAAGTTTGGTTGATATCCGTGCCTTAGTTCTTCAGATATAGCTGTTGCGTTAATCGTAAAAAAAAGGAAGCATAGAAGCGCCATCTGTTGAGTGATTTGCAACAAAAACTAATCAGTATGAATTTGTATTAGGGACTACCTGAATATAAATTTTTATTACATTCCGTGCATTAGTTCTTGAGATAGAGCGTCCACAAAATTTATGTCACATATAGACAGAGTCAGATTCACATATACACAAACAGACATTTTGTAAAAACTTGTTTTTACTAAAAACTAGGAATCTCTGATCCCTAAAACGGGTAAATCCGACAAAAACCGGAATTCGAAAATTTCTACGAATTCAATATTTTCTTCCGTAAAGTTAGAAAAAAGTAAAAATAGTTTTGTTAGAACTGATAATACGCAGAGGAAAGCTCACTTGTTAATACATTCCTGAAAGCGTATAATCTATCAAAGAAACTAATTGGATGAATCTTTCTTCTGTCTTTAGTTGCTATCAGATTCAAAAAATTTACGAACAACAAACTTTTCAACCGATTTTAATTCCAACTTTTCCCGTTCAAAGAGAGAAAAAGGTTATAATTATTTGCACAAAGTTGGAGGAATAGCAAGAAAACCAATGCTACTAGTACCAGCCGTTAATATTTATCGGCTATTCCTATCAATCGCTTATCTCTGATCCGTTGAAATGCTCGATGTACAATGAAAAGTCTCGGCTAGCAGAGATTTTTTTGGAACTGCAGAAAAAAGTTGGGGGACATTGCTGTTTGTTATCACACTGGGTGTTGTGAGGATATTTCGCGAAAAGTTGGAGGAAATCAAGTGTTGGCTCAAAAATCTTTCGAAATGTTGGTGAATCTAATAGTTGCTTTATTCATCAAGTTTTCGATTCAAAACAGTGGCTGGGGGAGATAATGGTGCTTATATACAACACAGTCGCCATTTAAAAATATATATATGTATAAATTAGTTAATGAGTTATAAGCAATTTTGATCGCATGACAACCACTTTTCCTCCTTTTTGTCTCTACCATGTCGCAAATTCGTTTCAAATCATCCACTGTGAGAATCGTCTTCTGAAAGATCTTATCAAAGAATGAAGAACATTTCTCACTTACATAGCTTTTTAATCCTGAATCTAGGAAAAAAAAGTTAGAGGAAAAAATGACATAAACTAAAAAAGCGAAAAAAAAAAGTGACACAGGAAAAATGATACTGGAAAAAAGGGACAAGGAAAAAAAGTTGCCGGGAAAAAAAAGTGACAAAGAATTGATTTTAGGGATTTATTATTGATTTTGGGGATTTATTGGTTAAGTATGAAAGGGGGGTGGGGGGAGGCTCTTAATTTAGGTAAATGGGTTTTTCATGCTAAATTAACTGTTTTGGTTCAATTTTTGGATATACGTTCATACTGAAAAGATGCTTGTTTGATTAGTTTTGGGAATGGACGATTACCCCCCCCCCTCCGTTCTAAATAAGATGAATGAGTTTTTAAGCAGAATTATTCAACGTGTGTCAAATTTTGGATATAGGTTCTTTCTGACAAGGCTTATATATAGTATTGTGGTGTCGTGTCCTCAGCTTCTCTTTATTGAGTTGGTTTATTTGTTAAGGTCATCAATAACACATTTTTAGTTCAAGTTCTTTATTAGAACTGTAGATCAATTAATAAAAAATAAGTAAAACGACATTACAACTACATAGGAGCCACACTCCAATATTACATTTCGCTTAGCACATCTAAGCCACCTTACATCTATGTACTCTCTAGAAAATTAACAGCACATGTCTTTCTTCCAACTGCTTCCTTCCCTCTCTACACTCAACAATCCCATCCCTCAGCTCATTGCCACTAGACCAGTGAAATCATTTTCTAGTTCCTTGAGGTCAATTGCAGCTATTCTTCTCAGTTTTAGAATGAAGATACTTTCACCCTTTTCACAATGGGATTTCGCTATCTATCTTCTGCTCAGATTAAAGTTGTCAGTACGTCGTCGCAGTATATAATGTCCGAAGAATTTTGGGAATTTAATGGTAAAGTATAAAAGAGGAACGCGGGATAACCTCTCTTAAATTAAACAAATGGCTTATTACGAGAATTATTCGATTTGCTTAAAAATTTGAATGTAGGTTCATTATGATAAGGGGTATCCCTAAATAGTTATGGGGTTCTTTTGCTAATTAAAATGTGGAAGGACGGGCGATTATTCCCCCCTTAAATTTGATAAATTGTTTTTATGCACAATTATCCGATGTATTTCAAATTTTAGATATAGGTTCTTTCTAATAAAATAAAATCCCTGAATAGTTTTAAGGGTTTGTTTACAAATCCTCAATAGCTGTTTGAATTTAAAACTATGGTTTATGTTTCTGTATAGCATTTTTCAGTATTCTATAAATATCCTAACAAAGAAAAAAATATCCTGTTTTTATTAAAATCATTTTTTTTAATTTAAATTTGTTTTTTAATTTTTTAAGCGTTCAAACACTGAAGATCTATCAAGAACTACAGATTTCTAAACAATTAACTTTTTAATTACTAACATAAGCTATTAATAAAAAACTATTATCATTACTATTACTACTACAAATTAGTGAATTCACTAGTTCATTCGTTCGTGACACATAACATAGTTTATACATTCAAATTTTCTAACATATATTTTTTTAAATGTTTTATATTATACTTTGTGATGTGTAATATGAAACATTTATTAGTAAAAATCCAGTTTTAAATGATAAATATTCGGCGTAAATTAAAATGACAATTACAACAAATGATTTAGCATATTACTTTTTTCGCAAGTAAAAAATAAATAAATAAATAAATAAACTAGTTTTAAATGCAAAATGAATTGCAATAATTATAAGGAAAAAGGTAAAATGTGTTATGTTTTCTGGCGTAATTGTTTTCAATCATTAAATTAAAAAAATAAAGAAAATTTCTTTTTATTTGTTATTTGCGTTCGTTGCATTCAACTCGCTTTTTAACACTAGAACGCCCGGAAATTCTACTCAAGTTTGAAAATAATATTTCTCACCAGAATTTTTATTCAAAATTATTTAATTGATTTATTTAACGTAAATTTGCGTGGATTAGATTTAAATTATTTCAAGAAAATTTTTCTGGTTCGAATTGAAATTTAGTTACATGATTGGAGTCGAATCGACTCCATCCGGGCGTTCTAGTGTTAATTTACTTGGGCATTTTTGCGGCAAACCTTTACCAAGAAATCCCCTGATCGTCAAATTTCCTAAGAGTCTAGCCGCCCGCGATATGTACCAGACATCCAAAATTTGAAGCAAATCTGATAATTCTGCGTAAAAAGCCATTTTTTTTATTTAAGGGGGATTATCCTCTGTTTCTCCCTCTATAATTAGCTATTAAATCCTTGAAACTATTCAGAGATTCACCTTATCAGAAAGAATCTATATTTAAAATTTGAAATACATCGGATAATTCTGAATAAAAACCGACTTATCGAATTTGAGAGGGAAATAATTGCTTGCCCCCTCCTCACTTTAATAAGCATAAGAACCCCCATAACTAATCAGAAATAAGTCTTATCATAATAAACCTATGACTAAAATTCGAGGTAAATCGGATAATTCTGCGTAAAAAGGCATTTATTTAACTAGGAGGGATTACTCCCCGTCCCTCCCTCTTTATACTTAGCCATTAAACCCTTAAAACTATTCAGGGATTTACCTTATCAGAAAGAACCTATATATAAAATTTGAAATACATCGAATAGTTCTGGATAAAAACCGATTTATCTAATTTGAGAAAGGGGTAATTACCCGTCTCCCCTTTATAATAAGCAAAAGAACCCCATAACTAATCAGAGATACGTGAGATACGTCTTATCATAATGAACCTATGTCCAAAATTCCAAGCAAATCGGATAATTCTGCGTAAAAAACTATCAATTTAATTTAAAAGAGGCTTCCCCCGTCTACTTTTTTCTTAACAATTAAAGTCCCAAAACTCTTCAAAAATTATAATATAATGTGTATAATCCTTATCAGAAAGAACCTATATATATATATATATATATATATATATATATATATATATATATATATATATATATATATATATATATATATATATATATATAAGAGACACGTTGTATAATTCTGCTTAAAAATCCGTTTATCTAATTTAGGTCGTATGGGGTGGGGGGTGGTAATCATATGTCCAAAAATTGAACCAAAGCAGTTAATTCATCATGAAAAACACATTTATCTAAATTAAGAGCCTCCCCCCCATCCCCTCTATATACTTATCTAATGAATCCCCAAAATCAATTCCTTGTCACTTTTTTTCCGGTAATTTTTTTTCCGAGTCATTTTTTTTCGCTTTTGTAGTTTACGTTACTTTTTTCCGGTCACTTTTTTCCGTTTACCCACTTGCCTATTTCGTGCGTTTTTTAAAAAAAAAGAATTAATAAAACAAGTTGGAAATTGCACATGAAGCCTAGCAAATGAGGTGCGTTCGTACGATAACGAAGTTTTAAAAATATTTAGATCTTGCTGTTATAGTAGACAGCACTTCGGATATAGTATAGTGGTCAAAATCTTTTTCTTTTTGGTACTTTTGTAAATATACATAGACATACAACTTTTATTACACCTCAGCAACGTATACCATATTCATAAAAGTGAAATAGATGAATATAATTAAAACACGCCCCAAACAATAAATCCTCGTATATCATTATGTAGGGGAATATTTTTGAGTGGCCGTGTAAATAAATAATATATATATTTTGTAGCATAGATTGTAAAGACGGATGGACTGACAAACTGAACGACGAATATAAGTGCTAGTTTTTTATACAATTACGGACGCACTTAAAATTATTCATATCTTGATGTAATAGTACACAGTATTTCGGATACAGTATATTAGCCAAAATCTTTTGTGTGACCCTGTAAATACTATCTGCTTTCTTTTATACAGAAAATAACTTGTAACAGTCTTCAGTAACATATATCAATCTCATAAAATTTTAAATAGTTTATTACAATTAAAATGCTCACTAAACAATGTTCTCTCTATACCATTATGTAATGGAATACTTTTGTCTGGCCTTGTAAATCAGTATCAAATGTTCTTTGTACCACAGATTATGCAAAATGTATATTATAATATGTACTCATTAGATGCATATCAATTTTATTGTGTTCGAATGAGTGTAACATCATTAAAATGCATTCGAAACTTTTCCCCATTGACTGTAATATAACGGAATACTTTTGATTGTACCTGTAATTATTCTATCCATCCGATTTTCATTAAATTTGAAATGGCTCGACAAAATTATGTAATAATTATATATTTTAAATTTCAAACGATTAAAATGCATTTGAAACTTCTTTCCCTAGTGACCGTAATGTAACGGAATAATTTTGATTGTCCCTGTAATTGATCTATGCATCGGAATTTAATAATTATGCATTTTAAATTTCAAATGATTCGGTTGGGTAGTTTTTGCATTGTTATATGCAGACGGATGGACAGACGGACAAACAGACTGAACGACAACTATAGGTGCTACGTATTTACATAATTACGAACGCATCTAAAAATTGTTTGAAAATAGTGCCTTTGGATTTGAGAACAAACTTAATAAAAGGATAATATACGAAAACTGTAACGTTTATGTAAATATCTTTCGAGAAACTTAAATATAAATGAATTATATACTTTTTAAATATACCTGGATTTAATGAATGCTTGAAGGAATTCAAAGATTTAAAAAAAATGATCTCATATATCCATCTTTTTCATAATTTTCTTCTCTGAAGAGGATTTAATATTAGTCATAGCGAAACGCACAATAAAAGAAAAAAAACACCTTAGCACTACAGCAACTAACAACAGAAGCATGTGTTTTTGTGTTTTTCCTAGAATTTGAGAGTTCAGGCCCGTTTCCAAAAAAAAGAGCAAGAAACAGATGTAACTAATTAAGACTCCCCAATGTTGCAGTATTGAAAAACCCGAGAAAGTGACAGGAAATGACCATTTCTTTTAGCCTTCGGCTGATTTCCAATCGTACAAGTGAATGCAGTCCTCTTTCAAAAGGAGTGACCGGTTTTGTTAAAAGCTGATACTGTTACCATGTGCTGTTGGGGGTGATCGATAAGTAAGAAATAATTGTAAAAAAGTGAGAAAAGAGACTAAATCTGAAAAATATAGACTTAAGACAAATGCAAAAAATAGACAGTTTAACGTCCCACTCTGAGACAAGTATAATCTCTCGAAAAAATAAAATTTTTACGTTCTAAGATTACCACAAGAGTTTAAAATTCTAGGGGGGGCCGTGGGTTGTCTGGGGTGGGCCCGGCCCACCCGGCCCCCCCGATAGTTACGCCTATGGCTATCTAATAGTCAAGTCAAAGATTTAAAGTCCATTTTGAGGGAAAATAAAGAAGTGTTTATGGGTCCTGTACGACCAGCGGAAGTAGGGGAACATCGTATTGATCTGAAACCGGGTGTAGAAAGGAAAAAACCAAAGTTATATAGCGTGCCGGTAGCTTATAAAGAGGAAGTGGATAGGCAGATTCGGGAATTATTAGAATTAAATCTAATCGAACCGTCGAATGCTGAAATTAGCCATCCAATTGTTTGCGTTGCGAAAAAAGATGCAACTGTCAGAATGTGTATTGATTACCGAGCTTTAAATTCTGTAACGCAGGTTCCCACCTTCCCGATGAAAGATTCCCAAGAAATTATGTATACCGCAGGGGCGGCTAAATATTTATCTTCAATAGATTTATTGAGGGGTTATTGGCAAATTAAAACGGCTGAGGATTGTAAACCTCTGACAGCTTTTACGACGCATAACGAAACTTATCAGTGGCGTACAATGCCTTTTGGATTATCAGGGGCTGCTGCTACGTTTCAAAAAGACATGAATGAGGTTCTCCAAGGTCATCGGAGGTATGCAGAAGCATATATTGATGATGTCATCATTTTCTCCGATACCTGGGAAGAGCATTGTGAGCATGTCAGGGCTGTCATTGAAGAGTTGAAAAATAGAAATTTTACGATTAGACTAGACAAATGTAAATTTGGAGAGAAATTGACTAAGTTTTTAGGTCATGTTATTGGGGGTGGAACTCATGCACCTGATGAGGAGAAAATCGGAGCAATAAGGGACTTAAAGAGACCAAAGACTAAAAAGGAAGTTAGATCAGTTTTGGGATTAATGGGATTCTACCGATCTTATATTCCAAATTATGCTGAGATAGCTATACCTTTAACCGAATTAACCAAAGGAAATGTCAAAAATACTGTACCATGGGATGAAAGGGCAGAAAAAGCATTTAATACTCTTAAAGATGAGTTGTGTAAAGTGACGAGTTTGGCTACACCTATCGTAGGCCGGGAATATCAGCTTCACGCCGATGCTTCCGACCTTGCAGTAGGATGTTGTCTTACTCAAAAAGATGAAAAAGGTCAGTTTAAACCTATAGCTTTTGCCAGTCAGAAATTGTCAGGGGCTCAGCGTGCTTGGCCGAGTATAGAGAAAGAGGCTTGGAGTGTTCTCTTCGAGTTGCGGAAGTTTGAAAAGTGGACTTATGGATCTCAAATTGAGGTCATTACCGATCATAATCCATTAAAATTTCTCATGGAAACAACCCCAAGGTCGCCCAAACTCACTAGGTGGGCTCTAGCCTTGCAACGCTGGAACCTGAGCATTTCTCATCGTCCCGGAGTTCAACATTTGAATGCTGATGCAATTTAGAGGCTACAGAGAAAGAGCTGTTAATAACAACCAGTTACTAGCCCATCAGTATCAATGTCAAAATAGTAGACAACCTTAAAGGATGTCATCACATGTCTAATTTTTTTTTGTGTGTGTGTAAATAATTTTTTTTAAGTTTTGTGTTTATAATAGTAAATGAGCATGTGTATTGTTTATGCAATAGTAGTATTAGTATAAGGTTCAGTAGAGATGTCAGTAGAGAATGTTCAGACACCTGAAAATGCCTATGTAATATTTAGAACGAAGAAATCTGCAAAGAGACTATTGAACTCTTCCGTAATATTATTATATGTTTGGGGAAAATTAGCCCCTAAGAGACATATTTTCCGCTAAGGTGGGGGGTGTCAGGTTCCTAGAAGACATCTGCCCTGAATTAGAAAGGAATGACATTTCCTTATCTGAATATTTTATGTCTTGTGGGTTGTGTATCCGTGAAGCTCGAAATACCTTTCTTTTTTTTCTATAATAACGAATGACAGATGTTGACACAGGTGTGCAGATGACGCACTCGTTGATGAATGAAAGTGATGGCCGCGGGGCGTGCCTCAGCTGTCATCTAGCTATTGGAGTGATGTGTAAACAGCAGATGTCATGACTCAAGGTTGGAGTGCGGAAATGAACCAATGGAGGAACTCTAAGAGGCCCTGCTGGGGGAAGGAAGATCTCTGACAAGGTCAACTCTGGACGGAGAGGTTGGAGACAGTTCTCGCTTGGCGTTGACACCGATAGGTCGCTCAGGATTTGTGGTCCTGTTGGATAGTGTATATTTTGAGCGTGGGACAAGGCGTCCCGGTGGATAGTGTTATAGGCCGAGAAGTGAGGCCTAGTACCCTTGTGTATTGAGATTCCGCAGTAATCTCTGATAAAACGTATCCAACGTGCGTTGAGTGTGAGGAAGAAAGTGTAAGCTGAACGGTACACAACCAACGTTTAGTGTAGTTAATTTAATGTTGAACCGGATCATCTATATCCGAGTTGTAATTGTAGATAGTTGTAAATATTGTTTCTTGTGTACATATCTATATCTTAAATAAACTGTTAGTTCAGTTCATTAACAGCGTCAGTGTTATTTTACCCAATCCTCACAGCAGGTGACCGATATCACCCATTAATATCAGTGGTGGCAGCTTAAACTACCTAGGACATTCTTCTAAGTTTGGTGGACTGAGAGGAGCGTCCGACAATTATTATTAGAAAATGGCTCTAACGAATTTGATTACATTTCGTATTCTATCTATTTCGAACTCGAGAAGACAATTGGGTAAGGTCGCATGCCCCAGAAACTTCGATTAGTGGGCCTATTTGGGTCCAGTGGGTTTGGGTCAAGATAATTTTATCTAAAAAACCGAATAAATTTCGTGTGCCATCGTTACGGGGCTTAAGAAGAACATTGAGTTAGATTGCATGCTCGGAAAAAAAAAAAAAAAAAAAAAAAAAAAAAATGATTAGTAGTGGGTGGTCATTTTGGATCACTATGGCTCAGATCAAGCTAATTATATCGAAAATAGCAAGAATGATGCAATCAGAATACTATATCGATTTGAGGCCAATGCTAATTTTGAACGAGCATAGATCGGTCATCCCCGCTAGTTTATATAATACGCTAATGTGACGATTCCGGTTTTCTCCTCATCTTCGAGAAAAGGAACTTATGACTACCACGATAGGCTTAAGTATTTAAATGCCCTTATGTGATTGTTCAACATATGGAAATATACACATAATCTGCATTGTATTATATCTATTCCTCTTCTTTTTCACCAAAATCTTCAAAAACTATCCGATTTTAATGTTTTAAATTCGAAATTAAAAATAACGGAAAACAAGCTATTATGAGCAATGGATAACCAAATATAAAAAAACCAACACTATTTTGGTGTCATCTATTGACAATCGATATAAATAAAAGAACTTATAGTTAAAAAAAAAAAAAAAAATCAGTGTTGAATTCGGACACTTTTCTCCGGGAGGGATATTTCTGTCTCCGGGGGGTGGACATTCTATCGTTCCGGGGGGAGAATTATCCATTTTGACCACTGAAAACACAAAATCTCAAAATTTCTGGGGGTGGGACATTTCAATGCTCCGGGGGGGGGAAATGTTCTCCCCCGGGCTACCCCCTGAATTCAACACTGAGAAAAATGCAGGAGATAATGATATAATTCGATATCTATTTTTTAAACTTCGGTTATGTGATTTTAGAATTTTGTTCAATATAAATAAACTTGATATTATAATTTAAATATTGTCTTATAAATTTTAAAAGCTTAACACTCACCCGCTTTTATTTATTTATTTATTTATTTATCATTATTTTTTTTGTTTGTTTGCACTATTAGTAAAAATATTTTTTTTCTTTTTTTTTTCTTTTCTTTCTTTTTCTCTCTCTCTCTCTCTCTCTCTCTTTCTTTCTTTTTTTTTTTTTTTTTCTCCAGATGTAATTGAATTATATTATGAGCATATTTTAGTATGACTGAGAATTATTATTTTTTTTTTTTACATTCTCTTTTTAAATTACAATTTTATTTTAACTAAAAAGTTATGTTCTAATGTTACGAAGTTAAAAATCAAAATTTTATTTTTATTGATATAATTAATATATGTAGTATATAGTGTTATATATTCCTTGCATTTTAATTACTTTTTTTTAAACAAACATGAGTTTTATTTTCAATGCAATTTAATTTCAGGTGGACATAAGCTAATCTCTTAAGAATTGATGAAACTGAATTAAAATTTTACGAAAGAAATAATAAAAATAATAATTTTGATTTTATTTATAGCCAATGAAATTTTAAAGTTATATAGCTAGAGCGTCGATTAAATACTTTTATAATTTCGTTCAATATAAATAAAATGAATATTAGGATTTTAATTTAGTTTTATTAGTTTTTAAGAACTTAACATTTATTCCCTTAATTTTTTTTTTTTAAATTGTATGCATTATGAAAAGTTTTTCAGCTGTAATTTAATTATGAGATTGCATTTGCATGACGGGAAATTATTTTTTTCATTTTCTCTTATTAAATTACGATTTTATTTTCACTCCAAAGTTATGTTCGAATGTTATTACATTAAAAATCGAAATTTTATCTGCATTGATATAATTAATATACATAGTACAAGGTGTTACAGATTTCTTTTATTTTAATTACATTTTGTAAGAAATATAAATTTTATTCACAATTCAATGAAATTTTCAGTGGACGTAAGCTAATCTCTGTGTTGATTTATTTCATAAATTGAACATTAATAATAATAAAAAAAAATTATCCTCACCATTTGTATTTATAGAACTCATTTGTCATTTTTAAAATGTTCTTTTCTACAATACAAACTCTTCAATAACAAGATCTTCATTTGCATGACATCTTGTTAAAAAGAAACGCAGATCAACATTCCGTCATTTATTGACGGGGTTTATATACTAGTCATTTAACAGTTTATTATATCAAAATAAATTCTGAAACATCACTGAATAATGTTTATAGTTTACTTTAAACACGCCCTTTATATCAAACAGATAAGTGCAAAATTAGAAGAATTATACTGATTGTAAGAAGTCTTATCATTGCCACATTCTCAGTGTCTTGTCTATCCTTGATAACGCAGGGTGGGTTTCTTATTGATGTAATCAACATGCAAACAAGGCGCAAGATAAAGAATCTTTCAGATCTAACTTCATTAGAGAAATTTTCTGAATTTTAAACAATTTTAATGATAACAATAAATTGAATTTTATAAGTTATTTGGAATATAAAATCATCATAAAAACCGATGCTTCTTATGAAACCGTAGCTAGCAAAAAAATTAAACATATCTTTTTAAATTTATATAAGTTACATGTTTCTAGAAGAGGCAAAAGAATACTTTATAGGAGTAAGTTGCGTTTTAGGCTGTTCTCAACTGCTCCACTCAACAAGCACAAAATGTTTTGACACATACTTACAAGTTCATTTTTAACGAAAAGATATCAAATTGGAAGACCTGATTGTGGAAGCGATTTGAAATCGAACTATGTTTTCCATTTTATGATCAACGAATTACCTATTGAGTTATGCATATAAGCAAACTATAGGGGAGAGTGGGGATACTTGAGCATAGGGGATACTTGAGCCACCCCTATTATCTCTACAGTTGGTTAATTTTTCTTTCTAAAACTGCCAATATGATAACATATTTATAGTTCTGAACATGTAAAAAAGAAATCACACATCTTGGTACCATTTTGAAAGTATAGTGATTAATAGTTGTCTTTTCCCTATCTAAAGTAAATATTTGGGTGCATGGTTTTTTTGTTTTTTTGTAATCAAAGTTTTGTTTAAAGTTGCGACTATATACATACATTCAATAAGCATAATTTTAATTGTATTTTGAGTCTAAAATAGTTCTAATTGCTGCATGCTTTATTTAGTAAAACTCTGGGAAACAAAAATAGTGATAGTGGGGATACTTGAGCCAATGAGAGTGGGGATACTTGAGCCATGTCTTAACCATCCCCACTAGAAATTAAACATGGGTGAAACAAACAAAAAATAAAATTCCATCCTTATATTCACTAATAGATATTTTTCTGGAGAAAAGGGAGAATAATTTTTCATTTTATTTTTCTTTTTCTTAAAAAAATAACGACCTAAAAATGTTTAAAAATGTATATTTTTTAAATGAAAATGTCTATTTTATTTTTTGATTTGGCTAACAAAATAGCCTGTCTAGATAAATGTAAACATAGTTTTCAATTTAACTTTCATTAAATGAAAATAACTTTTTAAAACGGTTTTACAGGCTATAATCTCTAATACTTTAATTAGTTAGGTCCAACATATTAAAATATTTATTTTTTAATATAACATATTAAGATTAGTATTTTATATTGAAATCGTAACCTCTGTTACTGTAACTTTTTTTTTTAATTAAGAAAATTGAAGAAAAATTGGTAAAAAAAGAGCGCACAAAAACAAGAAAAGCAACAAAAATCCCAGTTTAAACTTACCTACATGGAGCCAAAGAGGAAGACAAAATCTTTTCCTGTGAAATCAAAAAAGTGTTTGAAATAGTAGAATGATACATCTGGCTTAAATTCCGACAGCTACGAAACTAAAAGCATGAGTTCGACAATATAATTAGAGGAAAATTCTGTCAATGATGGTGATGATGTGAAAGAGAACCTTCTATTGATGTTTGGTTACTAATAAAATATGCCAGAAAGAAAACTGTAAAAATATTTGTTGGATAAGTGCTTAATATTTTGAAAATGAAATTTGCCCGAAGAATTGCAGATTCCAAATTTAAATGGCTCTGAACTGAGGATGTTTCTACCGTCGTTATAACTCAAGTTCAAATTATCCTTCGACAACCAGTTTTAACGACAAAAAATGATCGTATTACTAGCTTTGTTTTCTCAATTGGTTTTGAAAGACTTTACGTTTCATAATTTATCATTCTGTAAAATGTTTGCGCAAAAATAAAGCGAAAAAAATTACTTTTGTAGATATTTTTCCGTAGTGGCTCAAGTATCCCTTCACTATGGCTCAAGTATCCCCGCCATGGGGATACTTGAGCCATGATGTAAAACAAAAAATAAACATTTATTATACATAGAAAAATAGTTCAAAATTTATTGAAAGTGGTTTTTAGTTGAAGGAAAAATATCAAATTTTCATTTTCAATATTTTATTTTATTCTAAAAAAATATAAAAAATTAAAAAAAATTAAAATTCAAAAAATGGCTCAAGTATCCCCATCTTCCCCTACTTGAATTCATGTACAGAGGAAATTAGAGCTCTATTAGCCAAACTGTAGTCTGGTTATTTAAATCTCGCCTCTTCTTTCGTAGCCATAAAAAACATTCTATCCTGAAAATAAATAAATAAATAAATAAATAAAATAGTATTTTATTGACAAATTGTATTTTTTTTTCAGATACTGTAATTAACTTAATTGTACAAATTTTAATTTTATCAATTGATACAAGCAAAACATCTAGTAAAATAGTGGAACTATTAGTAATAGAACTAATAGTAATACTTTACTTTTAACCAGAAAAAGATAGGTTGCTGCTTTTGCCATATCTATCAACATGAAACAGAATTATATATACTAAGTTAAAAAATCAAACAAAAGTGATGATTTTTTTTTTTTTTTTTCAGGCTAACATGTTTTTTATGGCTACGGAAGAAGGGGCAAAATTTAAATAACCAGACTACAGTATGGCTAATAGCAGGAGCTCTATTTTTCTCTGAACATGAATTTAACTATTGTTTGCTATGCATTGAGTTATAAGCATTTTTGACCACATGATATAGCGTTTTTCTCCCACCGTTAACCGTTTTTTTTTTTTTTTTTTTAAGTTTGCTTTTGAACCGAATTTCCCGACGAAAGGCCAATGGAGGGAGATAAACGCTACGTCACGTGATCAAAAATGCTTATAATTCAATAAGTAATTTATTGATCAAAAAATGGAAAGCACCGTTCGATTCCAAATCACTTCCATAGTCAGATCTTCTAATTTGGTATATTTCCGTTAAAAAATGAATTTGTAAATGTGTCAAAACGTTTTGTGCTTGTTGAGCGGAGCAGTTGAGAACAAACAGCCTCAATTTCAAAAGAAAATATTCAGGGGAGGTGAGAGGGAGCTACCGAATTTGTTACTAGGAAAAATTTTTCGACTTGTATGTGATTTCAGTTATAATAATGAGTTACAATATTCTTTTACATATCTTGTTTCAAACCATATAATAATTCCTTTTCATATATGTCTACTATCTATAAATGTATATCTGTATCATTTCTACCTTTTATTTCCTTATTTTTTGCGTTTTTTCTTACAGCCTCTTTTAGTATGGCACAGCTACGATATAAGTTTGAATTAAAACCCATGCAATTCATTCTTCTTTTGATTCCCATCCTAACACATGAAATCCAAAAACAAAAGTTCTGCTTAAAGCAGTAAAAAACAAAATATTAAAGCAAGGATTTATTAGTTCTACGCATTTCTTACGGCAAGTGAATTATGCACTTGGAAAATTCAGAAATTAAATCTTTCATATCGTTTTTAAATTGCGGAAAATAAATGCTTTGGAAGAAGGATGGCCATCGAGAGTCGCTATATCAACAAGATAATAAACTAGTCGTTGGGAGCCACCGTAATACTTACCCATCATAGAAATGCATAATATAATATTTGAAAATAAAACATGTGTAAACTATTTATAAAATGCATTGTAATTCCAAAACAAAATTTAAACGCAGATCTAAATATTGTTAATATGCATAGTAATGCTGCATTAATAAATTGATGATGAACCCATTTCGACAAATTATATAAAACGCTAAACTACTCAAGTAGTACCGAATTGCGTAAAAGAAATATCCTTATAACTCCAAAAATAATAGTCATATTAACTAACTGTTTACTGCGTCGGATTAAGCGTCTCATTTCCAATTAAAACATAACTTTGAATTGAAATTTGAATGAAATACAAGGGCATGAAGAATTGAAGAATGTGGAAAATTGGATTATAAATATCTTGGCAACTAATAATCCGATCGACTTCGTTCTTTATGCAAACTTTGTATTATTTTATTGTCTTTAATGTCCAGTACTTAAAATAAAAATAAAAAATCGAAAATTTTTATGTCTCTTTCATCAGAACGAATATTTCGAGAGTCCGGAAATAGTTCTGAATAATCGAGGTCACTGATATTAAATAGGCTTCTCTCCATTATTTCATACTAACAAAGGGACCACCAAACATGGTGCGAACAGATTTTGATGATTTCCAAGTATGTTGTAGGGGTCACACACTAATTATTCTGGTGAAAAGGTTTCTTCAAATGGGTCTTGGTTTTTGAGAAATTGGGGGGGGGGGGGTCAAACTTCAGCGTATATTTCAAATACTTATTAGTACAGGCAGCACATGTGAATCAGTGGCGCCGTGGTAGTACGCGAAGTTGCGAGTCGAAAAGTTGCGGGTTCGAATCGGTCCTCGGGTTTTTGCTTATTTTTATATTTTTTACACGTCGCAAATTAAAAGCAGAATTGAAAATTCTACAGCTTTGAGCCTTTTGATATTTTCTGAAGAGGACAGTTTATTTTGTCAACATTTTATTATTATTATTTTTATTTTTTAAAAATATGGTGAACTGACTGCACTTCAGGGTTCAAATAAAAGTACATTTTGCAACAAATAATTAAATAAAATTTCGTATTTAATTAAAATTTTCAAAAAGTATAAGAAAATTTCAATATTTTAAAATCTCCACTACTTTAAATATTAATATTTTTAAATTAATCAGTCACTTTTTTTCTTATCAAATGTGTATTACACAATATTGTGCATGGATTTTTATATAATTTAATACTGCATTTAATATAATTTATATTACTTAAATACTTAATTCGTGATAAATATGTTTAAAAATATATTAAAAAAAAAAAAAAAAAAGTAAAAAAAAAAAAAAAAAAAAAAGTTTAATCATCATTTGCACAAGTGTAAATATAAGATCAATAAAAAGAAATCTTCATTTTTTCTGATATTACGGAAGAAAGTAGTCGATTAAAAAAAAAAAAAAAAAAACAAGTAAGAAAAATCATGCGTTAAGCATAGATTATGAAACACTTTCCAGCGCTTCCTGAAATCTTTAACAAAACTTTTTTATTTAGGGAAATAAGATGCTACTGCCCATAGCGAAATATGTTTTGAAGTACTTTTGAACAGTTCTGTATTTGATCCGCCAGTTAATATATATATATATATATATACAATATAATGGGAAAATTTAGTGTAGCAATAAAATGCCTAACTGGCTGAAATATCTCTTGCAGCACTTTATTCTAATAGATGGAAAATACTTCAATACTTTTGTTCAGCCCTGTAATTTATCCAGTATCTTTACTACACGCCAATATTTTCTTAAAATTTAGTTGAAACAAACACATTCTTAAAGCTACTTAAATCAGACTTCTAGAAATTATCACATATGGGTGACAATGTAGCTAATACTTTGCGTGACCCTGTATATCATTTCATCTATATTCTACAAACATTTCTTAAAGAACTGAAAGCAGTTCAACGTAAAAATGCATTATTACCACCTTTAAGTTAATTACTCTCATATTCAGTAACCTTTATGAGCTCTTTTGTGTAACCCTGTATATCAACTGTAACATTTATTACACCATATAATTTGCAAACATTTTGTAAAACTTAAAATCTCATATCATATTTGAAAATGCATTTCAACCATCCATCAGCTATCATCGATAATACAAAGTATTTCGGATAAAAATATAAGGTTTGAAATATTTTGTGTGTTCCTGTAAAAGCTATCCACTTCATATTATGCGTTAAATATTAAGTCTCAGCGGCGTATATCCATTTTATGATACTTGAAATCGTTTAACATCATTAAAATGTGTCGCAAACAATTTCCTCCTTTATTATTGTATAATGGAATACTTTTGAGTGACCCTGTAAATGAATAATAACTATTATTTTGACAGCTTATTTTACAGAATGCGTATTTTAGTGCACTTTGTGAATCCATATAAATTTGAATAAGTTTAACAGGGTGTAACTCCTTTAAAATTCATTTGAAACGGTTTTTCCCCATAGACCACAATGTAATGGAAAACTTTTGACCATCCCTGTAAATAAACTAATCATGATAGAAACTTTATTTTCAATAGGGTTCGTGCTGGGGTAAACATCAATAACATATAAAAATTTCATAGCAATCCGAGTATATTTACGGGAGTTACAGCGCGGACAGACGGCCATCCGGCCAGACAAACCGAATATGCATAAACACTTTTCAATTTTGTTGGAAAGTGTTAATAACGTCCTAAAATTTCATGGCAATCCGAGTACATTAACGATTTTTCCCCATAGGCCGTAATGTAATGGGAAACTTTCGATTCGCCCTGTAGATAAACTAATCATGGTAGAAACTTCATTTTCGATAGGGCTTGTGCTAGGGTACACGTCAATAACGTCCTAAAATTTCATGGCAATTCGAGTATATTAACGATTTTTCCCCATAGGCCGTAATGTAATGGGAAACTTTTGATTCTCCCTGTAGATAAACTAATCATGGTAGAAACTTCATTTTCAATAAGGTTCGTGCTAGAATAAATGTCAATAACGTCCTAAAATTTCATGGCAATCCGAGTATATTTACGTGAGTTAGAGCGCGGACAGACGGACAGACGGCCAGACAAACCGAATGCATAAACACTTTTCAACTTTGTTGGAAAATGTTTAAAAAAATATTTTTATATGTATTGTAAGCATGGAGAAATGAGATAGGTGGGGTGGAAGTATTATGTCTCGGGGTGATACTAAAAAAGTAAACCTACATTAACCCATTAACGCCCAGCGTCCTCTTTTGTGGACGGTTACAAAAACAGCAAGAAAGCTGTTTTCCCACCAGTAAAGAGGAAGATATATATATACCTTCTTTCACGAGACAGAATCCTCGATAAATTTAGATAAAAGTTTATTTGATTTTAAAAGTGGTGGGAAATACAAAATTTAAATTTTAGTGAAGAAAATAATTCGGGCGTTAATGGGTTAAGTCACATTAAGTACAAACAAAACCAAGTGCTTTGATACGCCTGCCTATCAATTGAAACAGGTTTAAACCCGTATTTTTTCTCTCTTTTTTAAAAAATAACTAATTTATCGCTTCACCGGACAGAGTTTATCAATTATTTTATCATATGTGTTTTAAATATCAATACAGAAAATTCTTTTAATGTTTTGCTTGAAAATATAACATTCTTTTGTTAGTATCTTAAAATCGTCTGCAGTCAGAAATCTATATTTTAGATTAATATTTATTACTTAAGTTTTCATACATGATTTTAAAAGAATGTTTTCATCAATAAATTTTAAATATTTATTTACATGAAATTATTAAGTCATAAACATTTTTCATCTACGTTATAAAGTATTTAAAATTACATTAAATTAGGAAACTTTTAGTAATACAATTTTTAGTTCGTATCAAATGTTCTCAATACCTTATTTAATTTCAATTTGACATTTAATTATTGCTAATTTTCCAATTTCTTTTATTTTAAAAGAGAACATTTATTTTAATAAATAATAATAGAATAAAGACCATTTTAAAAATTTGCTATTTTCTTCTTAAAATATACTTTAGTTGTAAATAATTTCTTTCAATTCGTCTTATAATACAAAATCCCTTCCATGTCTTTTTGTTTGAAACATTAAAATTTGAGCGATAAATGGTTTCATATTGCAAACCTTTTTTGAGGCTTACTTCACCTCCACCTATCTCATTCCTCCATGATTGTAAATTATATCATTAACAGACGATTTTTGTACTTCAATTGAATCACGGAAAGAGTGTTTTGATTTGTAATAAAAATAGATGTAATCTGTCGTTTCTTATTTATGCAAACGATAACTTATGTTGAGGTTGAACTTTGGAGATAAATGTATTTACAGAAAATTGGAAAATTGAAAATTTGGATTAACTGGTAACAACTTGCATTTTAACATTACTGCATTAACATTTTATTATTCTTTCGAAGATACGCATTACCTGAATAATCTAATCCTAAAGACGTTTAAAAAATTGCACTCGAAAATTATTTTGTATTATTTATACAAAAAAGGGCAAGTTTGCATTTAAAATGCTATAAAATAAACTAGTTGGATGTGTCAATCCCAAAACTTTCTTCTATCTCATAAGTACATTTTAATATTTTTAAAAAAACGTGGTGACCCCAAAGTTACCCACTATCGAATTTCCTCGAACATTTGACCTAGAATAATGAGATTCTGGTATCCGAAAAGCCTAAAACGCAAAATTTAATTAATATTCTGATAAAATGAGCTTAGTAGTGCCTCATGTTGGGTAATTTATACTAAAGCCTAATAAGCATCTATTTATGTCAAGACCTAACAGAATCTGAAATTTGATGGAATTTCGTCCATTAGTTCTTGAGATATAACAAAAAATTTGCAAAACGTAGCAACACCAAATCTTGGACAATTTATGCCAAAACGTAAAAAAGCGTCTAATTATGTTATGGTGTAAAAGAATCTGAAGTTTGATGAAATTCTGTGCATTAGTTCTTGAGATGTAGCTAGTTTAAAAAACCATGTAAAATATAGCACAGCAGCACCATCAGTTGAAGGATTTATAACAAAACGCAATCATCGTTAATTATGTTATATGTCATTTTGTAACAAAATCTGAAATTTGATGAAATTCTGTGCGTTGGTTGTTGAGGTATAGCTATCGGAAAAATCGTGCAATATGCAGCATAGTTGCACCACCTGTTGCAAGGTTAATACCAAAATGTAATCAGCGTCTAATTATGTTATATATTCTAGTGTAACAGAATCTAAAATTTGATGAAATTCTCTGCATTAGTTCTTGAGATATAGCTATCGCAAAAAGCGTGCAAAATGTAGCATAGCAGCGCCACCTATAGGGCAGTTCACACCAAAACCTTATCAGCGGCTATGTATCTCAAGGTATCGCGGAATCTGAAGTTTGGGGAAATTCTGTGCATTAGTTCTTGAGATATAGCTATCATGAAAATTATGAAAAACGTGGCATCGCAGCGCCACCTGCTGGCCAATTTACACCAAAACATAATCAGCGTCTATGTGTATCAAGAGGTCACAGAATCTGAAGTTTGGTGAAATTCTGTGCATTACTTCTTGAGATATAGCAATCTTGAAAATCATGAAAAATGTAGTATAGCAGCGCCACCTGCCGGCCAATTTTCACCAAAAATCAATAGGCACTAATTCATATCAAGGTCTAACTGAATGTAAAATTTTATTAAATTTCGAGCATTAGTTCTTGAGATAGAGCGCCCACAATTTTTTTGTCACATACAGACAGACAGACAGACAGACAGACGGACAGACTCACAGGCAGACATTTTCTAAAAATAGTCAAAACGTGTTCAGGATCTTCTAAAACGTATAAATCCATCGAAAACCGGAAGTCGAAAATTTTCATGAATCCAATACTTTCTTCTTGTAAATATAGAAGAAAGTAAAAAGCGATAGGAAAAAGAAAAATTATACTCCAGGACTGTGCTTAAAATAAAAAACGCAAATAATAATTAATATGAAAAAAAGTTCTAGGCGTAAATTAGTTTTGTAGTTTTATCAATAGAAATATTAGTTTAAAAATTGCAGAAAAAAATAAATTTTCATGAAATTTTTTTAAAATGTAATTGTAATTTATTAAGAAAATATCTAAAGCTGTAGCAGTTTCGCAGTAAAAATACTTAAAATTTGTAACGTGTAAAAATACAAAAATAAATAAAAAAACTAGTTGGATGTGTCAATCCCAAAACTTTCTTCTATCTCATAAGTACATTTTAATATTAAAAAAAAAAAAATGTGGTGACCCCAAAGTTACCCACTATCGAATTTCCTCGAACATTTGACCTAGCCTAATGAGATTCTGGTATCCGTAAAGCCTAAAATGCAAAATTTAATTAATATTCTGAGAAAATGAGCTTAGTAGTGCCTCATGTTGCGTAATTTATACTAAAACCTAATAAGCATCTATTTATGTCAAGACCTAACAGAATCTGAAATTTGATGGAATTTCGTCCATTAGTTCTTGAGATATAGTTATAACAAAAAAATTGCAAAACGTAGCACAGCAACACCATATCTTGGACAATTTATGCCAAAACGTAAAAAAGCGTCTAATTATGTTATGGTGTAAAAGAATCTGAAGTTTGATGAAATTCTGTGCATTAGTTTTTGAGATGTAGTTAGTTTAAAAAAAAACCATGTAAAATATAGCGCATCAGCACCATCAGTTGAAGGATTTATAAAAAAAAACGTAATCATCGTGTAATTATGTTATATGTCATTTTGTAACGAAATCTGAAGTTTGATGAAATTCTGTGCGTTGGTTGTTGAGATATAGCTATCGGAAAAATCGTGCAAAATGCAGCATAGCTGCACCACTTGTTGCAAGGTTAATACCAAAATGTAATCAGCGTCTAATTATGTTATATATTCTAGTGTAACAGAATCTAAAATTTGATAAAGTTCTCTGCATTAGTTCTTGAGATATAGCTATCGCAAAAATCGTGCAAAATGTAGCATAGCAGCGCCACCTATAGGGCAGTTCACACCAAAACCTTATCAGCGGCTATGTATCTCAAGGTATCGCAGAATCTGAAGTTTGGTGAAATTCTGTGCGATAGTTGTTGAGATATAGCTATCATGAAAATCTTGAAAAACGTGGCATAGCAGCGCCACCTGCAGGCCAATTTACACCAAAACTTAATCAGCGTCTATGTATATCAAGGGATCACAGAATCTGAAATTTGGTGAAATTCTGTGCATTAGTTCTTGAGATATAGCAATCTTGAAAATCATGAAAAACGTAGTATAGCAGCGCCACCTGCAGGCCAATTTTCACCAAAAACCAATAGGCACTAATTCATATCAAGGTCTAACTGAATATAAAATTTTATTAAATTTCGAGCATTAGTTCTTGAGATAGAGCGCCCACAAATTTTTTGTCACATACAGACAGACACACAGACAGACAGACAGACGGACAGACAGACAGACAGACAGACGGACAGACTCACAGACAGACATTTTCTAAAAATAGTCAAAACGTGTTCAGGATCTTCTAAAACGTATAAATCCGTCGAAAACCGGAAGTCGAAAATTTTCATGAATCCAATACTTTCTTCTTGTAAAGATAGAAGAAAGTAACAAAGGCCGAGGACGGATTTGATCCAGCAGCCTTTCGACTCGCAAGCACGCGCGATACCACGGCTCCACGCATCTACAAGCACTGCTTGTACTAATAAGTATTTGAAATACACGCTGAACTTTGACTCCCCCAATTTCTCACAAACCAAGGTCCATTTGGAGAAACCTTTTCACCAGAATAATTAGTGGTATGACTCCTACAACATACTTGGAAATCATCAAAATCTGTGCGCACCATGTTTGGTGGTCCTCTTGTAAGTACACACCAAATTTCAAATCTCCATCTCAATTTGTTCGGGAGACAGAGTGTTTACAAATAGACGAACTGCGATTTCTTTCTTTCTTTCTTTTCTTTTCTTTTTTTTCTTTTTTTTTCTAAAAATATATTTTTGGAATCTCCAGTGCCTGAAGTATGTAAATCCGCCAAAAAATGTTATTTTTTAATTTTCAAAACGATTGCAAGACTTACTCTATGCTACGTATGATGAGTAAGTAATATTCAGGGGAGGTGAGAAGGAGCTACAGAATTTGTTACTAAGGAGGATTTTTCAATTGCTATGCATTTAGTTATAATAATCAGTTACAATATTCTTTTACATATCTTGTTTCCAGGCCATGTAATAATTTCTTGAAATTATTGCAATACATTTATAATTCTTATAAATGTATATCTCCTATGTTTTATTCCTATATTTTTTGAGTTATTTCTTATAGCCTCTTTTAGTATGGCTCTGCTACGATATAAATTTGATTTAATGAATGTCATGCAAACCATTCTTCTTTTGACTTCCACCTTAACACATAAAATCAAAGAAAAAAAGTAACAAGTAAAAAAGTAAAAACACAATATTAAAGTAAAAGATTTATTACTTCTACACCATTTCTTACGACAAGTGAATTATGCACCTGGAAAATTCAGAAATTAAATCTTCCCTATCGTTTTTAAATTGCGGAGAATAAATGCTTTTGAAGAAGGATGGCCATCGAGAGTCGCTATATCAACGAGATAATAAAAAAGGGCGTTGGACGGCAAGCAGATAAAAACTGTGCTTTTCATATAATGTAAATTTCATATTCGTGTGATAATTTGTTTGATAAAGGAAAAAAGATGCTTTACTAATATTTGAAGGGGAAAATAATCCAAAATACTACTTTCTGATGGAATCTATATGTGTTTTTACTTTCTTTTATTTTTACAAGAAGAAAGTATTAAATTCAAAAAAAAAAAAAAAAAAATCGAAATCCGGTTTTCGATGGATTTACGCGTTTTAGGGGTCATAGAACCCGAAAAACATGTTTTTACAAAATGTTTGTCTCTGAGTCCGCCAGTCTGCATGTGTGTAATGTGACTAAAAAATTATGGGCGCTCTATCTCAAGAACTAATGAACGGAATTTCAAAAAACTTAAAATTATATGAGACCTTGATATAAACTAGATTTGATTAGTTTTTGGAGTATATCGATCAACAGGTGGCGCTGCTATGCTGCATTACTTACAATTTTCACAATACCCATATCTCATGAACTAATGCATAGATTTTCTCAAAACTTCATATTTAGTTAGTACTTGATATAACATGGTGCTGATTTTGTTCTGGTGCAAATCTCTCAACACATGCGCCGCCATGGTGCATTATTTCTGATTATCACAATATCTCTATCTCAAGAACTAACGCACGAAAATTTCTAAAATTTCAGAATCAGTTAGTTCTTGATATATATTAGTGTTTTTTAGTTTTTGGTGTTAATAGAACTACAGATAGCGTTGCTATGTTGCATTTTTCACAATTTTGCAATAAATGTTTCTCAAAAACTAATGCATGGATTTTCATCAAACTTCGGATTCAGTTAGTACCTGATAAAAAAATGATCCTGATTAGTTTTTGTTGCACATCACTCAACATGTAGCGATGTTATGCAGATTTCTTTTTTAAAGATTTTGCAATAGCTCTATCTCAAAAACTAATGCCCGGACTTTCACCAAACTCCAGATTCAGTACTAAATTGACTTAAGTTGTTGCTGACTAAATTTCATACCATGCAACAGGCCAGTCCAACCTTTTCACTAAGTAGGGGCGCATCTCAACTCTTGGACCATTATTAACATGGCTCAAACCATTGCTACAAAATTATAATTACTTCACAGTATTACCAGCGATACACATATGAAAAATGCATTTCGATGCAGAAAACATAAGATCTATATGAATCTAAAATTACACGATTAAAAAATAAATAAATAAAAACTATAAATTATAGTAAAATTTGAATTATACTTTTTTCTGCAAGGGGCTATCTTAAAAATGTTTTAATTGGAAGGAGTCAGAAAATTAAATCTCATCGATTGTTAAAATAAAATGGTAATTATTGATTTTGTTAGAATTTTTTTTTGGAACGCGACAATACTCCTTGATTTATTTTGGAATTGCAAATTTTCTATTATAAAAAGAAGAAAAACAAAGATAGGCATGACATTGTGACCAATCCATAGGTGGTTATAAAAAACAGAGCCTCGAATAGCTTTCATTCACGGAAGTAATTTCGTGCGATTTTATAGACTTTTTTTTAAATTTTTTACACATCGTTAATTTTTAAGATAAGTTTTAATTTTTAATGCATGAAATAAACTTGCAGAGATTTTAAAAATAATTTCGCAAGCAAATATCAAGATTTTAAATGAAGCATCTTTTAGAAAGGAATTTCATTTTATAAAAATGCTAGTAACAGGAAACCTTCAAAAGGAAGCCAAAAAAAAAAAAAAAAAAAAAAAAAAAAAAAAAATCCAAAGGGTGCCATGGCGCCCGCGGGCTCCGCGTATGACAGCCCTGTTATGCAATATACTAGATTTTGGTTTAAACCATATAACTGATGGCACTGCTATATGCTGCATTTTACAGGAAGTGTTAACATGCATAAGATAGAAGAAAGTTTCGGCTTGCTACATTTGACTATTTTAAGTTTTTTAATCTAAATTGTATAAATGCTCTATCTAAGTGGCAATCACTTACAGGGAATGTCTATCACATTGGATGTAAAACAAAATATGCAAATTAAGAGGAAAATTACTGAGGAGTTACAGTGTTCTCTTCTTAAAGGATGTCTTTTTTTTTTTTTCCTTGGTTCTCAAAATATTTATACATTCTTTGTTTAATATTTTATTTTATGTTTTAAAAACTGACAAAGTGAGAGTAAAATTTTAACACCTCATGTAAAACAAAGCGTGGCTTTTAGAGATGACAGGCTTAAAGAAGAGAACACTGAAAAAGAAGTTAAAAATATCAATTTTCTGAGGAGATATTTTGAATATAAAAATGCATCAAACGTCCATAGACTTAGCATTCTATTTCTCAAAAAATTGACGAATATAATGAGAAAAAATGGTAAAATGTTCTCTTTTTATAAAACACATATATTTTTTTAATTTATCGTATAATTTAAACTCAAAAAAATTATCAATGACATGATTGATATCCTAAAATTTACTGTTTCATATGTATATATATATATATATATATATATATATATATATATATATATATATATATATATATATATATATATATATATATATATATATATATATATATATATATATATATATATATATTACAAATGCAATAACTTTTCATGTTTCCTGTCATACTAATCAACAACAGCAGTTATTAATTTACGTACTTATATGTTTTTTTTTTTTTTTTTTTTTTTTTTTTTTTTTTAATTGCACTTAAAATTTTATAAACATTAAGCGAATTTTTGATTATAATAAACTTTTTTAATTTATTCATTTTCTAAAATGCTAATATTTTCCCCGAGTGTACATATAATTTGGTGTTTCAAAACTTTCTTTCAGCTATATTACTATTAAAATAATGTTTAACAGTCTTCGATATATATATTTTTTCATTTTTCCACTAAGATTCTTTCGGAGGCAATGGCGTAACAATACCTCAGTTTAGATATCTTTGGAATCATTAATATCTGATAAAACAATGCATAAAACGCTGTAAACTCTGATAATAAGACTCGCATCGCAGAATATATTTCAGGCATGATATGAGGTAGTCTTACAAATGAGTCTCAAATGGAAATCCAGAATACGATATCAAATGGTAATCAAAAAACAAGGAAATAGATTACAAAATAACAAATAAACCCTGACGCTATAAGTAATTGTTTCCGACGACGTATGTGACACTTCTGACGGATTACAACCCGCAAGCTTTAACATTATGTAATTAAAAATGGCTTACAGTCCTCTTACCATAAACTTTTACGTGACGCCAATAGGCACAGCCTGAAATGTTTATCTGCATAATAATATATGATCGATGTCGCAGACAAAATGTGCGTGTAAATTCGCTTATACACGGAAATGATATCACGCTCATCTTTCAATTAGTCATTGTATTTTAATTGGTCGGCAGATTATGATATGGATCATAAGTATGGGTCTTCTAGATACCAAATACGGGAAAGGCTGACATTTGAAAAATTCGAAACCAAATGATTATGCTATTTGTAATCGACGAATGTGTGTGCTGCCTTGAATTTTTATCTTGTCTGAGTTAATTTAACACTTTTGAGTCACATTATGCAAGTCGATGCATCGTTACGGTTCCAGTCAATGTCAACAGAGATAAGACCTATCGGAAACTTGATATACAACAAAGGAACCTCCAGAAACAGTGAATTAGATACCATCATAAAGTGTCAAGAGCCTAAGACAAATGAAGTCTCTAATAAAGGAAAGGATTCATAGATTCAAGCTAAATTTAGCAATAATTGCAATAGTAGCTAGTGTTTAGTGACTGTAACGAATTACGTCTGTGAAACGCAGACACAACGGCGCACGTAATATCACTGAAAATGCCTAACAAAATGTTCAGTTTTGGATTTAGGCCAGTCAAATTGTCAGAAAAAAGGGCCGATAGATGCAAAAATTCTGCTAGAAGATTTTATGTTTTTAAAATGTTTATGGGGATGCTAGAAACAAGAATTAATGGTTTTCCAACAAAATATCTCGAGGCTAAACTTTGGGGAGTCAAAAAACCACAACATTTTCGGACTTTTTTCCGTTTTTTCCTTACAACTCAAAAATTATAAAATTTTTGAGTACCATACTCAATTACAAAAAGAAAGAACATTAAATTCTCCTCAAATTTCATACTAAAACTGTTTCTCTAAAGCCAATATTAAGCGCGCTACAGCTTTCTGAAAGTGACCCTTTTTTTCTAACTTTGTGGAAAATTTTCAAAAACGAAAATTTGACGCAATTTTTCATTATTTTATACTCTTTAATGTAACTTATTTAAATTACAGGTATTTGCATGATAACAATCATGATGAATTACAACGGTAACATTGTACAAAAATTAAGAACATTATAACTTTTTTGTATTTAGAGCTTTAGTAAAGAACATTAATATTAGCTATTTAACTGAATGTAAGTAAAAAATGTTTTCAGTATTTTGCCTGTAACTCGAAAATTATAAACTTTTTGCGTAACATACTTAGTTACAAAAAGAAAGAACATTAAATTCTCTATAATCTTGTTATAAAAACGTTTTTCTAAACCCATTACTAAGCGCGCTATGGTTTTTTGAAAATGTCACTTTTTTTTAACTTTACAGAAAGTGACCTACACTGTAAAAAAAAATTAGGGAAGTTACAAAAATTTTTCTAGTAGAATTGTATTCCAAGAACTTTTTATGTAACGGCAACAATAAAAATTCATGTAACACATACAGATTTGCACTTTGAATCAAACAAATTTTAAGGTTACTAAGAATTTTTTTGGGAAATCGTATTCCAAGAACATTTTAAGTGACGATAACTAGCATTATAGATAAAATTTTAGTAAAGTTACCAAAATTTTAGTAAATTCTTTTGTAAAGTTACAGATGGTTTTAGTTTTGCTTACAAGTTTTGTAGATTGACATCATTTTCTTGTACAGTGTACACATAAAATTTTAGTAAGCATAAGAGATTTCGGTTAATTTAGATTACTAAGGTTACAGATTTTTTTTACAGTGTACTTTTCGCCTTCCATCCCCAAAAAACTTTTCATCACTAACAATGAAAATTAAATAGACCTATTGATTGATGAAAAATGAAAGTCTTAAGAAAGGCAGGTACAAATTCTAGAAATCCTATAAAAAAAACCAATTACAAAGGGAGGGCCGGGGATAAAAAAAGAGAATGCAGATGGAAGATTGTGGTCAGTGACGTTTCCGAGCCGTTTTCGTTCAGATGCAAGTGTTCTTTTTTAAATACACACTCTTCTAATATGCTACTATTAAGTTAATTGCATCTCTTCCCGTGCAGTAATGAAAAATGGTTGAGCTCTATGCAAAATTGTGTTTCATTTGCCAAACGGCTGCAAATAGTGATACTCGCGTTGTGAGCCAGAAAGGACTTGAACATAGACCACTCTTTGAAGATAGCGTTTAGCGTCAAAGTAATATTCATCAGTTTTTTGAAAAGTAGCAAGGAAGTTAGAATACAGGATGATTGCCGAAAAACATATGCGAATAAGAGAATGATAGCAGCATACGTTCGTCGGAATGAAGATTCTACACAGACTATAGTTTTTTCCCTCAGATCAAGCACTTCTTTCAAGCTTCAAGATAATTGCTTCTTATGTGACGAAGGTAATCCCGGCGACTTCAACAAAAAACAATAGAAAAAGTTCTTCGCAAAGAGAGATTTATTCACAAACTAATGAAATTAGAAGCAAAAATTACATTTTTGAAAGCTGCTGAAAAACGTGGGGATGTAGGGTCTAAAAAAGTAATTGAGCGTATTCAACACGAACCGGACTTGCAGATGCGAACCTGACTTTCAGATGCATGGTATTATAGTTTTTGTCGCGTAAAACTAGACCAATCTGTAACTAATGGAAAGAAAAGAGGGCATCGACCCGCATCATCCGTTGACGAAGCCAATGACAGAAACAAGAGCCATTTTATTTCATTGCTTAAAACAAATTAAAAATTTCAAAACAAGAATTTCAAAATAATCGAATTCAAGTTGAGCAGGCAAAGGAAGAAGCTGATGTCATGATAGTCTTCAGCCATTTCAAGAGCCGAATCTTTTGAAAGTGTTTAATTGTCGGAGAAGACATTGACCTTTTCGTGATAATGACGAGCTTAGGCTATCAGAACAAAAATCTGTTTTTCTAAAAGCCAGGAAGAAATAACATCGAAACCAAGTGGTTTTCAACCGTGTCGTTCAAATACAGTTACAATAATGTTCTTTTCACTCATGCAATCTGCGGATGCGATACAACATACGCTCTTTTTAGGCAAAGAAAGTCAAAGTTTTGTAACCCTTTGGAAAAACATGATCAGCTTAGAGAAATAGCCTGCGTATTCAATAAAATAGGTTCTACCCGTCAAGAAATTATCAAAGTTGAAAAAAAACCCATATTGCACTATACAGTGGATGCATAGCTACCACACAGAATTTGAAGACCTTAAGGTTCCAGTTATTTGCTAAATCTGCCGCAAAAAGCAAAGTTCATTTTGCAAGTCTCGTTTGACTACCACCAACACAAGAGACTCTGCAGCATCATTTTCTCCGCTGTTATCATCAGGTACAAAATAGACTAGGAAACAACATCCCTCCTGAAGGATGTGGGTGGGCTACAGGTTCTCTTTCAGCCAGTTCAAATGTGCCAAGACCCGGCACTTGAATCCTTGCTCCATGTTGTGTCATGTAGCTGTAGAAAAGGGTACAACAAAGCATTTTCTTTTCATAAATTAAGACTCAAATGCTCGGCAAATTTAAAATAAATGTAATGGGGTCAACTACGAAAATGTCGACGACATTATTTATCAAGAAGGAGGGGATGTAAAGATGTCACTGTAAGTATTTTTTACTTACATTCAGTTAAATACCTAATATTAATGTTCTCCACTAAAGCTCTAAATACAAAAAAATTATAATGTTCTTAATTTTTTTTTTACAATGTTACCGTTGTAATTCATCATGATTGTTATCATGCAAATACCTGTAATTTAAATAAGTTACATTAAAGAGAATAAAATTATGAAAAATTGTGTCAAATTTTCGTTTTTGAAAATTTTTCACAAAGTTAGAAAAAAAAGAGTCACTTTCAAAAAGCTGTAGCGCGCTTAATATTGGCTTTGAAAAAACAGTTTTAGTATGAAATTTGTAGAGAATTTAATGCTTTTTCTTTTTGTAATTGAGTATAGTACGCAAAAGTTTTATAATTTTTGAGTTATAGGCAAAAAACTAAAAAAAGTCCGAAAATTTTGCGGTTTTTTGGTTCTACAAAATTTAGCCTCGAGATATTTTGTTGGAAAACCATTAATTCTTGTTACTAGCATCCCCATAAATAGTTTAAAAACATAAAATCTTCTAGCAGAATTTTTGCATCTATTTATGACAATTTGACTGGCCTAATTTGGAACTGTCAAATTTTGTTTCGAGATCCTTTGTTTCATGATTCAGTATAAACGAAATATTTCTAACAATTTTCGGTTACTTGTTGCTCAACATGTTTTCAGGGCATGGAAGTGACAATGCTTATACAGTGCTTATACATATTCATATCCGCGATCAGGATCCGACTAGGGTTGTGGCGTGGGGGGTAGGCGAAAAAAAGCGCCCCGGAAAAAAGCGTCCCTTTTTACAAATCACATATTTAAAAAGTCTGATAATAGTACACATGGTTAATCTTGAAATATAAACACTAGATTGAGACGGTTTTATGAAATTTGAGCGTCCTTGCTCTCTCGGGACTGAGATGGGCGAAGGTGGGGGGGGGGGGGAGGGGCTTTAAAAGTTATCTCAAAACTTGTTATTGCCTCAGTGAAAAAAAAAATTGTAGGATACAAAAAATAAGTTAATAAACGCTAGGTACTTAAATGATTTTTTTTAATTCAGTCTCGCCTTGTTCTTCAGTGGTGGTGATTGGGGGAAGGGGGGGAGAGGGCGATTGTCTACAAACTCTGAATCTATCTCTTACATTATTTATTTTATATTATTTATAATTTAAATTATACATATTAATTTATATATTATATGATTATTATTTTTATTATTATTATCAAATTACATATTAATATTTTATCACATTTTATATTATATATTTATACTTATATAATACATATTAATTAATTATTAATGTATTAATATAATATATTAATAGTAAATAATTAATAATATAATTAATAAATTAAGAATAATAATAATAATAATAATAAATAATAAATAATTTATAATAAATAAATAATTAATTATTAATATATTAATATAATATATTAATAGTAAATAATTAATAATATAATTAATAAATTAAGAATAATAATAATAATTAATAATAATAAATAATAAATAATTTATAATAAATAAATAATACATAATTATTAATTAAATATAAAATTAAATTAAAAAAATAAAAAAAAATTATTAAATATTAAAAATTATACTCATTAACAAAAATTTATTTAAAAATGATAATATTTTATTAACTCATAGTAATATCAACTCATATATATATATATATATTTCATTCAGCTACCCTTGTTCTTCTGTGGGAGGTGAGCCTACAAACTCCAAATCTATCACTGCTTTAGACGATAACATTTTTTCGGAATGTTTTCCAGAATTTAGGGAAAAAAGTGACTGGAAAAACAAGAGCACAAAAAGTGATCAGAAAAAAGTGACAAGGAATTGATAAATATTGAACTTGTGGATAAATAAATGATAAAAACTAAAGTGGCAACAAATGTCTCATTTATATCATTCTCGTAGGACAGCGGTTCCTAACCTTTGATACGCGTACTTTTGGGGATACGTAGCCAGATTGCTGGAGGTATATGACAATAGTATCAGTAATGGCGGATGATAAAATATTATTTTTTAAATAAATTCTTGTTAATGTGTAGATTTTTTAATATTTAATTTTATATATTTATACACTTATTTTTATTGTGTCCTATAAGTTAATAAAATATTATCATTTTTAAAATTAATTCTTATTGATGAAACTAGATTTTTAATATATAATTTTATTTATTAATACATTTATTTTTATTGATTTACTATGAGTTAATAAAATATTATCATTTTTAAATAAACTTTCGTTAATAAGTATAATTTTTAATATTTAATTACATTTATTTTTAATTTTATATTTAATTTATTTTTATGTATTATTAATTTATTACTTATTTACTATAAATTATTTATTCTGTATTATTATTATATTATATTTTAATATATTTATTATTATATATTATGATATATATTATATAAATATAAATACTATATAAATGTAATATAAAATATAATAAAATATTAATGTGTAATTTTATAATAAAAATAATCAAATTATAAATAATATTAAAAAAATAAATATAAGAGATATATTCAAAAGTTTGTAGACACCCTCTCTCACCACCCCCCCCCCCCCACTCCACAGGAGAACAAGGGAGACTGAATTTAAAAAAATCATTTAAGTACCTAGTGTTTATTATTTAATTCTTCGTACCTTACAATTTTTTTTTTTCATTAAAGCGATGACAGGTTTTGAGATAACTATTAAAGCCCCCCCCCTCCCCTCCCCGCCCATCTGAGTCTCGATAGAGCAAAGACTTAAATTTCAAATAATCATCTCAATCTAGTATTTATATTCTAAGATTAACCATGTGTATTATTATCAGACTTATGTAAATATGTGACTTGCAAAAAGGTGCGCTTTTTTCCGGGTACGCTTTTTTCCGGGGAGCTTTTTTCCCGCGCGCTTTTTTCCGTGATTCTGCGTGGGGAGCCCCAGAGCAGGCATCATTCTGGGGGGCTTCCTTCTATCTATTTATACAGTTTTTTTTTTTTTTTTTTTTTTTTTTTTTTTTTTTTTGTGAATAATGTGGAAGTGGTTAGTACTAAACTTCATACATAGTGGATATATACACTATATGGCCAAGGGTGACCGATCACTTGCCATTTTAGACATTTTGTTAAATATCTAGAAAAGTACTCGAGGAATTAGCTTGAAACTCGAAGTGTGTAAATATAATAGTGCAGGTTATACATTTCCATGAAGATTTTTTTCCCGAAACTTTATAGGGGACCATCAACAAATTGAAAAAGAACGAATATCTTTTGGATAACCTTGTCAAAACTAATGTAGCAAAAGTGCTCAAAATGTGCATGGTGATTAAGAGGATTATTGTAATAAACTGGGTTCATTTTTGCGTTGATGGCATGAATACTCGTAGAGAAATTGAAGTTTTTATCAAAATAGTCCCAAATTTTTTGCTTATAATTTACAAAGTTCTTAAAATAAAATAATGTTCCTTTCTGAAAATATGACAAAAACATTCTACACAATACTCTGCAAACAGAATAAAAAAATATTAAAAGTTGTATGAAAAATGAGCAGGTTTATTAAATAAATTTTCACTGCGCATGCGTTAAAGATATAAAAATTTCATTTGCATATTGTATTAGCTGAATGTATAGAGCAACTTTTGTAAAAAGTCTCAAAAACATAGCTTGAAAATTATAAAAGTGATCGTCCATAGTCCAAAATCCGTTATTCCTAAAATGAAGCAAAAAGATGCGAAGTTGTATCCATATATCCATTGATTAGTGTCAATGTAGAATAAATACACAATATGGCACGTACTACTATATTTGGATAAAACCCCTCCCTGGCAACATTGCTGACAGCAGTTTTTGCCGTAAATATAACGAATTTCTTTCTCTTTTCTTTTCTTTTCTTTTTTTTTCTTTTCTTTTTTTTTTTTTTTTTATTTACAGTGTTGCAGATATACTGTAATAGGAAATTTGCACTTTTAAACTGTAGAAGTTTTTGGAATATTCTTTGAGAAAGTTTTATTTTTAAAGATGATCATTTATAAAAACCATGATAAAAAATAAATTAAAGTGTGTTAAACCAATACATTTTTAAATGAAATTCGTATAGCTAGAAAATCTTTCTGTGTCGCTGATGAATTAACTAGCGGGGAACACCGAGCCATGTTCGGTTAAAGTAAACTCTGTATTAAATTTTATATAAAATGAAATTCTCGCTCTATATTTGCTATAAATAATTTATTTTATAATATTCTTATTTATAGAAACTATAAATATCAATACCAGGAACATATTTCTAAATTTTACATTTGTTAAATAATCAATTTTTTTCTAATATGCGACTAAGGCCACAGGATTTCTTTTGCCAAATTTTAGTTAAAATTGATTGAGTCGTTGGTTAAATATAATTAGAATGACCCTAACACATTACGACCCAAACAAAATGACACATTAATTGAACTTTCAAACATGTGTCCGAACCCAATGGTTTTCTCTTGCCCGAAAACAGTATAATACAAAGTATAGTCAAAATGGTGAGAGCTGTTTACTAGATAAAATTATGGTGACTCTTCATGATCCACAAATGACCCCTATAATCAAAATCTCTCAAACATGTAACCTTATCCAATAATTTTTTCTTGCCGTAAAACACTATTTGGATACAAAATATTGCTAAAATCGATTGAGCCGTTTTTTAGATATAATTCGCTCGACCCTGATCCATTATAATCCAAAATGACCCATTACTCGAATTTTCTCGAACATGTGACCTAGCCCAATGATTTTCTCATGTCCGAAAACTATAGAATACAAAATTTAGTCAAAATCGAGCATGTCATTTTCTAGATACAATTAGCGTGACCCACAATGACCCAAAAATGATCCACTAAACGAATTTTATCTAACACGTGACTTAATCCAATGGTGTTCTTGTAATCCAAAACTGAGGAATACAAAATTTGGTCGACATTATTTGAAAATTTTAGTTTGTGGTAATCGTTAGAGCCTTTTTTTAGATAAAATTGGTTTGACCCATAATGACCCAATAAAGAAACACTTATCTGAATTTTTCAAACATGTGACCCAGCCCAATAGTTTTATCGTGCCAAAAAAATGCTGTATACAAAATTTCGTTAAAATCGATCCTACCGTTTTTAAAATATAAATAGCTTGACCCAGACCTTTTATGACCCAGTAATCCAAATTTCTCGAGCATGAGACCTTGCCCAATAGTTTTCTAGTGCAAAAAAATTTTTATACAAAATTTCGTTAAAATCGATCCACCTGTTCTTTAGATATAGCTTGACCATGACCCATTATGACCCACAAATGACTCTTATAATCGAAATCTCTCGATCGTGTGACTTAGCCCGTTAGCTTTCCCGTGTCAAAAAACTGTTACAGGCAAAATTTCGATGAAATTGATTCTGCCGTTCTTTAAATATAAATAGCTTGATCCAGACTCTTATTGACCCAATATGGCCCATTAAATTTTTTTCTCGAACATGTAACCTAGCCCAAGTTTTTTCTCGTGCCCGAAAACCATAAAATGCAATTTTTAGTCAAAATTGCGTGGGAAAATCTCTAAATAAAAATAGTATGACCCACAATGACCCCAAAAATGACCCACTAACCGAATTTTCTCGAACATGTTCCCTAACCCAATGGTCTTCTTGTAATCCAAACCGATAAAATATAAAATTTGGTCAAAATCGTTAGAGCCGTTTTTTAGATAAAAATGGCTTGACCCATAATGACCTAAAAATGACCCACTAATCGAAATTTTTCGAACATGTGATCCAGCCGAATAGTTTTCTCGTGCCAAAAAACGATTGGATACAAAATTTCCTTAAAATCGATCCAGCCGTTCTCTTAGATATAAATAGCTTGATCCTGACCCTTTATGACCCAATAATCGAATTTTCTCGAACATGTGATCTAGCCCAATGGTCTTCTCGTGCCCGAAAATGGTAAAATTCAAAATTTTTCAAAAATCGTTAGAGCCGTTTTTGAGATAAAATTTACACACACACACAATTTTTCCTCGCATTATAGTATAAGATTACATTTTATTTCATATGAAAATAAAAAGTTTTGGATCTAAGGAACCGACAGCCAACTTGAGCCACACATATAATCAATTAATGATTATGTGTATTTAAGTATGTATTAATTACTTAAAAAATTTTTGGACATTTTTGTTTACGTCTTCGGCTGAAAATACAAAAATCAACGAAATTCGGTTTCGGTTCTAAAAACCAGTTTTGGTCGATCCTTATTTTTAAATATAAAAATATTGCAATAACTTTTTTTTTCTTTTGCTGAATGTGGCACATACTAGTTAGTAGTTTTCTCAAATATATACCTGCCACAGAAAAAAAAAAAAAAAAAAATCAAAATACTCCCACTACGTGATAGAATGAATGATTGGACAATAGCTTTAAATGTGATCCATTTTCATTTTGAAAAAGGACGTAATTGTTTATCGTTATTTTTACTTTCCATAATCTTTCCCCCGTGGGTTCAGTTTTTATGTTTTTACTTTCGTTGACATTTTTTTTGCCGAAGAAAAGGGAGATGAAAGACAGCTCGACAAACAAGCGAGGACCTCCCCTTCCTGTGTCGTCCACTATTGTTGATAATATGACGATTGATGTGCCATTACATTGTTGTCCCCGCTCTACCCTCGAGGCATGTCCGAACTTTCTTGAGCCTTCACAATGCACGCGAAAGTGGTAGGACACGTGGCTGGAAACATTTCTTGACACTGGCAGAACAAATTTCCAATGAAATGGTGGATTGCTTTTTAAAGATAACCATCCTTTCCCATAAACCATCAAAAGATAGAAAAATTACCCTACAATAAGGTATTGTCGTGTTTATGGTTTGTCCGGGCAGATGAGTTAAAAAGAGATAAAAATGGCTTCTAACGGAATATGAGGATATGCCAGAGATGAATTGCTGACATCTTTGAATGTTAAACAAGTGAATAAGAATAAATTGATTATCATTCATATTGAGTAATATTTACATGTTTTATTACGATACATTTCATGCTCTCAAAGATTTGCCCGGGCAGATGAGTTAAAAAGAGATACAAATGGATTCACACGGAATATGAGGATATGCCAGAGATGAATTGCTGACATCTTTGAATGTTAAACAAATGAATAAGGATAAATTGATTACCATTCATATTGAGTAACATTTACATGTTTCATTACGATACATTTCATGCTTTCAAAGATTTGCCCGGGCAGATGAGTTAAAAAGGAATACAAACGGATTCACACGGAATATGAGGATATGCCAGAGATGAACTGCTGACATCTTTGAATGTTAAACAAATGAATAAGAATAAATTGGTCATCTTTTCATATTGACTGATATATACATATTTCATTACGTCACATTTCATGCTCTCAAAGGTTTTATTTTCCTCTCTTGAGAACAGTGTTGAATTCAGACACTTTTCTTCGGGAGGTATTTCTGCGTCTCTGGAGAGGGGATGGGACGTTAGAAAGTTTCGGTGAAGAAAATTCCACTTTTTAGCCATTGAAAGCACAAAATCTCAAACTTCCCGGGGGAGGGGGCATCTGCTTGCTCCGTAAGGGTATGTTGCATCCGCGCTACTTCCTAAATTCAACACTGCTTAAAAACGCGCTGTTTTTTTAAACTTATTTAATAACTTTTTAAAATTTTTGTATCTTGGAAATATTCTAGTATTTTTAATCAAATGCTAAAGAGTTAAACATTCTGCCCCATACTATTTTCAGTCATGTGACTTTGCTCATGTGGGGGGAGGGAGGGAGAACTCTGATAAAGATACTAATTACCGTATATACTCGTGTGTAAGTCGAGGAATTTTAGACGAAATTTGGGCGTTGAAAATGGGGGGTTGACTTATTTACAAAATCGAAAAAAAAAAAAAAAAAAAAAAAAACTGAGATAATCGGTGAATGGGCAAGTCTTTTAAATAACAGATGGATCTAGATTGGAGAGAGAAATAAAAGCGGACGATGATCATTTCTCTTAGAGCAAGATCCCAGGGCCCCCAGACGTTACTTATTTTCTCACAAGTAAAATGTATTGGATAAAATAGTGCTAGTACGTACTATGAGCCTAGTGATACCTGTTAGCTTGGACCGTCGGCCAATTTACGGGTACCAGGTACCAAAGGTAGGTAAAACCACTACGAACTTTTCTTATTTTCTCAGTCTTGATTTTTATATATGATGCTCAGGGAACTATTTCAATACTTTATGTAAGCTCCCAGACCAATTGCATGGGCCAAATATCCTCCCAGACATACAAAAGAAGCGCGTTCAGTACAACTTACCGAAGTAAACCATTTTAAGATGATAAAGCAAATAAACTGAAAAAAGAATACTGATTTTAAATAAAATCGTCTGAATTTAATCAATGTTTTTTATTGAAGAACTTATTGTCGATTAAACTTATTTGTTATCTTAAAATTAATATCATTTTTAAAAGATTAATTAAAAAAAATATTTTGAAAAGTGAAAATATTAGAATATTTATTCAAGTAATTCAAAATATTGGAATATTTCAAATAAATTCTCCTTTAAGTATTACCAATTCATAACTGACATTCAATAAAAAACATTTATTAAATTCAGACGATATTATTTAAAATCAGTATTCTTTTTTCAGTTTATTTGCTTTATCATCTTAAAATGGTTTACTTCGGTAAGTTGAACTGAACGCGCTTCTTTTGTATGTCTGGGAGAATGTTTGGCCCATGAAATTGGTCTGAAAGCTTACATATAGTATTGAAATAGTTCTCTGAGCATCATATATAAAAATCAAGACTGAGAAAATAAGAAAAGTTCGTAGTGTTTTTACCCACATTTGGTACCTGGTACCCGTAAATTGGCCGTCGGTCCAAGCTAGCAGGTATCACTAGGCTCATAGTACGTACTAGCACTACTTTATCCTATACATTTTACTTGTGAGAAAATAAGTAACGTCTAGGGGCTCTGGGATCTTAGACTATCTGTTATTGATTAAAAAAAAGAAAAAAAATCTTAACAGCAATGTAACCTGTAATTGCTCTGTACCCATTTTCTCTTAGAATTGAATTCCCTTCAATACTGGAGCATTCCTTATAAACCCCTTTTTAAGGATGTTCTTAACTCAAAAAGGGCAACTTTGTGACATAAGTTTTAATTCATTTTTGTTCGGAAATGCATGAAACTGTTAGGTGCTGTTGTTCAGAAAATAACTAATCGCGGTCATTTTTCTGTTTTTGCGCAAACGCAATAGATATTTCAGAACAAACCGTCAAAAATGATGTTTTGAACCGCATTTTCCGATGAAAGCGGAGAGACCATCGACGAAAGGTAGAAAATCGCGTGATCACGCGATCAAAATAGCTTATAGTTCGATAGGTAATTTAATTATCATAAAATGAAAAACTGAGTTCGATTCGAAAGTGCTTACATAGCCAGACCGTCCAATTTTATATCTTTCCGTCCAAAAATGAATTAATAAATGTGTCAAAACTTTTTGCGCTTGTTGAGCAGAGCAGTTAAGAACACCCTTAACAAGAGTTCAATTTGAAAATTCTTTTAGATACCTCTCTTGAAAATCCTACAATATAAAGACGTACTAAATATGGCAGTCTAATAAGAAGTTATTTTACACTTGTAAATAACGTTTGAATAGATTTTTGAAAGAGCTTTTTAAGTGTCATTGAATTGGTGTGAATAAGTTTCAAAATAGTTTAAGCTTCTTTGTTTTTACATAATTATGTAAATTTTATAACGTTGAATTTAAAAAAGTCTGATTAGATACTAATAACAAAATTACTAATTTAATGAAAATGTATTATTTCTTTTAATCCTCGATTATAAATCATTTTTCAACATACTACCAGAAATGTGATTCGACTTGCACACGAAAATTCAATTTTATTCTGACCGACTTATACAGAATTCTTACGGTAAGTAAAAAAAAAAAAGCAATCATTTCCTCTGTAACAGAACCGCCAACTGCGCCAACAGGAGAGATATTTCGATGACGATTTTCGTCACATTTCATCACAGTGTATACAGTCAAAAATCACATTTTCTTTTCTATTGTTACAGATAAATTAAATAATTTTTAATGAAATAATCGGTAATTATACTCAACTGTTATCCTATAAATACCTTTCAGTGTCAGTCATATACTGGAAATAGCTTTAAAGCACCACTATGCAAAACTTCTGATCTGAACTTTATTTTTCTTAGCAAAAAGTCAAATATTGTTTAATTTATAGAAAACTAGTCTTTGGAGGCCACCGTAATACTTACCCATCATTTATATGCATATGAACATAAAATATGGGAAAACTATTTATACAATGTATTTCAATTCCAAAACTAAATTTAAATGTTGTTAATACACATCGTAATACTCTATTAATGAATTGCTGATGCACCAATTTCAACAAATTATATAAAACGCCAAACTACTCAAGAAGTACCAAACTACGTAAAAGAAACATTCTTATAACTCCAAAAATAATAATCATATTAACTAACAGTTTGCTGCGTCGGATTAAGCGTCTCATTTTCAATTAAAATATACCTCTGAATTGAAATTTGAATGAAATACAGAATCATGAAAAATCGAAGAATGTGGAAAACAGGATTACAAATATCTCGACAACTAATAATCCGATCGACTTCGTTCTTTATGCAAAATTTGTGTTTTTTTATTGCCTTTTACATGCATTCCTTAAAATAAAAAAATTCGAAAATTTTTATATACCTTTCATCAGAACAAATTTTTCGAGAATCCGGAAAAAATAGTTCCGGATAATCGAGGTTGCTGATATTCAATAGGCTTCGTCCTATTCTTACATACTAAGTACATACAAAATTTCAAGTCTCTATCTCAATTTGTTCGGAAGATAGAGCGTTTACAGACAGACAGACGGACGGCAATTTTTTTTTTTTTTTCTAAAAATATGTTTTTCGAAATCTCCAGTGTCTAAAACGTGTAAATCAGTCAAAAAAAATTTTCGATTTTCAAAACGATTGTAAGACTTATCCTATACTACGTATGATGGGTAAATAAAATACAAGACTATCTAGAAATTGGTACATTTGCCAATGAAAATAGTTTGGAGGATATATTGCAACGTTGATTTAATTAAAAAAAAAAAAGGGGGCACCTCGATTATGAAAAATGTAATGTCATTTCCATAAAAAGAGAAAAAAACTAAACTAATTTGGTTATTAGATAATAACCAAAAAAGTTTGTCTTAAAATGTCTTTGAGATTATTATGAAATTGAGTACAGAAGTAGTTAATTCTTTTAATTTAACCTTTATCTCGTGTGGCAGAAATGATCACATAACTAATGTGAAGCGGTCTGTGAGACCGCTTCATCAAAAGAAAAAATAAAAGGCGTGATTAACTTGTGGGATGGTATTTTTGTACTAAATTTTTTGTATAGGGCAGTTATAGTTAAAATCCACCTATTTGAAAGTCTCTGCTGATATTAGATCTAAAGATCTAAATGAAACAAAATTTCGATAGTGTATGTAGTTAAACTGAAAGTTACAGGTTAACCTATAAAAATTGAAAAAAGCAGCAGTCTGTGAGACCGGTAACATCAGTTAAAAGTTAATATCATTCAATATATAAATTACTTATTTCAGAGTCTCAACAGCAAAATCAACAGTACTTTTGCTTTGCATTTGTCCTTTTGTTTTAAAAAATGAAAACGAGAAATTTGTAAAGGATGCCCTCTCCCCATTGGTTTAAGGCTAGCTTGCGAATGTCATATGCTGACGAACGTAGGTTCTTAGTGTAATCAAGTAATAACCCAGGACCGTATCTAAGGAGGTTCTATGGGCTGCTCAGCCCCTCCTAAAACATTTTGATCCCCCCCCCTAGAAAAAATCCAAGGTCACTAAATGAGCTTATGTGCCGAAAATCCAAATGAAATTCTGTTCAAAAATATAATTTAGTATGCAGGATCTTAAACAGTTTTGCAAAAATATTGAATTGTATAGCATTAAAATAAATGTTTCAACACTTGTTCATCCTTATTTGCACATAAGAAGCTAACATGTTTAGCTGCACTAGTTATACACTCGAATTTTCCCTCATCCTATTTGCACACAGTGCCTGATTTACGGCTGGGCATTCGGGGCGCAGGCCCAGGGCCCCTGATTTTAATTGGCCCCCATTTTGCTGAAAATTTTTCATTTAGTTTTCAAAATCTGGTGTAGTTTGAATATCTAATGGAATTTTACATTTCATTCTAAATAAAAGATATATTGTAAAATAATAAATAAAATTATTTGAATATAGATAAATAATTTTAATTCTTAAAAATATAATGCATTGTTAATTTTTATTTAATCTTGTTCCTGTTATCATCAGATCATTTAGGGTTAGGTGAGCATATCTGGAAAGCAGTAGAGCTCCCTAATATTTTAAATAATTGTAGCTTGGTGTTATCGAAAACTTATTATTAGTTGTTGCATAATCGACTATTCCAGCTATTTAGACTTGCATAGGAAAAGATAATCAACAACACCCAATTTATTATAAAATTTCTACTCTTTAAATTTAAAAATTGTGAACTAATTATTTAAATGTAAATAAATGATTATAATATTTAATTGTTTAGTGGATATTAAAAAGTAATTATTAAGTTAATAATTGTTATCTCAGTAAGTACCTTTTTTCAAATTTCTTCACTCCATCTCCTTGTAAGTACTGGTGCAAGGGGGCCCCCGTAAGCATGTATGCCCCGGGCCCCCAAATTTGTAAATCGGTGCCTGTTTGCACATAAGAAGCTAACATAATGTTTAGCTGCATTAGTTATACACTCGAATTTTCCCTCATCCTATTCTTTTCCTAGCATAAAATGAAGTTATTACAACAGCTTAACCCTTTATCCAACCGAATTATTTATAAGCCTTCACATCAATAATTGTCTTCTTTAATATCTGAAGATATACTTTAATTCTTAAATAATAATAATATGAATTTTAGAACTGTTTTTTCATTAAAACTGATTAAATTCTTTTTTTACTACTCTTAATACTAAGATTAAATACTCTTATGGCAATATTACAATTCTTATAAAAGCAATGCATTTAAATTTATTATAATCCTGTATGTAAATGGAAAGGCTTTTACCGTCGAAAATATTTCATATAACTTTTTTTCAAAAAAAAAAAAAAAAAAAAAAGATATACCTATGAAAATGATTAAGAAAATTACCTCTTTTTAAAATATTTAAGTTCTACTGTTTTTCTAATGTATCTAAATTAAATCGAGTAAAGTATATTGTGTGGTAAGAAAAAGAACTTTTATTAATAGACTGATTAAATACGTTTTTTATTGAATTTTCCACAATGGTACTTATAAGTACCGTCTTTAGGTAAAAAGTTAATGAGAAACATAGTAACTACAGTGGGAATATGGACGAATTTTCTTTCTGCGTCACAAAGAGAGAGAGAGAGTGATAGAGAGAGAAAAAATATGAGCCCCCCCCCCCCCTTCTATTATTCACTTCTAGCTACGGCCCTGTACTAATCCCTAAAAATTTTTCAATATTTGGACCTAGCGGGTTTTTGTGCTCTTCTTTTTATTTTTTTATTATCTATGTTTAAATTCTATGTTTAAAGCTCCTGTCTCTTCCGGTGAATACACTTTCGACCCAATGTTAAACCTATATGGGGAGATTAATTTACTAATATCTCTTTTGTATTTCGATTTTTTAAAATAATTTCTTTTGGATTGAATAGTGGAGGGACATTTCTACGTCGCCGCTTTTTTCTAATTTTTCGATTTTGGCTGCAGCTATTTTTAACCGACTTCAAGGAGTAGATTATGATTTCGACCTGCACGTATTTCTTGTTCACTCACAAATTCTTTAAATATGAATCGATTTTGCTAATTCTTTTTTTGTTTGAAAGTATAAGATACCTATGTCGTCCCATTTTAATTTCATTAAATTCTGATGATTAGAATTTTTTTAGATAAAAAAATGTAAATTTTATTTTAAAAAAATAATGATTTGGCGCAAATAATCTTTCATTGTTGCAATCGTTTTCAAATCATAAGCATATTAAAACTCGGTATTCATATGCTTTAGCGCCAAGTTGTCGCCAAGCTTGATTCTTTTTTGAAGTCAATTAGTATTTTTTTTTAAAAAGCATGTTTTATTCATAAAGTTACTTTTATTTTCGAAACCGGTTCCGAAAATGAAAGTGTTACTATAAAAAATATCTGCAACCAAAATCGAAAAAGAAAAGAAGGGGAAATATAGAGATGAACCTCAGCTATGTAATGTTATAACTAAATAAATAAACAACGTTCAAGAGCACAAATATTATAAAATAAAAGATGTTAAAAGCATACATGTTTCGGGACTTCTTAAGTCCCATCATCAGTACTAAAAGTGTAAAATGTAAAAGAAAGTCACATCGCAAAATAAAATAAAAACTTTTTTATTTTATTTTGCGAGATTTTATTTTTGCGATGTGACTTTCTTTTATATTTTACACTTTTAGCACTGATGATGGGACTTAAGAAGTCCCGAAACATGTATGCTTTTAACATCTTTTAACATCTTTTATTTTATAATATTTGTGCTCTTGAACGTTGTTTATTTATTTAGTTATATATAAGCACAAAGTACAATCCTCCCCCCCTTCTTATGTAATGTTATGCAAATATATATGCTGAAATTCAAAAGTGTATTAGCAAGTAACCTCCCTAGCTCGCGAGTATCTTACATGTATGCTTTTAAGTTGTTAAAAGCATAACATCTTTCTTTTAACATCTTTTATTTTATAATATTTGTGCTCTTGAACGTTCTTTATTTATTTAGTTATATATAAGCACAAAGTACAATCCTCCCCTCCCCCTTCTTATGTAATGTTATGCAAATATATATGCCGAAATTCAAAAGTGTATTAGCAAGTAACCTCCCTAGCTCGCGAGTATCTTACATGTATGCTTTTAACATCTTTTAACATCTTTTATTTTATAATATTTGTGCTCTTGAACATTGTTTATTTATTTAGTTATATATAAGCACAAAGTACAATCCTCCCCCCCTTCTTATGTAATGTTATGCAAATATATATGCCGAAATTCAAAAGTGTATTAGCAAGTAACCTCCCTAGCTCGCGAGTATCTTCGCCGGAAAGGACAGTCTCTTCTGACAAATTTAGCTTTTCAGACGCATTTAATTTTGATTTATCGATAATATATAGATATACTAGCTGACCCGCCCGGCGTTGCCCGGGTCCGTATTAACAATATTAAACGAACTTGAAATTTGTATGATTTTATCATTAACTCGAAACATGCAGAAATGCATTGTCTGAAATACGTGGCCACTGACTGTGTGAAAAATCGGTTTAAAAAAACAGCTAATGTTAAGCTCTAAAAATACTCAAAATGAGCGATGAGAAATGTGGGAGGGAATATGCATCCAACAACTGTGTGATTTTCGTGTTAAAGTTTTGATATTTATCAAAAATCACTATTAAGTCACGTAACTAATTATTATTTTTTTTTTTCACATAGAAATCCCAAGTGAAATATTTTGAATTTCAAACTAATTATATCACTCTTAAATCCGACTATACCATGAATGAAATCGATACTCGCTCGTAGCTAAAGTGTTGGTATGTAGTATTATAATTTCAGAGCCATTTAACAAAAGTAAGTGTTATTTTTAATCAAATCATGCATAATGTCCACTCTATGGATAAATTCCTAACCGTAAACTTTTTTACCGTAACCATAACCTGCCTGTAACCTAACTTTGACTTAACAGTACCTTACCGTAAATTAAATATAACATAAATGTAACCTAGCTTTTACTTTATTGTAACATATCCTTATTCTAACCATAAAACAAATGCGATTTAACTTTAACCTAACTTTAACTTAACCGTGACCTAACTGTAACCTAACGGGATATTAAATATAATCAAAGACTTACCGTAATGTAATTGCAACCTAAATGTTACCAAACCATATATTGGTTTCATGTCCATGGAAATTATTTTGTCTTGTTCGGATCTGGTTATGATTCATAAGAACATTTTTGTCGGGTTCAGATTTTAGGTATTTTTTGATATTGAGTTATAATGTTCGGGTCGTATTCATGTCCATGGAAATTATTTTGCCTTGCTCGGATACAATTATGGTTCTTTGGAATATTTTTGTCGGGAACAGATTTGTTTCAATTCAGATTTCGACTTTTTCTTCAAATGGAATTTTTGGGTTCAGGTTTTCTTGCCTGTTCAGGGAAATTATGCTGCCTTGTTCGAATAAGAACATGCTTCACTGGAATATTTTTTTTTCAAGTTCAGATTTGGTTCAGTTCAGATTTCGTGATTTTTTTCAAAGAATTTTTTTAGGTTCAGATTCGGTTCAGGTGAATGGAAATTTTTTGTCTTATTCAGATCCGGTTACGATTCTTCGGAATATTTTTTATCAGGTTCCGATTTGGTTCGATTCAAATTTCAGGTATTTTTTCAAATAGAATTTTTAGGTTCGGATCTCGTTCATGTCCACGGAAATTATTTTGTCATACTCGAATCCAATTATGATTCTTTCGAATATTTTGGTCGAATTTAGATGTGGTTTGGGTCAAATTTCAGTTTTTTTCAAATCGAATTTTTTAGGTTCGAGTTGAGTTTATGTCCATAGAAATTATTTCGTCTTGCTTGGATTGGGTTATAGTTCTTTGGAATATTTTTGTCAGGTCCAGATTTGGTTCAATTCAGATTTCGAGTTTTTTCTTCAAATATAACTCTTGAGTTCGGGGCTTCTTGCATGTTCACGGAAATAATTCTGTCTTGTTCGAATAAGGACATGCTTCACTGGAATATTTCTGCCAAGTTCAGTTCGTTCAGTTCGCGATTTTTTCAAAGAAATTTTTTGGGTTCGGATTGTGTTCATGTCCATGGAAATATTTTGTCTTGTTTGGATCCGGTTGCGTTTGTTTGAAATAGTTTTGTCAGATTCAGATTTGGTTCGATTCAAATTTCAGGTATTTTTTTGAATGGGAGTTTTAGGTTCGTATCGGGTTCATGTCCACGGAAATTATTTTGTCTTACTCGAATCCGGTTATGGTTCTTTCGAATACTTTGGTCAGATTTAGATGTGATTTGGGTCAAAGTTCAGGATTTTTCAAACGAAGTTTTTTAGGTTTGAGTCGGGTTTATGACCATGGAAAGTATTTTGTCTTGCTGGGATCGGGTTATAGTTCTCTGGAATATTTTTATCGGTTTCAGATTTCGTTCGAGTCATATTTCGGGTTTTTTTAAAGAAAATATTTAGGTTCGGGTCAGATTTCATGCCCACGAAAATTATTTTTCCTTGTTTGAATCGGGTTATGCTTCACTTGAACATTTTTGCGGGATTCAGATTTGGTTCGGGTCAGTTATCAAATCCATAGTTTTTCCCAAACAGAATTTTTAGGTCAGGGTAGGGTTTATACTCACGGAAATTTTGTGTATCACGGATCGGAGTGTGGTCTGTTTTTTTTTTTTTTTTTTTTTTTTTTTTTTTTTTTTTTTTTTTTTTTGATTGGAATCGGGGGTTATGTTTAAATTAGTCTAAACATTAAGGTTATAATCAGTTTTGCTACTATACTTTTTATGGCTATTTCTAATAGATAATTTACTTAGCTATTTGATAATTTATTATGGTGAATGAATCGTTTGCGGATACAAACAATTGTACGCCAAACAGCTATTTTATTTTTGTTTTAAAAACAAATTAAAGCCATATTACAATTTTAAATTGAATAGAACACATTTAAATTTAATCAATGATTAAAAAAATAAACTCATAAAAGAGTGTTGTGTAATGTTTTTTACTGCAACACAGCTAATGACTCATACATTCTAATGTTCGAAATGCCAAAAATATGCGTACAACCATATAGTAAAAAGAAATTAATAGAGTGGCAGTATAATGTCTTGGGGTGACGCAAAAAATGTAACTCTAAAATCCGCGACATTAAGTCCAAATAAGCACCAACAAAACCATGTGCTTTGAAACTCCGATCAATTCAAACTGGTTTAAACCAGTATTTCTTTGTTTTTGTTTTTCACCTTTTAAACTGTTATTGAATAGATGACTAAAATTTCGTTTAAAAAATAACGTTTTGTGCCATTATTGCCTGTAATACACGATCAGAATGCATGAAAGATACAATTAGATCAATCATAGGCAAGAATTATTTGATTATTTTTATCATATGACTTTGAAATATGAATATAGAAGCAACATTTAAGACTTTGCTTGAAAAGTTAAACATTCTTTCGTTAATGTCTTAAAATCGTCTGCACTCTGAAATCTAGATTTTAGATTAATATTATTATTTAAGTGTTCATGCATGATTTTAAAAGAATCTTTTCATCACTATATTTTATATATTGACATGGAATTATAAATATGTTGTTAAATCATAAACATTTTTCATCTAGGTTATAAAGTATTAAAAATTTCTGAAAAAAAAAGAGAAAACTTTTAGTAATAAAATTTTTTACTTCAAATCATATGTTTTCAATATTTTATTTAATTTTGTTTTGACATTTAATTATTTTTAATTTTCCAATTTCAATTATTTTAAAAGCAAACATTTATTTTAATAAATAATATAATAGAAAAAAACATTTAAAAAATTACGATTTCTTCGTAAAATATGCTTCAGCTGTAATTCATTTCTTCCAATCCGTCTTATTAATACAAAATTCCTTCCTCGTGCTTTATTTTGAGACATTAAAATTTCAGCGATAAATGGTTTCCTCTTGCAAACCTTTCTTTTTTTCGGTTTACTTAGCCACCACCTATCTTTTTCGTCCATGGCGTACAGCAGCTGTGATAAAAAAGAAAAAAAAAAGAAAAGAAAAAAAGAAAAAAAAATCCTCATTTAAACTGACAGTTTGCCAGTCTATGAATTTTAAAGGTCAGTCTCAGTTTTTAAAATTATTTCTGCGAAAATTTTATGCAATCAACCAACCATAAGGGAATGAAAAGGAAAAAAGCTAAAAAAAAGCGATTTTTTATGAGAGTGAGGTTTGGAATTTAATTAATTACTCAGTTAATAAATAGAATTTTGAAATTCTGAGCGTCAGGTGCATCAGGAGAGATATTGGGCTACTCTCAGAAAAATTTTGAGCTTCGTACGTACCGTAGTTTTCGCTAACTATCGCAGACCCACACACACACAGAGCGATTTGTTATTTTATTAATATAGATAGAATAGTCTATAACTTTTATCTTTTAACTGGATTTTGAGGTATGACCAATAGCTAGATCTTGCTTTCGATTCCTGCCATAGACGATTTTTTCATTCTTTGTTAATTTTTAAGGCAACTGAGTTACGTAATATTTCAAGTTTCAGCTAGGTTTCTTGTCCGATGACACAAATTTGGAGACACGGCGACCATTGTCGCAGAAAACGAACAGCACCTTTCAGAAAACTTTCAGTCTCAAGCCGCTAAACGTAGCTGATAGAAACATCTTTTTTTTAGAACTTTTATTTCCATTTTAAATAAAACGTTTTAAACTTTATCGCTCTATGTCACTTCCTACGGGATATTGAAAATTTCATCGCTTACACGAATTTTATTCGATTGGCACTACTTTTTTTATGAAATATTTTTAGTTATATTTTGACAAAATAGATAAGGGAAATATGATGAAAAATTTATTTAAAAAATATATTGGTGCTAATGATATATAAATATAGAATCATATATGAAAACCTAACGTCGGATATAGATTAAAAGTTAGTTAAACAAGTATAAGAGTAGTAGTTTCTAAAAGATTAAATTTCGTATTTTAGTAAAGGACTCCTTATTTAGTTAGGTAGAAAACTTATTCACGTTTGTCTATGTTTTTGAAAATTTGCCTTCAAATTAACTGGATTGAGAGTGAAAATTTTATTATTTTTATTTACATTAAGAATAAGAATGGCATAATCCTCAATTTCTAGAATGGGTACAATGCCTTTTTCGCCTCCTCTCTTCACACATACAGCCCAATAAATTCATCTAATTATAATTTTCAAATCTGTAATGTATTGCTTGAAATTGGAGCAATTTAACCTCGCACTCACTAGGAAGTTCTCCTTACTGGGCATACTCAGAATAAAAAAAAAAAAAAAAAAAATTAAACTATTTATGTATGTAATAAAGGATCAGTCAAAATTAGCGGCGGAATTACAGTAGAAAGTATGTAAAAAATAAAATACTTTCCAATATTTAGCGAGAAAAGACAAAAGCATCACTCGATTTGGCTAGCAGCACATTTCCTTGCCAAAAGCAAATGATTTTAATGCAAATGAAAATTGTTTATCAATAGATTTTTAGAATTCGTGTAAATGGTATTTAATGAATTTAAATTTAAACAACGAAGGAGTTTAATACATATATTTTCTTTTTGTATATTACATATTTATGTTGCTTGTTGCTGCAGTCATTTAATTTTATTACTGTAAAAATAATTCCTTATATAAAAAATATTTTCATATATTTAAGCGTATTCCAGAATAAAGACCAGCGGAAGAATGCTGCAGCAATACATTTCAATATCGGAAAAGTGTTTGTTTCCATAGCAACAAAGCTGAATCGACAGTGCTCAGTTGGACTTAGTTTTGAGATTGAAACGATTTTATTTTTTCTTTTAACTCATAAAATTTCATAGTTAACGTTCAATATAAATGTATGTATGATAAAACTACAGTTAAAATAAACTGAAACTGACAAAAATAAAGTTATTTAAATGGTTTTAAAAAAGCAAGTTCAACATGAAACATTATTACCTCAAAAAGTATTTCAGATTAAAAAAGCTTTTTTTGAAAATTTATTTCATCGCCAACCAGTGATAAATCGTCAGATAATTGAAATGTTCATTATTTTTTTTTTACAAATGTTCTAAAGGGGTTCCGCCGAAATTTTTTTTATAAACATATATATCCCCACGAGAAGAACACTCTATAATTCTTTCAGAATTTTCTGAGCATGCCCGTGCCTTCCTTGTCACTCAACAAATCTTAAAAGAAGAAATGGGATAATTCGTTTACGCAAATCACTGTAAATGTACTAAAAAATTCCTTTAATGCTGATTTATTAATTTTAGATTTCTTAAAACCAGTTTAAAAATAGATAAGATTATGATATATAAACAACATATAATTCCTGGTTTACGATATAGTAGTTTTTCAGTGGCTGTTTTCTAATTATTTCATGTATAAATTTGAATTCATTTATACTGTTAAAAAATACACTTGGCCAAAGGGTGACCGGCCATTTGCAATTTTAGACATTTGTTAAATATCTAGAAAAATACATGAGGAATCATCTCGAAACTCTTAGTGTGTAAACATAACAGTAAGGTCATACATTTCAGTGCAGATTTTTTTTCCTGAAACTCCATAGAGGACCGTCAACAAATTGAAAAAGAACGAATATCTTTTGGATAACCCTGTCAAAACTGATGTAGCAAAATCGCTCAAACTGTAGATTATGATTAAGTGGTTTATTGTAATAAACTGTGTTCATTTTTATCTGGATAGCATGTATACACGTAGAAAAGTTAAGGCTTATATAAAAAGAGTTCCAAATTTTTTGCTTATAATTTGCAGTGTTCTTAATATAAAATAATTTTCTTTTCTGAAAGTATGACAAACAAATTTGTACAAAATAACTTGTAATCATAATTAAAAAATAATAAAAATTGTAGGAAATATGAGCAGGTTTACTAAATAATTTTTGACTGCGCATGCGTCAACGATATCAAAATTTTATTTGCATATTGTGTTAGCTAAATGTGTAGAGCAACTTTTGTAAAAGATTCAAAAACATAGCTTGAAAATTCTGAAAAAGATCGTCTATCGAATAAGCTCAAAATCCGTTATTCCCAAAATGAAGCAAAAAGATGAGGGGTTGTATCTATATATTGATTAGTGTCAATATAGAACACACAATGTGGCATGTACTACTATATTTGGATAAAACCCCTCCTCTTTTTTTTTTGGCTTTATTTTGGGAATAACGGGTTTTCAACTTATTCTATTGATGATTATTTTCAGAATGTTCAAGCTATCTTTTTGAGACTTTTCCAAAAGTTGCTCTAAACATTTAGCTTACACAATATGCAAATGAAATTTTGATATCGTTGACGCATGCGCAGTGAAAGATTATTTAGTAAACCTGCTCATTTTTCATACAGTTTTTATTATTTCATAATTCTGATTACAGGGTATTGTATACAATGTTGTTTTTCATATTTTCAGAAAAGAATATTATTTTATATTAAGAACTATGCAAATTATAAGAAAAAAATCCTAGAAAAATTTGGGACTGTTTTTATAAAATTTTACTGGGACTGTTTTTATAAAAGCCTTAATTTTTCTACGAGTATACCTGCTATCGACATTAAAATGTATACAGTTTATTACAATAAGCCACTTAATCATAATCTACAGTTTGAGCGCTTTTGCTACATTAGTTTAGACAGGATTATCCAAAAGATCTTCGTTCTTTTTCAATTTGTTGATGGTATCCTATAGAATTTCTGGAAAAAATCTGCACGGAAATGTATGTCCTGTACTATTATATTTACACACTTAGAATTTCAAGATAATTCCGCATGTATTTTTCTATTGAACAAAATGTATGAAATCGCGAGTGGCCGCTCACCTTTAGCCATATATGTATAATGCTGCAGATTTTTTTTTTTTTTTTTTTTTTTTTTTTTTTTTTTTTTTTTTTAATGTTATTTGGCTTGTTGCAGAACGATTAAAAAAATTCTGTCACAGGGATTTCATTTGTGAGGATTGTTCTGGCGTGCAAATTTTTTCTTGCGTTGTTAATTTCTAACACAACTGAGTGACACAAAGTTTGAGGTTTCAACTATTTTTCACTTATATTAAGATTTTCCTGAATAACACAATTTTTTATTCGTTGTTAATTTTTAACACAACTGAGTTATACAGGGTTTGAGGTTTGAGCTAGGTTTCATTCATGTTAAAATTCTCCTGGCCTGCACGATTTTTCATTCATCGTTGATTTTTAACACAACTGAGCAGGGCCTGACTTGCAAGTTTTTGTGTCGAGGGCACTTAAAAATTTTCATGCTTTCTTAGATTGCTTGATTTACTGATACTAGTTTTTTGTTTACATATTTGATATTTATTCACAAAGTGTCAAAATGTGCTTTTAACCGTAGATTGAGGCAGATTTTTGTCATTTCATCGTATTAATATCTGAAATATTACATTTTTTCACAGCTGTGATTTTTTAACGGAATTTTCGAAAATTATTGTGCGCATCAGAAATTTTGTGCCGAGGGCACGGGCACCGGTTGTCCGTGTGATAATTGAGTTATACAGATTTTCAGATTTCAGCTATGTGTCACTCATGATTTAGCGCCCCCTGTTGAATTATTAATCTATAATTACTATTATCAAATAATTGTGTTGGCGTTATAAATATCTGTTTCCATGTCCAAATTTATATTTGATTATTAAAAATATATATACATAATAAAACATCTTATAGTACTAGCTAGAGGTCTGCACGGGCCGAAATTTCCGGGCCCGACCCGGCCCGAACGAAAGAAATATTGGCCCGACCCGGCCCGGCCCGAACGAAAAAAATAATGGCCCGACCCGGCCCGGCCCGAAAGTTAAAATTTCGGTTCGAGCTCGGCCCGGTCCGGAAAAAATTTAAAATTTCGGCCCGAACCCGGCCCGGCTCGAGTGAATTTCTACAGAACATTGATTTTTAATCTTATGGAAAAGTTCTGACCAAAAAAAATTATATTAGTCTTTTTTTTCCATGTTTATAATCTCCATTTATGCAGAAGTGCCGTAGGCTGCGATATTTATGCTTTTAAATGAATCTTTGTTTGTTGTATGTAAATGTTTCAGTTATCACTAGTATTATTAATCCATATTCCCTGTAATGGAGACAAAAAATCGAAAAAGCGGTATATGGTAAAATTTCCAAAGACGAAATCGCTTTGGTACGAAAAAAAAAAAAAAAAAAAAAAAAAAAAATACATTATTTTCTTAACAGATGTAAATGTTTAATATATTTTTTTCTCCCGTATTGTTGTATTCATTTTGCATGGATGAACATTTTAAAAGAAACTTGCAGTTTTCAGTTTAAAAAAAAATTCCGTCATAATCATGTTTTTTTTTTGTGTGTGTTTAATTCTATTTTAAAACGCCTAGTAATCTACGTTTCTTTAAAAGGAATAAATTCTAATGTTTAATTGTAGAATAATGACGGCTTAAAAGTATATGCTTTTTTGCAGAAATTTTTGGACATTTATAAAATGTCGAGAAAAGGATTTTCATATAGGAAGGTTCAATAGGAACTGATTATTTTGGTCCATGAAAACCAGGAAGAATGGAATCAGTCTCAGCTTCGTACGGAAAAAAGAAGTTAGGCCCGGCCCGATACTCCAGCAAAAAAATTAAGGCTCGAGCCCAGCCCGGCCCGAAAAGATTAGTGACTAGGCCCGGCCCGGCCCGGCCCAGCCCGAAAGGATTAGTGACTAGGCCCGGCCCGGTCCGAGTCTTCAGAAGTAAGGCCCGAGCCCGGCCCGGCCCGGCCCGAATGCCATTATTGGAAATCGGCCCGAGCCCGGCCCGCGGGCCGGGCTTGGCTTTCTAAAATTCGCTTCAACTGTACTGAAATGCATTATAAAGCTTCGTTTAATAAATGAAGGAATAACTCTAACAATGAATAGTAGTAAAATTTATAACAAGTTTTGCTATTTAGATCCAGTATTCTTTAATTTATTCATTGATATAAAAACGATTATTAACGAAACAATTTTTAACGCTATTTTACTCTGTTAAAACCTAGCTTCTTTTTAACCTTTCTCTAGATCACTTTGTTCTTTGTTAATGATTCGGAATTATGTCTGGAAAGTTATGGTTAAAATAAAAATATCTTTTTCTGTACACATTTCAAAAGGAGGAAAAGGGTAAGCTATTAAAATTGGTTTACCTATGATAAATAAATATAAAAATATTGTATTTTTTTATATTTTAACAACTGTAATGCTGCCATCTATGGAGTATAATGGTAATTGAAATGATTTATATTCTTGCTATGATTTTAGCAAAGATTCAACTTAAAGAACAAGGGAAAAAAAAAAAAAAAGATTTATACTAAAAATAAGTAGTATGAATAAAAGCGAACTTGTGATTGTATTTAATTGAATAAATTTATGATTTTCTCGTGATAATAAATGATACACAAAACATTTATGACAATCTTGAATACGAGTTCCTTTAACAATTGCTTAGTGCTGCCATCTAATGTCATTGATAACAAGTTTTCATTATGGGTGTCCTTTATAAAATAAGCAGTTAAAATTAATTGATAAAATTATCTTTGGAGTAAATCAAAGCATATTAAACGATGCCATTAAAAAAATGATTAAAAAAAAAATTAGTTTACAATGTATATTTTTCAGATTTAGTATGTATTTTTTATGCACATTTATATAGAAGTACTTTTAATGGGCCAATTCAGTTTATATGTTAAGTTTCAAATAAAAAATAAATGGTTTTCTATGTAATAATTCTGAATGTATTTCAATAAAATATTCACATATTTTTAAATTATATGCAAATAAATATTTAAAAAATATATTAATTTTTTCGAAAGTTTATTTAAGCCCTTTGCCCTATTTATCTCTTTGTGGGCAAAGCGTTAATTTAAAAAAAAAAAAAAAAAAAAAAAAAAAAAAAAAGCTTGTTTCTATGCTATGATTAAGCTTTGTGACGCAGTGATTAGTTAGCATATCTTTCGGATTTACTGAGCTCCTTATTGTTAAGACAGTAATGTAAATCAATATAGATGCTGTACTGTAATATGTTAAAGGGCAACTTTGTGACACATGCTTTAATTTATTTTTGTTCGGAAATGCATGAAAATAGCAGGTGTTATTATCCAGAAACTGTCTAATTGCACTCAATTTTCTGTTTTTAAAAAAACACAATAGATTTTTTATAACAAGCCTTGAAAGTTGACACTTTTGAGCACATTTCCCGACGAAAGCAGAAAAACCGGTCGAAAAGCAGGAGAAAAAAGGGTGATCATGTGATCGAAATAGCTTAGAACTGGATAGGTAATTTAATGATCACAAAATGAAAAAATAAGTTCTATTCGAAATCGCTTCCATAGTCAGGCATTTCATTTTTATATCTTTCCGTTAAAAAATGAATTTCTAAATGTGTCAAAACGTTTTGCGCTTGTTGAGCAGAGCAGTTAAGACCACCCTTAAGTATTTTATTTAATATGCTATTCTTTAATGCATAGTTTTAAAATCATGTCTTCACAACATGGCGCGAAATTGTTACACTAACTACGGGGGGTGGGTCTCAGTTACCTTTTTTCAACTTTGCACACATGTAACTCCCTTGCTTGCGCACGACTAAGGTGTTGCATGCGAAGATTAGACAAATTCATATATGTTCATTCATATGAACATGAGAGGATCGGCACCATCGCACGGAAAGATACCGAGATTCAAGCAAAATAAAATGTGTCGGGTCTCACAGACCCAATCCCCATGACGCTGGGTTAAGGGGGTCACAGTACCTTAAAATTGGTCAAAATATCGATTTTCTGTGAATATTTTGACACCTCCTTTTTACCTATACGACTATATCGCGAGATATTGTAAATTTTGTTAAAAGGTCCAATGCAATTATCCACACAAAAGAAAACTTTAAACTGATTTTTTTCCCTGTTTATATTTTTATAACTTGCTTGTTCGAAGAATACTAAGGCTTTTTTGCTAATTTAAATAAAGGTTCTATTTTTATTTATTTATTTATTTATTTATTTTTTTAATACTTGTTTTCCATGATGAATTTAATATTTTTGTACATGGATTTAGCATTCAAGTTTATAGTTATTTTTTAAAGAGCATTTAAATTGAGTGTTTTTTGAATTTCCGTCATTTTTTAATGTGCAAGAAAGAAAAGAAGTCCTATGAAATGTAAAATCCCATACATCTAAAAATCCATGCACAGTACTAGCTTCCTCGCTCGGGCCCGGAATAAAATTCTTAAATGAACCTGAAATTTGCCTTATAGTTCCTACGAAATGCGGAACCGAAAGAAACTGGAACCCAGGCCCCGTTGCCTATGGCACCATATAGCAGGCGTTCTGCGTACGCACCGCTGGCCCCCTTCTTTTAAATGATTCTCTAACTTTGTAGGCAAATCTTGAACCGAACCATCGTCGTACTATATTCTTAACAAAACTGTACTCCGTTAAGATAATAATTATAAACAACCTATCCGTAGATATATTAGTCCAGGTGATGGAGCTTTAAAACAAGAATTTAAGATTTTTGTAAAAATTACTATTCGAAAATAGTGGTATTTGACGCAGCATGCTTTTTAAAAATTTATATCATGTGTTATAAATTGTCTTTTATTTAAACAGATCACCTTCTTAGATTTTCTAATTTTAAGAAATTCGCGTGTCGAGAGTGTGGCGCTTTATCCCAAGAAATAAAGATTTTTACAGAAATTACTATTCGAAAATAGTGATATTTGTCGCGGCATTTTTTCTTATATATTTTTATCACATGATTTAAGCTATCTTAAAATTTAAAACAGATCAAGCAAAAATTAAAGGTTTTTACAAAAATTAATATTCGAAAACAGTGGTATTTCACGCTGCATCATTTATTAATATTTATCAAGTTTCACTTTTTATTTGCTTAATTCGCTCCTTTAATAAATCTCGCCTTTTAGCATTGTCAGGGGTTGCCGGAATTAAAACGATGTTTTCAAACAAATGCTCAAAAATTAAAAAATTAAAAAATTAAAAAATTAAAAAATTAAAAAATTAATTAAATTAGAATTAAATTAGAATTAAATTAAATTAGAATTATTAAAAAATTAATATTTCGGCAATTAATCAACGCACCATAATAAAATTTACCTATCTGAAATCAGCAAAAAATTTGACGCAATGCTGTATAAAAACTTAATCTGTAAATTTAATAATTTAAAAGGTCGACCGTAGCTTTAAAAATTCCTAGTATAAAAACTTTCTCTCGTCTGCTCTCACCTGCAGCTAAATGCCGTTATCTTTCGACAAAATATCTGAAATTTTCTTGTTCAGGTCTCTGCTGTTAGCTCTATCTTTGCTAATTATAAGAGTCTCGTACGTGCCATAGATTTAGCTAAACATCTCACACACACAGACGGACAGACAGAGCAATTTGTTTTTATTTAGTATAGATATTCTAATGAATGTGGAAAAAAATATTCATATTTATAAAAAATAGAAGGGATTTTAAAAAAAGTTATTATTTTTTTTTTTTTTACTTAAATTTTAGTAAAATAAATTTTTTACAAGACTTTTTTTTTTTTTTTAATTTTCAGTATTAAGTATTATACCACCAGACATGCCTACAGTTTTATTCAAAATTGAAGAGCTGGTTTTAAAGATAGTGTGTCCCCTTAAACTTTGTACAAAACACCACTGCATAACACTCGCCATTTAAATGAATGCACTTCGTTCCGTAGAAGTTGGTTAATGGAATAAATCGACTCATTTCAATCCAAAAAATCCCTGTCGGCTTGGCCTATAGGCGGAGGTAGATTTCGAAGAGTTTTGATTTCAACAATAAAAAATAAAATATTACTAGCGATAAACCCAGTTTAACTGCTTTATTTTGCTGCTTTTGAATTGATTTTTCTGTAAGAACTGATTTTATCAAAATCATCTTAAACGAAATTCGGCTCAAATGCCCATTTTGAAAACACATTTTGAAATATATTCTAACTTTATTAAAAAATCGACCAATACGCACATTATATAATTCCTAAATAACAATAAAACCGTCAATTAAATGCGTTTGAGAGGAAAAATTGAATTTAGAAATGAGTCATAAAGTAACCAATTTGGTATTTAAATACATTCACAATTCTTTAAGATCGCTTTGGGAAATTCTGTCCGAAGTGCCCACTTTGACAACTTTTTTTAAATGTATATTTAGCCTTTATCAAAAACTAACCAATACGGTCCATTACACAGTTTCTAAATAACAAATAACTGTCAATTGAATGCGTTTGAGAGCAAAATTGAATTTAAAAATGAGTCATAAAATAACCAATTTGTTATTTGAATACATCCTCAATTCTTTAATCATGATTGTGTTGGGAATTTTTTTTTTTTTTTTTTTTTTTTTTTTTTTTTTTTGCGAAGTGCTCAATTTGACAGCAGTAAAAAAAAAAAAAAAAAAAAAAAAAAAACATATTTAGCCTTTATCAAAAAATTGATGAACACGAACATTATATAGTTTCTAATTAACAAAAAACTGTCAATTGAATGCGTTTGAGAGCAAAATTGGATTTAAAAATGAGTCGTAAAATAATCAATTTGTTATTTGAATACATCCTCAATTCTTTAATCATGATTGCGTTGGGAAATTTTGTGCGAAGTGCCTAATTTAGCAGCCTTTTTTGAAATATATGCTGCCTTTATCAAAAAACTGGCCAATCCGTCCCACTATATAGTTCCTAAAAAAGAGGACCTGTAAATTGGATGCATTTGAGAGCAAAAATGGATTTAAAAATGACTCAGAAAAAACGCAATTTGTTATACTTCCTGAATTTTTCAAGCACTATTTCTTCGGGAAATTCTGTTCAAAATACCCTTTTTGGCAGTCTTTTTTGAAATATATTCTGCCTTTATCAAAACACTGGCCAATGCGTCACATTATATAGTTCCTAAATAAGAGGATCTGCCGTTTGGATGCATTTAAAATCAAAAATGAATTTTAAAATGAGTCAGAATATAAGCAGTTTGGATTTGAGGTTTTTTCTCCAAATTCTATTTTTGTTTATTTTAGTTATAAGAATTTGTACTATGAAAAACTTGTTAATATAAAAGTTGTAGATTTATTGCGAAGATGTAAAATAAATTTAATTAAATTTGATTGCTTAAGAATTGAGTAAGTTATGGATTTTTTTCTTTTTCCTCCCCCCTTTTTCTTTTTTTCATCGGTAAAAGTTGGTCCTATCAAAAACTTGTAAATACAAAAGTTTTAGATAATGTTGAATACATCTATAAAAAATTAAGTTGGATTTGATATTTTGAGAATTGACGAAGTTATGAATTTTTTGCTCTCAAAACCCCTGATTTTTTCGCCCCTTGACCCCATTTTTAACTTTATAAAAAATCTGTCATGCATAAACTTTTAGCCCATTTTTTAGAAGTAATATAAAATTCAAACCGATTCGATATCTATTCTAAGAAGTTATCGCGTTTTTTCGGTTTTCACAAATACCCCCCCTATTTCCACCCCTTGGTCCGATTTTGCCCATTAACGAACTCAACCGAGATTTTATGCCCCTTGATTTTATGTAAAAGTTTGAAGAAGATCTGAGCATAATTATGGAAGTTATCGTGTCCAGAAGAAAGTGATATAAACCGATAGAGATAGATAGATAGAAAGATAAACTTTTTTACTGATGGTAGTTTTGGAGTCTAGGAGTCATGATCGGTGTAGATCTGCAAAAATTTTTCAGAAATTCCAACATGGGAGAGAATGCAATAGGTAGTATTTCATACGAAATCTACCTAAAAGATAAATAATAACAAACTCAGGATTTCCATTCTATTTTCAAAGATTTGATTAATAAAACCAGTAACTAATATGTTTTCACTAAAAATATCTAAAAATATTTTTAATCAGTAGACAGGTTCGTGCAATTAAGGCCCGATAATCTATCTATATTGTAAAGGCCAAACGTATCTGGCGTAACGCATACGTCATTTTGCGAATGGCAACACTTTCCTATGCAATTTCGGTTTCGCAATTTTCGCTACTGCAAATTTTATATTTTAAATTTTTACACCGTCGTATAGAGAAAAAAAAATGTACTTTTAAACGCAATATGTTTGAAAGCTTTATCTTTATTTGTTTTTGAGTCATTAATTTTTTTTGTAGTTTTTTATATCTTTTTTATAATTGTGGCAACAGACGTACACCATTTTTATGGAGAAAAAAGTAGATTACTGCATCTTTTTGTTGCCTTTTTCAGAAAAAGGGGAAAAAAGTTTAAAATATATGATATGTATAAAATCCGGTGAATTTTGGCTTTATTTATCAATTATAGGGTGTTTAGTTTATAAAAACTTACTTTGACGCCTCAACTGGTCAATTTTTTACCAGAAATGTTCCCAAAAAAGTCATATTTTTTATTGCGTATAATCAAACATCATACTTGATAGAATACGAAAATGCAACATTTATTTTTATTATTACCATAATTAATGATATAAACCGATTTTTTATTTCAGAATTTAGAAACACAAATATCCTAAATGTTTGCTTTTTGCAACCACTTCTGTGTGCAATGAAGACTGTTTTACAAAAAATTAATTCAAACAAACTTACCATAAATTGAAACTTCTCAGTTTCGAATGATGTTTTTTATTCAGAGATCTTTTTTTTGTGTGTGTGTGATACATTTGAAGCAAAATATTAAAATTTGAGCAAGATATTTGAAAAAAAAAAAAAAAAAAAAAAAAAAAAAACATCCCCATTATTATACGGGTCTTTTCCAATCAGTAGTGTGGATTCTTAACAAAGAGAAAAACCCGGATAGAAGATTTCACTAAAGACAAGCCGCGTCATCTATTGAAAAATAATGATAATACAGTCTTTTAAAAAGAATTAAAAATATCACGGACGGAAAAGAAAAAATATCGATTCCCGAACGCCGTACGGGCAAACCAGTTTGGGCCAAATTCCAGTTGCCCGAACGCTGTTCGGTCAAATCAGTTAAAATCAAGATATCTTTATACATCGAGACGGTGTTGGTTAAACTCAATACATTTTCTTTTTATATACTCTGACGTCACAGAAATATTGCGTATCGCATTTATTACATGAAGATTATTTCAGAAAATTTCATTTACACTTAAAAGAATATAAATTGTTTAGTATCTGTTTACAGCTATAAGCAATCGAGACTTCAAGTTTTGAATTAAAATTATTTTGAAATGGTCAAATTAAAATACCATTAAAAACGTGAACACGGATGTAAGAGATGCATATATACATTTTAGTTTAGATTCCATGGGGGAAAAATTCTATGTTTGAGTAAAAGAGGAATGCATTTTGTTGTTTTTCATTTTGGAATTTTTTTTTTTTTTTTTTTTTTTTTTAAGAATTAAACTTATTAATATAAGGTGCATTTTTTATTGTAACTTATTTTGTAGGTTTAATATAAATCAATGAAACACTTCCTTCTTAAAAATTTTTTTTCGTCGAGAAATTCGACGGGTTTTACCTTGTACATATAAAAGCAATGTACTACAAATAATTAAGATTGCTTAAATGAACTTTACATTAAATGCATATGAATCACACTGGAATTCACTCGCAAATCTCCCGCCAAAAGTTAGTCCTTGGTAGAATCAAATTATAAAATTGCTCCCACGAATTAAAAAAAGAAAGTTAGATAATAAGTTAATTTTGTATCGGAAACAACACCACCACCTTGCATGAAACGAATGGGTTGAAGAGGAGAAAAAAATATATCTTGCGAGCGAAGCATGTAGAACAATGAAACTAAGCTTTAAAAAGTTGGCTGAGCCATGAACTAAAGGCCTTCAAACTTAGTGACGAGCCTTTTATTTTTCGCTTAGTCGATCTTGACAGTCGGTCAGATTTGCTTCGAGTACTGACTTTTGCTTTTCATTTTGCAGGTTTTCAACAGTGCATAAAAAGAAGAAACTGAACAATTAATGTATGTTGGCTGGTTGGTTCGTTCGTTTTGTGCGCGTCATCCATTTTATACAACGAAGAGTTAATCAAACTAAAATTATCAGCTGGAAACGGATTCTGAACAATTAATTTGCAAAGGTAAGTGAAATTACAATTAAGTTAAAATTTTGGTTTGAACCCAGTTCGGCCCAAGAGAATTTCTACAGAACATTGATTTTTACTCGTACGGAAGAATTCTGATCTGAAAAAACTTATGTTAGACCTTTTTTTTTCATGTTTATAATCTCCATTTATGCAGAAGTGCCGAAAGTTGCGATATTTATGTTTTTTAATGAACCTCTGTTTGTTGCAAATGCTTCAGTTATCTTTAATATTATGGAGACATAAAAATCTAAAAAATGATGGTATATGGTAAAAGTAAAATCTTCTAAGACGGGATCGCATTGGAAAGAAGAAAATACATTATAGACAAGTTCCCTTCTAAGCAGGTGTAAACGTATAATATATATATATATATATATATATACATAAATACTTTATAAATATAACCAAAGTAACTCAGATATTGCCATAACAGTAAACCAATGAAACCAATATTTTTACCATCATCCTATTAAAATCATTTGAAGTTTGAAGTGATATAGAATATATTCTCGCGTATTACGGTATTCATTTTGCATGGATGAACAGTTTAAAATAAATTTCCACTTTGAAGTTTAAAAAAAAAAAAAAAAAAAAAAAAAAAATCCGTTATTGGCAGGCACATTTTCCCTGAGTTTAGCTCTACTTTAATAAGCCTAGAAATCTACGATTCTTTAAAAAGAGTAATTTTTAATGTTTAATTGTAGAAAAATGACAATTTAAAAGTTTTTTTTTTCCAAACATATTTGGATGAAGCCAAATTTTACTGATTTTTGGACAGGCTTGACCACGCCGAGAAAATGATTTTCATACGGGATTGAATATTTTGGTCCATGAAGACTAAAAGGATGAAATCAGTCCCGGCTTCATACGGAAAAAATAAGTTAGGTCCAGCCCGACCCGGAAAGATTAATGACTAGGCCCTGCCCAGCTCGAGTCTTTAGAAAAAAGTAAAGTCCGGCCTGAATGCCGTTAATGAAAATCGGCCCGAACCTGGCCTTGCTTTGGGTCGAGGCCCATTGGCGCACCCACGGGGGGAGCTAAGGGGGCTGAAGCCCCTCCCAGACCGCGAGACTAGACTATTTAAAGTTTTCTAAAATTATGAAATTTTATTTTTATTAATTTTAATAATGCAAAATAGAAATTATGAAAAATACTAATCTGTTTGCATTTCCCCCACTAATTTATAAATTTTCTCATGATATTTGAAGTATTAGCATTTTTAATATTCATCACTTAAAACAATGCTTTCTTTTTATTTATCAAAGAGGGTTAAGTCTTTAGAATGAATCTCATCAGAATTTTCAGAGCCCCTCCCTTAGGTTTTGCTGACTGCCCCGACCCTTTCATCAGTCGCCCTTCGCCCTGTATTAAGTCAACAGAAAAAAAAATGCATGTCCGGGGTCGACGTAACTCATCCACTTTGGATCAAATCTAAAAAAAAAAATCGGACCAAGCTCGTATGATATTACGGGCCAGATCAGAAAAATATAGACCTCTAAAATTTGCTAGCCCCTTCCAAAGCTTAATCCTGGATGCGCTACTGTCGAGGCCCAACTCGTCCAGATCTCTAGCCTCAATGTTTTCAAGGGATAAGGATCGGTTCCGGGTGAAAGAGGTCTGCACGGTCTGGAATTTCCATGATCTAGCCCAGCGAAAGATATCCTGACCCGGTGCAGTGTAGTTAAAAGTTCGGCCGACCCGTTTATATTTTCACAGTTCACAGCTCGTACAAAAATCAGTGAAAACCAGCCCGATCCGGCCCATGTAAATATCAGTTAAATCAAACCCGGTCCGGCCCAATTGAATTTCTATAAAAAATTTCGTTTTTTTTTTTTTTTTTTTTTTTTATAATATACATTTAAGATTCTTTTAATGAATACTGCACACGTATGTATAGGAAAATTTTACATTACAATTTAATGCTTACTTATATCTTAAGACTTTTCGACATTCAAATAAAAATTCATGAAAAAAAAAACTGTAATTTAGAATAAAAGAGAGTTAATCTTGGCCCGGTCCGGTGTAAAAATTAAAAGTTCGGCCGACCTGTTTATATTTTCAGAATTTACGGGGGTGCAAATAACAGTTAAATCAAACCCGGTCCCGTCTCGACTTAATTTCTAAAAAAAAAAAAAAAAAAAAAAAAAAAAAAAAAAAAAAAAAAAAAATCTTTTTTTTAATATATACAATTAAGATTTTTTAATGAATAATAGAGAAATTTTAGATTACAAATTTGATTACTATGTATAATCGTGACACTCTTACATTTTTCAATATTCAAATAAATATTCATTTAAGAAATTACTGTATATTAGAGTAAAAGAGGGTAAATAACATAATAATTTTTGAAGTTGTATAATAAAAAGTAAATTCCTGAAAATATTTCAACGATGTATATTGATGATCTTCTCAAATCCAAACTTTCTGACACATTTCTAAACTCATTTTTATTCGATAAAGGCATAAAATTAGTAAGTATTCATATTCAGAAACTCTGTAATCTTATAACGTTGTCCATTTTTTGATAAAAAAAAATATTTTTCTGAAAATACTATCAAAGTTGTTATTTTGAATTGAATTTCAAAACGCGATAATACATAAAAAAAAAAAAAAAAAAAAAAAAAAAAAAAAAAAAATATGTGTGGCACTCGGGGACTGCCGCGGTAAAGCTATTGCATAGCATTTTTTATCAACTTATGCAAAAATACCGCGTCAATGTCTGCTGAAGTCTATCGAAGGATACCGCGCCGAAGTCTGCCAAACTCAAACGTCGTTAGTCGGAGTGTTAGGATTTTTTCTCGTTACGGAATTCCTAGATTCGGTCGCCGCGCCCAAAGCCCGCGATAATAGCTATGCAATAGCTTAATAAATTACCAAACAAAATTTGGTCGCGCTACGAAAAGTAGATCGCGAGTTATAAGCATTTTAAATTTTTCGACCCTCACGGTGGGGGGGCCTCCTGTCACCAAAACTTAACACTGCCTCATAAAAAATTACCAAACAAAATTTGGCCGCGCTACGAAAATTAGATCGCGAGTTATAAGCATTTTAAATTTTTCGACCCTCACCGTGGGGGTCTCCTGTCACCAAAAATTAACAATATCGCATAATAAATTACCAAACAAAATTTGGCCGCGTTACGAAAATTAGATCGCGAGTTATAAGCATTTTAAATTTTTTGACCCTCACCGTGGGGGGTCTCCTGTCACCAAAAATTAACAGTCTCATATTAAATTACCAAACAAAATTTGCCCGCGCTAGAAAAATTAGATTGTGAGTTATAAGCATTTTAAATTTTTCGACCCTCACCGTGGGGAGTCTAATGTCCCCAAAAATTAACACTGTCTCATAATAAATTACCAAACAAAATTTGGCAGCGCTACGAAAAGTAGATCGCGACTTATGAGCATTTTAAATTTTTCGATTCTCACCGTGTGGGGTCTCCTGTCACCAAAAATTAACACTGTCTCATAATAAATTACCAAACAAGTTTGGCCGCGCTACGGAAATTAGATCGCGAGTTATAAGCATTTTAAATTTTTCGACCCTCATCGTGGGGCGGGTCATCTGTCACCAGAAATTAACAATGTCTCATAATAAATTACCAAACAAAGTTTGGCCGCGCTACGAAAGTTAGATCGCGAGTTATAAGCATTTTAAATTTTTCGACCCTCACGGTGGGGGGTCTCCTGTCACCACAATAAATAAGACCACCAAAATAAACACTGTCTCATAATAAATTACCAAACAAAATTTGGCCGCGCTATGAAAATTAGATCATAAGAAACATAAGTTTGAGACTTGATATCCTAATATCTGAAAAATACCACGTCAATGTCTGCCGAAGTCTACTGAAGGATAACGTCCCGAAGTTTTCCGAACGGAAACGACGTTAGCCGAGTGTTAGGTTTTTTCGTTACGGATGTGTTAGGATTTTGCGCGTTACGGAATTTTTGGATTCGGTCACCGCGCTCAAAGCCCGCGATAAAAGCTATGCAATAGCTTAAAAAAAAAAAAAAAAAAAAAAAAAAAAAGGGGGGGGGGTTTCGAATTGAGTAAAAAATACTCAATTTTAAGTACTTCACTGACTCAAAATAGCTACGATTCAAATGTACTAAAAACTGAGAAACACATGTACTCATTTTTGATTCCGTGGTTGTGTTTAACTATAAAGCGCTACTAACTGTACCCGAACTTACAAGTTAAAGTAAAAAATATAGTGGCACTCATTTCTTGCTCAAAATTATTAACAATAAAAGTTTAATTGATTATTTGTTAAGAAAAATAGCAAAATTATTATCAAAATACCAAAGTCGAATATTTTTAACCCTTTAAGGGTCCTGCAGAATTTTACATGCAAGTTTAATGATTCATGAAATAATAGCTACGGAAAGTATCGATATGAAGATTTGTATTTTACAATCCTAGATATTTAATTAGCATATGCAATTCAAAAAATAAACATTAATATCAATTTTGAGTTAAATAAGCCTTTGAATCCAAAATCTGTGTGACGGAAAAAATCCGGTTAGGCCGCTTAAAGGGTTTTAATGACAAGAATATTATTTGCAAGCACTAAGAAATTATTTTAAAATATTGTACATAATTTAATATTTTCACTAATAAACATTTTTTAAGCTTCAATGAATAAAATAAACCTACACAGGGTACAAAATTATTGTTTGGTTTAATAACATATCATGTTTTAAATTCGAGAAAGCAATGTGTTCATTTTTTATCCAAACATACACAATTTTATATGAGTACATCTATTTACTCATTTCAGAGTACTTCAATTTTTTCAGTGTACGGGAAAGGACACAAAACCTATCGTCACGTGACAAGTGTAGCTTAAAACTCGATGACTACTAATTTATTCATCAAAAATGGAAAACACTAATCGGTTTCATATCACTTCAATAATCAAATCTGTCAATTTTACGCCTGCCTTTATAATTGAAACTGATTTAGAAAGTTTCGCGTTGCTGAGCAAGAAAGAAATTTTAAAAGCACTGATTATTAACACTATTGCTATCTTTTACAAAACATATCGCCTGCCCCCCCCCCCCCCCCCTCACACATACACACATATCATGGGAACAATTAAAACCAGCTCCACTACATATAGACATATAAAATCAGGGATATGTTTAAAAAAAATTTAGTTCCTTTAAAGGACCCTTCACAAAATAATTTATCCCCAAACAGGACCCTTTACAAATTTTTTTATACCCAAACAGGACCCTTCACAAAATATTTTATCCTGAAACAGGACCTTTCACAAAATTATTTCTCTTAAATAGAGCTTTTACAGAATTTTTTCACCTTCGAACTGAACTTTTCACAAATTTAATCATTTAAAAATAAAATGTGGCCTGTAAATAAACACCAAAGATCATATTGCTTAGCTTTTTCATACATGAAGGATAGAACCTGAAGACTTCGATAATTTAAAATTCACAAAATTCTGACTAAAAGTTTCACAAATATAAGAAAAACTTCAGAATTTCACAAAAACAGGATGAAAAAAAGTCTGGACTGACCCCTGAAAATATAAGCTTGATCCCGGCCCAAATCTACTAAAAAAATAAGGCCAGAACTCAAGACAGTATGTAACTGACCAATGCTGACCGCTACGCTGGAATGTCATGTTTTTTGTATCAAACTAGTATTGACTAGCACAGCGCATTGATACTTATTCTCCGAAAGACATATTCATTGAAAATAGTTTCTTTTTTATTGGCTTCGTCTAAGTTTTTATATCAGGCCGCTAGATCCGCTTAATGTTTTAATCGGTCTGGTTGGCTCGTTTATTTTATTTTATTGGCGTGACTCGTTTGAAAGTTTGCCTTGATTTTGTCGGGCGGCTCGTGCAAACCTCTAGAAGCCATTCTGCAGGTGACATTACTAGCGGATTTTCATAATGAAGAATTTCTTTTAAATTTTTGAGTGTATTACGACATTAACTTGCTTATGGAAAGCTCTTAAAATGATTTAAAAAAAAAAAAGAAAGAAAAAATAATAATTAGGACGAATTTTAATTTATAAAAAATAGATTTCAGGCGATTTTAATGTTGAAGTGAAAATGATCTAAATTCAAGCCTATTCTTAAATCTAAAAAGGCAACATTATGACACAAGTTTTAATTTATTTATGTTCGGAAATACATGAAACTAGAGATATTGTTGTTCAGAAACTATCTAATTGCACTCGTTTTCCCGTTCTTTTGCAAACGCAATTGATGTTTTAGGAAATACTTTCAAAGTTCGTTTTTTGAATCTAATTTCTCGATGAAAGCAGAAAAACCAATTAATGGAGTGAGAAAAATGCTATGCCACGTGATCAAAAATGCTTATAATTCAATAGGCAATTGATTGATCAAGAAATGGAAAACAGTTCGCTTCCATAGTCAGGTCTTTCAGTTTTATATTTTTTCATTAAGAAACGAATTTGCAAATGTGTCAAAATGTTTTGTGCTTGTTGAGTGTAGCAGTTGCGAATAGCTTTAATTACTGTTCAGATACAAAGAAAACCTTGCACAGTCACACCAATTACTAGCAGGCATTTATTTTTACTATTATTATAGTGACCTGAAAATTGAGTAGTGCTGTAAAACTTCTGACACCTCAGGAGAATAGAAATTATCTATTATTCAAAGGACTCTGCTTTGCCAATGCAAAAACATACAAATATACATTTGTTGGATATTGAATAAGTGTGTTATATACAGTTGTTCGTTATAAAGTTTTTTTTTTTTTTTTTTTTTTTTTTAAGAATTGATAAGTACTATGAATTTAACAAATTAAAACCAATTCACAAATATTTGTAGGTCTGAATGTAGTGAACAAAATGAAATTGGCTATAAAGTCCTTTTTTTGCTTAACAAACATTCTTTTTTGGAAGCAAAACAGGAATAAAAAAAAAAGTCTTGTTATTTATATTGTATAAGGTTTTTCTCTCTTCGTGTATAAATATATGTTTTAAATTGTTAATTTTATCCTACATTGTTATTGCTAAACTTTACCTCTTTCATGAAAATCTGAAAAAAAAAAAAAACTTCTCATATAGCATTAATTAATATAAAATTTGTAACATTAATAAGAATTACAGACGTATTTAATCCCACCTCTTAGCTACCAAGTGTTGTTTTGAACCAGAACTTTTATTTAAAAAATGAAATCAAATAAATTATACATAGAAACAAGACACATTTTGTTAAATACATTTTCCCATTTAAAATAAGCTTTATATTGCAAGAGAAAATGTGAAATGGTCGGCAACTATGTTTTATGCTGATAATAAGAAAAATAAACAGACAAATTTATATTACATAATTTATTAACTTAATTCAAGTGTACGGTTGAATCACGCACAGTAAGATGCTGTGCTCACATTTTGCCGCTGCTATGGCTGATTAGATATTATTCAATAGATATCATTCAAAAAACTGTCAATGCAATATCCAGAATTTTTACAAGATGGTTCTGATCCAGAATATAAATAAATAAAACATAGCAAATCCCACATTATTTTTAGGTTTTGGATTAATAAAACTATTCATCATGTTAATAGTTCTTTTATTAATAACATTCTATGATAATATAATCTGTTAAATTCAACTATAATGTGTGAATATTGACATAAACCTATTTAATAACAGAAAATTAGTATTCCTACCTAAAAAAAGAGGAGGCAAAATAAGGGTATAACTATAATATGCATTGTAAAAAAAGTACAAGAACACTCGATTTTTTTAATTTACTTAATTGTGATTTATATTTACGGTTTGATTTTTCTAAGGGTATCATTTTACATACATCCTTTTATTATGACACAAAAAATTACTACAGCAATTATTTGATAGAAAAATGAATTTGGTTAAATATTGTACCGTAAAAAAAGTATATGGACAGTTCTGTAAAAATGAATTTATCAGACATTTCCACTATAGAGAAGGTAAATAAATGTTACTTTTTCATTGTTTTTGTCAAAATATATATATTTTTTCATTTTTTGATTGATTTCTCCTTAGAATGCCTAGAGGAATACCTTTAAATAATTCTTAAAAAGGCGAAGCCATTTGATAATATTCATTTAATGTACTCAATTAGAAAAGAGGGTAAAAATCACCAGAGAGATTGCTAAATTCCCTTATGTTCCTAAAACTGCAATATCAAACTATTGTAGAAATCCTGAGGATCACGGTACTAAAAACAAAGACAAGAGGACCTAAAACACTGATGACTTGTAATGAAAGAGACATTATCTAATGCACTTAATGATGTTTGTGACAAATTTTACCAAAGTAAAACATAAGCACTCTATGATTCAATGCCAAAGAAAGATTTCAAGTCATTAAGGCAAAAGGAAAGAAAACTTCCTACTAATGCTTTAATTTTTATATAAAATACTTATGTATCCTACTTTTTTTAAAGAATTTCATGTAAGTAAAATAAAATATGCTATGAAAAATCAAATTCTCTCCTTATTTATTTTTGATTACTATGACTTTATACTCATTTAGTTGTACCTTTCTTAGAAAAAAAGTATAGTCTCCTTCTACTTTTTTATGCAGTGTAATCTCTAATGCCAGTATAATTTCTCATTTTTTGCTTAATTCATTTAATAGTTTATGGCTTAAAAATAATATTTAGATGGAACTACTTAAAAGTATTTTGTGTTTTAATAATTTTATTTTTAACTCTGAAAGACTTACCTACATCACATTGATACAATGAGCACTAAGTAATTGCAATAAGAAGAGTTGCAGTAAGGATTGGAGACATTATTGCCAGTAAGTATTGCAGTAATAAGGAGGGTCACATGAGTTATAATTTGTTGCAGAGTTAAAAACATAAGAATAGAATCCTGTATAAAATGTCCTCCATTTTTAAAATAATCTATTTTCACATAAAGGCTATTCTATTTCTAACAAGTACGATTTAAAGCAATCAGTTATTGAAATAGATTATTATAATAAACAGTTTCAACATTCCTTTTTTAAATTTATTTTCAGGCTTAACACTTTGAAGAATAATTAGTTTGGAATGGCTAATGACGTACTGTTATCAAAAAGATGTGCATTTGGCAGCAAGCATATAACTGGACAAATAGATTTGATGATTTTGCGTGGATCCACAAACGATGGCATAATTCAACCAGTTATAGAAGATTTTTTTGATAATATATTCTACATTGAGTCTTCTATTGAAAGTACTGAAAAAGAAAAAGAACTAAAAGATTTTAAAATTGTAGGTTGGGCTGGTGGTGATAGTATTTTAAGATTATTAATTGATGCCAAAGGCTCAACAAATTTACTGACTGCTTTAGAAGAAGAATGGTCTAAACTGGCTTTTAGACTAGCAAGAAAGCTAGATCAGAGCATGAGATTTAATCCAGACAGAGCACATAGATTTCAGTACTGAAACAGATTTTATTGGGCAATTCATAATATAAATATATATATACACACACACATATATACATATAGTTGCCAAGCTCCAACTATTTTTAATTTTAAAAACACATATTTTAACCAGAAAATTTGTTTAACCAGAAGTGCTTGGCATTAAAAAAGATAGTCATTTGAAATTTCTTTAATTTCATTAATTAAATAAATTTCTGGTAGGAAGTATAATTATTTGATTTTTCAAATGCCGGAGGTTGGCATGTATGTATATATACAGTCAAACCTTATTAACATGAGCCTAGAGGTCTGCACGGGCCGGAATTTCCAGGTCCGGGCCCGGCCCGTTACAATTTCTACGATTTCTAAAAAAATTAGATTTTTATCATATAATTAAGATTTCTTCAAAGAATACTGCATACGGAATACTGCTATGGAATGATTTTACAATATATTTTACAGGAAATACACATTAACAACATTAATGATTACTTAGATTCTTAGGCTATCAACATTCGAATAAAGATTCATTAAAAATTTAATATGGCTTAGAATAAAAAAAAGAAAGAAAGCTAAAAACATCGTTACTTTTAAAGATGTTTGATAAAAGAAGATTTATAAAAATATTTCTATATCATTTTATTAAAGGTTTTAAATCCGAATTCATTCTTAAATTCAAAGAAGCTCCTTTCTGATACATTTCTAAACTCACTTTTTTCTCAGAAATGCATAAGATTAGCAGGTATATTTATTCAAAAACTATATAATCGAGTGGCATTATCTATTTTTTGATACAAGCAATTTAAGAATACTACAAGCAAATAAAATACTGTCATAATTAGCGATTTGAATAGAATTTCCGGAAGCGATAGCATGGGAGGGGAGAAAAACCTGTAATCATTTGAGAAACTATTACATCTCAACAAGATCATGCAAGTATTTTATTTACCAAAAATAAAAAACGCTATTTGATTCCAAATCCCTTCAATAGTTAAGCTTATCACTTTTATACTTTTACAATTTAAAATTAATCAGAAAATGTGCCAAACTTTTGCATTATTGAGAAATTAATTTAAAAACCATCAAGAAGAATATATCCGAAGATAAAGCTAACATAAGTTCTTTATCGCTGTTAATAATTTTATAAATCATGTTTTCTGCCCTACAGATCTTGAGAACAATTAAGTCTAGTTCCGGTCCGGCCAGTCTATGTCTAGAAAAATAATGCAAGCTTGATCTCAGACCGGCATGAGTTAGCTAAAAAAATATTAAAACGAGTTGCACACAATGTAATTTTCCGATGCTGATCTCTACACTGTACATTTTTATATTGATGCTGTCAAACTAGTATGACTCGTGACGCACATTTATTCTTATTCTCGTTAAAACCACTGAAAATAGCTCATATTTTATTGTTACAGCTCAAATCTTCAAAACGGGCCGGTAGGCTCGAAATTTTTTTTAATTGGCCCGTCCCGTCTGGCCCATTCAATTTTTTTGCCGGCCCGTTTATGTTGTTTGTCGGCCCGGCCCATTGAAAAAACTATTCTAAATCTGCCGGCCCGGCCCGTTAGAAAATTTGAAACAATTCTGCCGGCCCAGCCAGGTACGGGCCAAGCCCGGGCCCTGCAGACCTCTACATGAGTCTCAAGGGGAATTACATTCTTGTTTATGTTATCTGTATTTCATCCTTTCAGTAACAAAAAATCCAGATAAAAAATATTGAGAAAAATATATGTAGGGGTAATTGGGCACTGATGAGACATGAAAGCGAATGGAACAATAAGTTTTTTTGTAAAATATCACAGTAAAAGTTTATCAGTAAATGTCATTTTTCACTGTTCACAAGAACATGCAGTGATCCACTTTTTTTCATCATCTATTTGTAAATCAAGAAGCAAGATATATTTAAGCTTCAATGAGTTTTTAAAAATATTTAATAAATATTTTTTCGATCAACTATTAAATTTTAATAATATCTTTTATTATGAAATTTTAATACAACATTCATTTTTAATCATTATTTTATACCAGAGATAAATAATTAATTTACAATAAGCTTAAATGTAGTGGTAAAGGATTCAGAAACAATTGTGCATTTTACACAGGGTCTAATGGGAGAAAATATTTTTTTGGAATCGAGACTTATTTCTATTTTAATAATTAAACTATTAGTTATATGTTTCTTTTATACATTAATATAATACTGTTAGAAGTAATTATGAATAATAATAATAATAATAATAATTAAAAAAAAAAAAAAGAATTTTATAACAGGCTGAACATATCTACCTTTCATATGAAAGTAGCAAAAATAAACTACAAATTTCCCACATGTGAAGAAAGAAACAATACTTGAAAATACGCCTTTTAAATAACAATCTTCTATAATCCTGGTCGTATGTAGTTGATGATACATATTACATAGTCCAAAAGTGAGAACATTCTAATGGCAATAGCACTTGTTTTCATAGCTCTAAGAAAAGGTAAGCTTAAGAAATAGCCTTAAAAAAAAAAAAATCCTTTTTCTGAAACTCTAAAGAATAACCCATTGCACCCTAGGAAAAAAGAAGATTTCACATTTTTATAGAAATTTTCATTCACATTAAGCATAAAAATGAAATTGAGGACATGCCAACATTAAGTATTGTTCATATTAAGCAAAGCTTCAGTTAAACATTTTCATCTTATAAGGAGAAAAAACACTAGCATCCATATTTGTTTTGACGGGGACAGTGGAAACTGTTCTTGTTAAAAATAATTTATGTTAAGCATGTTCACTTTAACGAGGTTTGACTGTTTGTACATTAAGGCTTACACAAATTTAAAAAAAAAAAAAAAAAAAAAAAAAAAAAAAAAAAAAAAAAACATGGAATTGATGTAATTGTTAAGAATTTAAAAATAAAACTGTCATGCACAATATATTCATATTAATGCACTTTTTTAATCATTAAATAACTTTTTGATAAGTTTAGAAATTTTAAGCATGTTTAATTGAATAATGTATCATATAAAAGAAAAAAATGTCTATAACAATGTGATAAAAAAGAAACAGTTAAAAAAAAAATTCCAACTTGCTTCCTTTTTTTTTTGTGTGTGTGAGTCTCACAAAAGTTATAAATAGTATGTACTTGGAAAAAAAAAAAAAAAAAAAAAAATATATATATATATATATATATATATATACAATTTTAATAATACCACAGATTTTCTGTATTGCTCTTATTTAAAGCTGTTTGATTTTGATAATGTTCTATCATTTTGTTTTTCAGCTTGTTAAGAATTTTTATCAGCAAATTTCCAAAAAATCTACACTAAAGCTACACTCTGCACAAGCAATGCCACTAGAATTTTTTGGTATGAAGTCTTGGAACCTGTCACTATTATTATTTCCTTTTTTAAATAAAAGTGGGCCTTCTAATAATTTTGATACATCAAAACAAATTACATATTATTTATTTAGCAAAACTTGTATTTTTTCATCACAAAATTATGCATAAGACTAATAGCAATTTATTTCTTCCCCCCCCCCCCCAACTCCTATCCAATTTGTTGTAAATTGTACAAGACATAGCACTCCCACAGGATTACAACTCCACAGCTAATTGCCTATTCTTTAACAAATGAAGTAATATAGAACCAAATTTTGATTTGGTATACTTTGATTTTACAAAAATTCACACATTTTTTGGAGAAAAAAAATTGATTTAAAATGGTGTTGTAAAATAAACAATGGATTAAAAGCTTTGTATTTGCATCTTTATGAAAAGGAATACAGTAATATCTCGACTTATGTTAGCAATTCGTTCCAAGACTAATGGCATAAGCCGAAAACGATGTAAGTCAAGGTACATTTGAATGAGCAAAAAAGGACGTGTAATAATTTATTAAAAGCTACTGAACATATTCTAATATATTTAGAAATTATGTTACACACAGTAATTTACCATTAGCAAAATAAATGTGTTTGTAATGCAAGAATTATCAACAAGTTGTTAACTTGTAATTTATTATTCTTCCAGCTTTCCTATTCAAGTTTTTGAGCATCTGAAAAGAATCTTGCAACAAAGTTTGAACCAACAAATTTTCTCTCTCTCTTTTTTTTTTTTTTTTTTTTTTTTTTCTCATGTTGATATAACTTTTACTGTCTTTGATTTTTTTTGCAACAGGATGGTGAATTTTCTAAGCTATTTCTAGTCATTACTAAACTTTGCTCGTCTGAATCAATATTTCTAAAAACATCATTCCAGCTTCAATAAGTTTAAGTCTAATCATCATAATTTTCCACCTAGGCTCAAAATCTCCATTTGTTTCTTCTACAATCCTTTGTTTCTGTAATTCAATAAATTCATAGATGGTTAATTAAGGATAAAGGAAATTTATGAATTCAACATCTAAATTGAGTTCTCCTTCATTTTTGATGAATTCATCCAATTAGAGAGATACATAATCACAATTTTCAGATTTCTGTTTTCTGATTAATTCTCTTTAATTAGTCTCTGTGAAGAAAAAGGCGTACAATCTTTTCCAAGCATCTTTCATTGTTTTTTGCTCATGAATAAATCTCCTATGACTGATATCCATCTGAGATGTTAAATCTCTTTTAAAAGTCTTCAAAAAAGTTCAAAGTGCATTTAAATCAAGGAAAAAATAAATTAATTTCGAGGCCAAATGATGTAAATGCGAGGAGATGTAAGCCAGGGTACTACTGTACACTTATTTGATTAAAGGCATGAAAAATATAATTTTAAAGTTTCTACACATAGCATTATTATTAAAAAAGGAGAGAAACATCAAAGTTTACATTTGATGGAAAAAAGTACATACTCAATAACTGTACTTTCATTGCTTATTATATCTAAAGTTAAATCAAGTGTTTAAAAAGAAAATTTACCCCTTCTTCTCTTCAAAGAAGTATTAGAAAATCTTTAAATATCTCAAAAAGAACTGTAAACAAAATTATAAAATCTGATTTAAAACTCATCAAAAGAAAGAAAGAAAAATAACATTATCTGCCTAATGTAAAAACATATTTTTCAGCATTATGAGCAGATTGCAGTATGAAAATTATTTAGCAGAAAAAAAAACATAAATATATAGTTACAAATGCTGAATTTTGAATATATTTATTTAATTGCAACAGGAAAAAATCTGATTTACTATGGGGGGAAAAAAAGGAGAAAAGATCTAAAATGTTGGTTTAGAGAAAATAAGGAAAGTTTGACAAAAGTTTTTTACGGATTTCATTTCTATTGTAACAGAAAACATAGTTATTAATTTTTTTTTCTATTTTTCTTCTTTTAACACATATTACACTCTGAAATATCTTTTAACACCAGTTTTAAAAGAAGATGTCACACCACTTTACCCAAACAATTTTATTCAAAAAATCTTAAATGCCTACTGCAATATTATTTAAAGAAATTAGCTACTATATATTTAGAAAATAAATTAAGCATCAAATGATGAGAAGACTACATGATAAACTATATAAATACATTTTAAAAGACTGAAAGGCAAAGTATGAAAATTTACGTATAAGTTTTTTTATTGAATTTTTATGCACAAAAAGAAATATTTTGTAGATTGATCCACATAAAAAGAGTTAGCAAGGAAAACACACAAAACTTCTAATGTTACAAAATCTGTATAAAAAAAGAATTTCAGGAACACCAAGGTATTAGGCAATATTAAAAATCTTCAATGTGACACAAACACTGAAATGAAAACTAAGATTAAAAATATAAAAAGCAAATATTTATTCCATATATATTTACATTCATAATTTCAACATTTTTTCATCAATATTAAGTCTTTTTTTCAATCCTCAGAGGTTTTCTCAAAGCATCATAGAGCCGTTTAGCCTTAAAAAGTAACAGAAAGAAACTATCAAAATATGTTTGAAGTTATAACAAACTGGTAGCTACTACTAACTAATTAGAAAATATTTTTGTATCAATTATATGTTTATGAGCACATACATATTCACACATAAAGATATAAAACACAAAACCTACTTTCAGCGGTCCAATACCAGGGCACATAGCTAATTCATCAACAGATGCAAGAATAATTCCTTTTAATGTCTAAAAAAAAAAAAAAAAAAAAAAAAAAAAGTTAAAGCAGCAGGAAAAATAAACAAATAAATAAATAAAAGTTAAAGCAACAAAAGAAAATTAAAACAAAGCTAAAGCTAAGAATTTAACAAATAATCATTTTTTCTGTCTTTTGATATGGATTAGGATAAAATTAACTTTAGTAATACCTATTGCAATTTAGAAATTTGATCATTAATTGTATTAAACAAGTTTGACAAGTAATTAATTGTATAGACTATAATTTAAAGTTTTTTCAATACTGAATATTGCATCTAATATTATTAATTATAGATAACAATATCTATTAAATTATAAATATTATTAAAAATACTGAATTTTATTACATATTTTCACCATTATTTAACTTTTTTATTATGTATATTTTTAAATATTAAAATAACTGAAAAATGAGTTTTTTTTCATCCGCTTTTAAGTTTAACCTATTTAGCTACAATGGCACAACTGGAAAATATACTTTTATCAATCTCTAATAAACACAAAATTAATATGACTGATTAATTTTTATATTTTCATGTACGCAATATTATTATCGAAAATAATTTAACTATAGTTTTATATTTATGTACATGTTTTCTTTGCTCTTCCTGTCTTTATATATAATTTTGAATTTACTAAATGAATATCTATTAACTGCTCTTTTTCAATTCACCATTTATTTTCCAAAGAGTCACATTGAAGTTTCATAAGAAAAACAAAAATAAATTATTAAATTAAGAATTGAATAACTGGATTTTTCAGGTTTTAAATTTGAATAAAAATTTCACTGAATAATTAATCATGTACATATAAAATTTAAGTGTAAAAAATATTACTTTTAACATGTGCAAAAACATATACAGTCAACTCTGTGAAATCTGCAAATTTAGAGAACAAGAGTTTGATAAATTTTACATTTCTGAGGATTACAGATCATCCCTTTGTTTACAGCTCATTTTTTAAGGTCTGACTATAAATTAGAAACAACTGCACAAAAATTACAATTGGAGAAAAAAAGAATACAAGACTGATAGATTATATTTAATAACTAAAATTAAAGGAATTTTAAATTATATACAATAAACATTTTAAACATTTATACAACAAAGTAATAGTTTCAATTTTGGTTTATTGTCAATAACTTTTTTCTGCAGTCTACGAACATTCATTATATCCTGCACACAGATTAAAGCTTGTAATTCAACAAAAATTTTAATATTTATATCCAATTTATATTTAAATATTTATCCATTGGAAAATTAATTATTAAAAAATATATGTACCAAATTTAACTTCATGAGATTAAACATTAATGACAATTTTCATTGTTTACATTCTAACATCTTGTGCAGATAACAGATGTTTGTGGATTATAGATCGGCAGATTCCACAGAATTGATTGTAATTAATTTTAAATACTTGGATATTATAAAATTAACTCTTTTAATTCCGAATTTATATTTATGTAGATACTAGATTTGATCAAATTATATAGCCTCAATTTCTATTTTTATAAATGGTCGTAAAAAATCAAAAACAGAGAAAGAAAAAATATATAACTGAAATGCACACAGAAAAAAAAAAAATAAATAAATAAAAAAATATATATATATATATATATATATATATATATTTACTTTGAATGTGGAAAGAAGGACCACTGCATCAGTTTTATTTACAGATCTAATAGTAGTCAAGCAATCAACGAGCTAAAAGAAACAAGAAATAAGTAAAGAAATTTAAGTACAAATATGGATTAAATATATTTTCATACACATAGTACTTTGGAACTTAAAAAATCAATCAAATAATAAATTATTTTGTTGGACCATAAAAAAAAGTATATTTATACTCTTTATTTAGCTATATATGGTTTGCATGTAACTGTGCATTTTCTTTTAAAACCCACTTCCTGATATCCTAGAATTGTAAAAATTATGTATAAAGGTGTGTTTCTGGTGATAATGTAACATTTTAAATATTTTTTATAACATTTTAATATTGTAATTATTGATGAATATACTAATTTTAAAGCATTTTCCAATTACCCTGCCACCAATGTCTAATTCAGATCCCCAGGATGGATTTCTGTGGTTCCAGGGTGTGTGTGGGAATGTCCTCCTGACTCAACATACTGATTTGATTTTCCACCCCCTGAATTCAACATTGCTTGCTACAGTTGATAAATCACCAAATATTCTGTATAAATCATACAGTTGCATACAAAATGAAAAAACAATATATTTAGCTGGAATGGTACGAATTGAAAAAACATCATGGCATTCTGGGTGAAAAATTGTGTTTTTTAACATTGAAAATATAAAAGTTCAAATCTTCTAGGGGAGAGGAAGGGAGTGAGGGAATGCTCATTGTGCCGGGGGAAGGTTCCCTCTCCCTGATTACTCCCTGCTTGCCACAGTTGATAAATTCCCAAAATAGTCTCTATAACTTCTGCAATTGTATGCGAGTTGAAAACACAATGGATTTAAAAATGCAGCAATAAATGCTCACCAAAATATGTAAAGGCATGTGAAAATGCAACACTAAAAAATTTTTGTACATGAGAAAAAAATGGAAAACAGTGCAACATTTAAAGGATAAAAAGCAAAAAAAAAAAAAAATAAATAAATAAATAAATAAATAAATTAGAAAGAAGACATGAAAAATGCAATGAAGCAAAAAAATGTTTTTATCAATTAATTTATGATTAAATGTTGAGAAATCAATTTACAGGTAAAAAAGGTAGCTTAAAAATGTTAATTTTTATTTTCAGTTCCTTTAAAAAAATAAACAAAACAAATATTATATATATTTTAAAAATTAATAATTTTTTTAATTAATTCATTTGCTTGAATTTACTACAAACATAAAAGAAAAAAAATCAGTGGATTTTTCATAATCATGTTTGTTACCCACATCAAGTTAATGTAATGTAACAGAAAATTTTGAGTAAAAAACATGAATCACAGTCAAAAAATTAAGTGGTATTTTTAAAATAACAACTAAATGTTCATTAAAGGCTTTTTTTTTTTTTTTTTTTTTTTTTTTTTTTTTATTTTTACTTTATTTCTACTAAAATATAAAATAGAATAATGAAATAAAAAAGTTGTCAAGAGTACTTGTACAGACATATCAATGTGTTCATCATTTCTATTTCAAATGTAATGTAGAACATATTAACAGTCATACATATCTTAACATTAAATCAATCGCTAATATTTTTTCACATACAGTAAATTATCAAAAGTCTGCACTTAATTCTCAATATAAACAATACAATTTTAAGTTAAAATTCAGTGGAAAAAAAAATCAATAGAATAGCTGTATTTGGTAACTAGAGCTGGAAATAGAATTTTTTTTTCCTTTTCACCTAGGATCAGGGCTGGCAAGTTTTTGCCAGTAAGTGGCAAAAACTGACAGAAACTAAGAAGTAATACTAATAGAGCGGGCGGCGGCGACATAAATGACTACGTTATCAAGTTACGGGATGAGATCATGATGTAGGACAAGATTATTGGGTGTAGATTAAGGAATGACTGGTCTGCCTCGTCATTTCTTGGTACGATATGAGTAATAGCGGGCGCCAACTCGCCATTTTGGCGTCACTTTCACATCATCGAGTTACGGGATGAAATTGGTGTCAAATTAAAGCTAAAATAAAGTATTTTAAGAATATTTCGGTCTGCCTACGCATATCCTGGTACAAACCCTCGGCAGACTGAAATTTATAACAAAAAATGACGTTATAATGTAAAATTCAATATGACTAGGTCATCGATTTACGGTATGAAATCATGATGTAGGACAAGATTATTGGGTGTATATTAAGGAATGACTAGTCTTCCTCGTCATTTCTTGGTACGATATGAGTAACAGCGGGCGCCAACTGGCCATTTTGGCGTCACTTTCACGTCATCGAGTTACGGGATGAAATTGGTGCCAAATTAAAGCAAAAATAAAGTATTTTAAGAATATTTCAGGCTGCCTGCGCATTTATCCTGGTACAAACCCTCGGCAGACTGAAATTTATAACAAAAAATGACGTTATAATGTAAAATTCGATATGACTAGGTCCTCGAGTTACGGGATGAAATCATGATGTAGGACAAGATTATTGGGTGTAGATTAAGGAATGACTGGTCTGCCTCGTCATTTCTTGGTACGATATGAGTAACAGCGGGCGCCAACTCGCCATTTTGGCGTCACTTTCATGTAATCCAGTTACAGGATGAAATTGGTGCCAAATTAAAGCTAAAATAAAGTATTTTAAGAATATTTCGGTCTGCCTGCGCATGTCTTGGTACAAACCCTCGGTAGACTGAAATTTATAACAAAAAATGACGTTATAATGTAAAATTCAATATGACTAGGTCATCGAGTTACGGGATGAAATCATGATGTAGGACAAGATTATTAGGTGTAGATTAAGGAATGACTGGTCTGCCTCGTAGTTTCTTGGTACGATATGAGTGACAGCGGTCGCCAGCTTGCCTTTTTGGCGTCACTTTCACGTAATCGAGTTACAGGATGAAATTGGTGCCAAATTAAAGCTAAAATAAAGTATTTTAAGAATATTTCGGTCTGCCTGCATACCACGGATAGCGCCAGGATACTTTACTTACGACCCGAATAGCCTTGGACTCTTAATAGAAAAGGAAAAAGAAAAATAAGACAAATTCAAACCGGACAAATTTAAAAAGAAAAAGTAGACAAATTAAAGATATTGAGAGACAGTTAGTGGGCGGGCGGGCCTCTGAGGCTATCAATTTTTCCCTGCCTTCATCCCGAACATATATGTCTTATATGCCATCATATTGAATTTTACATTATAATGTCATTTTTTGTTATAAATTTCAGTCTGCCGAGGGTTTGTACCAGGATATGCGCAGGCAGACCGAAATATTCTTAAAATACTTTATTTTAGCTTTAATTTGGCATCAATTTCATCCCGTAACTCGATGACGTGTAAGTGACGACAAAATGGCGAGTTGGCACCCGCTGTTACTCATATCGTACCAAGAAATGACGAGGCAGACCAGTCATTCCTTAATCTACACCCAATAATCTTGTCCTACATCATGATTTCATACCGTAACTCGATGACGTAGTCATATTGAATTTTACACTATAACGTCATTTTTTGTTAAAAATTTCAGTCTGCCGAGGGTTTGTACCAGGATATGCGCAGGCAGACCGAAATATTCTTAAAATACTTCATTTTAGCTTTAATTTGGCACCAATTTCATCTTGTAACTCGATGACGTGTAAGTGACGCCAAAATGGCGAGTTGGCGCCTGCTGTTACTCATATCATACCAAGAAATGACGAGGCAGACCAGTCATTCCTTAATCTACACCCAATAATCTTGTCCTACATCATGATTTTATCCCGTAACTCGATGACCTAGTCATATTGAATTTTACATTATAACGTCATTTTTTGTTATAAATTTCAGTCTGCCGAGGGTTTGTACCAGGATATGCGCAGGCAGACCGAAATATTCTTAAAATACTTTATTTTAGCTTTAATTTGGTACCAATTTCATCCCGTAACTCGATGACGTGAAAGTGATGCCAAAATGGTGAGTTGGCGCCCGCTGTTACTCATATCGTACCAAGAAATGACGAGGCAGACCAGTCATTCCTTAATCTTCACCCAATAATCTTGTCCTACATCATGATTTCATCCCGTAATTCGATGACCTAGTCATATTGAATTTTACATTATAACGTCATTTTTTGTTATAAATTTCAGTCTGCCGAGGGTTTGTACCAGGATATGCGCAGGTAGACCGAAATATTCTTAAAATACTTTATTTTAGCTTTAATTTGGCACCAATTTCATCCCGTAACTCGATTACGTGAAAGTGATGCCAAAATGGCGAGTTGGCGCCCGCTGTTACTCATATCGTACCAAGAAATGACGAGGCAGACCAGTCATTCCTTAATCTACACCCAATAATCTTGTCCTACATCATGATTTCATCCCGTAACTCGATGACGTAGTCATGCGTGTCGCCGCCGCCCGGTCTATAATAAGAAAGTTAAACTTGCAATGATTCATAATTCACACATGTATTTAATATATAAAGAATTTAGTTAAAAAAATAAGCTAACATAAAAGCTAACACTGCATTAAATGGATTTGAATCTTGCATTTATGAGTTTAAATGAAATTTCCATAATTAAATAAAACTAAGTAAATTTTATGAGCAACTGCAATAGAACAATCATGTTTTTTACTTTATGTTTAATCCAAATTATTATTTGTTATTTATCATAAAATAAAATGTATAAGCAATTGAATACTACTAAAAAGTCACAGATTATGCCTTGAAATGAATTTATGCCAGTTATTGCCAGTTTCTACCAGTTGTTGTCAGTTTTTGCCGGTTAAGACCACTTTCTGCCACTTGTTTCTGCTGGCAAAAACCCAGCCCTGCCTAGGATAAACAAGAGTTTTGGCACACTATCCAAAATAAATTTATAAACAAAAATTTCTGATTCAGAACTTCTTCAAAAATTTAAATATAAAACCATTTATAGAAAGTATATCAATCCTGCTATTTTTAGGTTGATTTCTCTAGAAATCTATCTATTGCAAGCACTCTGTTTAGACATATACATTGGCCACCAAAAGTTAAGGAGCATTTACTGTATGAATTCAATCCACAGTTTGTTAAATATCTAAGAAAAATTCTTGAAGAATTGTGCTTGAACTTTGAGGATGTAAAGAATATGTTTTATTTCATATTTTTTAGTGAAGATTTAGTCATCATAATATTTAATGGACCAGCAATAAATTTAATAATAAAATAACATTTGTGATCATCCATGTAAAAGAAATTACTCAAAATGGTCTGTCACTGTAGTAAATGACTATGTGGATTCTGTTTAACAGTTGTGTTAATTTCTGTCAATATAGCACACATATTCATGATGATGTAAAGGCTTCTGTAAAAAATTCAAAAGTTTTTTGTTTATAGCACACAGAGTTTTCAACCAAATTTAACACCACTTTCCAAAAATTTGAAAATGAACAGTAGAAACAGCATACTGTAGTTAAAACATGAACATATTAAATATTTGGGAAATTGGCATTTTTGTGAAATAATGTCTGTCAGTGCATAAGTAAAGATTCCAAAATTTTTATTTCATAATTTGGTAGGCAGCTATTTAGGGCAACTGATATAAAAAAGCCAGTCAAATATCGGGAAAATTCAGAAATAATAGGGGCAACATAGTGAGTTGCTTTCTAAAAGTAGCTTTATTATTATTCATTTTCTAGAATTTGTCAGCAAACTCACTATATCTTTTTGAGATTTCACACTATTTGACTGAACTTTTCATCTGAATTGCCCTAAATAGCTGGCTATCAAATTATAAAAATAATGTGTGTATGTGTATGTATGTAAATTTGACCTTAAAAAGGGCTCGAACGATTTTGACTAATTTTTTTATTCTACCATTTTCAAACACGGGATTGGGCTTTTACTTATGTTTGAAAAGATTTGATTAGTAGGTCAAGCTAATTTCATTTAGAAAATTATTCTTATAATTTTAACTAAATTTTGTTACTTATCATTTTTGTGCTTGAAAAGACCATTGGGCTAAGTTGCATGTTCAAGAAAATTCAATCAATGGATCATTTTGGGTCACAATGGGTCAGGGTCAAGTTAATTATATCTAAAAAATGGCTCAAACGAATTTGACAAAATTATATATTATATCATTTCCCTTCATAAAAAAACCATTGAGCCAGGTCATATGTCACAGAAATTTGATCTAGGGAGTCATTTTTGGGTAACTATGAGTCAAGCTAGAAAATGACTAAAGATTTTAATTAAATTTTGTATTCTATAGTTTTTGTGCTCAAGAAAGATTTTGGGTTAGAATCAAGCTGATTGCATCTAAAAAATGATCAAATGATTTTGACAAAATTTCATATTATACTATTTTTGTTCACAAGAAAATCATTGGGGTAGATTACATGTTTAAAAATTTTTTATTAGTGGGTCGTTTTTAGGTGTCACTATAAGTCAAGTTATTTTTATTTAGAAAATGGCTCTAAAGATTTTGATTCAATTTTGTATTCTATCGTCTTCAGGCTCGAGAAGAGTATTGGGTTAGGTCACATATTCGAAAAAAAAATTACTAGTGGGTTACTCAAGGTCAAAGTGAAATTAATCCTACCTAAAAATATGGCTCAAATGATTTTGACAAAATTTTCTGTTGTATCGTTGTATGTTGTGTAACAGCATGAGAAGACTAATGGGATAGGTCACATGTTCAAGAATAGTAATACTAATAAAGTGCATAAAAAATGATTTCCACTTAGAGTATACTTTACTTCAAAATTATTTTTTCTACATAAAAGTTTAATGCAAAATGTGTAACTTAAATTCAAAGCTTCTTTAACTTTGGATGAAAATTGAAAAAAATCTATTTGAAATAACATCTAAACATACCATAAACTATATAAATGTTCAATGTGTAAATAATAGATGGTTTTGGGATTTAAAAACTATATAGTAACCAATATTAAAATCTATCAGAATTTTTTTAAAACTAATAAGAATATTTTAATAAATTAATAAAGACACAATGAAGTCTTAATGAAAGAACAGCATCACATTAGGAATTTAAAAACCAATAAAAATTACTTGTGAATAATTGTCATTATCTTGCTTCTCCTTGATCAAATCTGCAGATTTATTTTCATAAATTTTGTATGTTTCAAGATAACTGCCAGCTTCTTCAGCACTAAAATTAAATAAATAAATAAATAAGTAAAAGATTGGTGTTAGTTACCATACAAGAAGAGTAATTTGAAAAGTTATATGAGACATTTTCATCAAAAGATTTTCATCAATTTAGATTTCATCAAACTGATAAAATCACTTGAATTTCATAGACTAAAAATTACAAAAGAAAATGACAGATTTGCCATTAATTACTTTTTCAAAACATGGACCCAAATTATCAAACAGATTTTTTACATGGATCTAATTTCTTTTTTATGTACAGAGCTTTATATTTAAAATAAGATTATAAATATTAAAGTTTTAGATTATTAGATGTATGCTGAAATAAATTTATTTGATGGATAAATCAGACTTTATATTTTAATTCAATAACATAAAAATAGAAAAGGTAGGTTACTAAAGTTTTAATTTTAGTATTTCAAATTTATTTATATCTAATATTTAATATTCTTTTTTACAGGTAACACATTGACTATTAATTCAAAATGCAACATCATTTTCAAGGTTGCTCTTTTTAATATAAAACAAAATAAAAATTAAGCTTTAGCAAAATGTGTTGTCCAATACTGGGAAAACATTACTAGAAGAAATAAAATAATGATCATTAATCATTTTCTAAAGGAATAAAAACAGTGCTGTGTTACAAAATAATAATCGTTGAATTACTTGTAAATGAAAGCAATAAGTATTAGACATAATTAAATTGCTATTAATAAAATTTAAATTTTAGTAACTTTATTCTTTTTTAGATACTTTGACATTGATTCCTTGAGTGTTTTTTTAAAAACAGAGTGTCTAATTTTTAGTATATTTGCTTTTCAATATGCATTAAATTTATAATATTATTAATGTATATCAATTTAAATTTTTTAGCAGCTGTGCAGGAAAAAGGGAGAGTGAGATAAATTGAAGATATTTTCCCAAAGAGCTTCTCTATTTTGTGAATCATTTTTGTTGTAGTGTTCAAACTAAAGGAATTTTGAATTCTGTTGTTTTTTCCATACCTCTTAAATTTAAGCTTATAAAAAAAGTTGTGCTCTGAGTGTGTCTGTCTGTTTGCAATGGCTAGCAAAATCTATAGCACATACAGAACTTAAAATTTTTATGAGGATAGTCAAAGACTTTCCCTAGTTCACCTGAGTTTCAGAATTTTATTAAAAATAATTAGTTGAAAATTTAATTTAAAAGAATGAAAAAGTATTCAATAAAAGCAAAGATTTTTACGAAATCATGGACAATTTCTTTGAAAACTCGAAGAGAGGAGGATGGGTTAATGGAGTTACAATACTGCTAGGGCGATACATGTACTAGGTCTTTTTAACCCTCTGACAGTCTTTCAAAAGGACAAAATTGTAATGTTCTTTTCTTTACATTTTACTTTAAGTATAAAAAAATGGTGATTCTTTCAACATTATGTAACAAATGTAATTAGAAATATGAAATTAATCCTTCAAAGTAATAGTCATTGTTTAATGTATTAAAAATGAATTAAATCAATAGAATTATATAACTTTAAATAATGCTTATTCTGCAGTTAAACTTGAAGCTTAGTGAACACATTAACACAGGCTTGTCAACAAGCAAATTAAAAAGGGCTGTACCTTAAATTCTACTGGTCCTAAAAACTCAAACAACCAGATGTAATTAAAAAAAAAATTCCCTACAATTCAAAATGTGTCTCATAGATATTTTGTGTTTATTGCAGACAAGCGGTGTTTTACAACAGTGGACATTTTTAATAAATATTAAATTTATAGATTTCACTTTTATGCATCTAGATGAAGCATTTTTCACTGATTTCTGATATGTAAATTTCTACACGATCGCTCAATTACAATTTTAGATATTGATTAGGAGGCTCCACCCTCTACGAGCTATGCTTGCCAATCCCAGTGAGATACCCCAGATTCTAAAAGTACACTAATTTCACAGGTTTAAAAAAAATTGAATTATAATTTCAAAGAAGGTTTCCATTCATTTTCCTTTTACTGGAGATTTTAAAAGCCAAATCAGTCGCTGTTAAGAGATACAATGTCTGTTTTCATCTTGATTTGAAAAAAAAAAGTTAAAATTTTAAAAATAAGTTAATGTAAAATGAATTAAGTAAACAGAGTTAAGTAAAGGGTTAAAATAATATTTCCACTGTGCTAAATGATGTCCAAAGTACTGTTAATTTGTAATCCTTTTACTATTTTTTTGACAACATAATGTATGCCCATCCTAGATCACCATGAGGAAATAAAATTGGAAATGTCTTGGGATTTGCAAGTTGTGAGGTTTCATTGATAATAGTGGTCTCACGGCCATCTTCTTGTCTTGAATAAATTTTAAGATCCACACATGGAATTCAATTATGAAAGCAACTTCTGAAGTTGATAATTTGTTATATCTTTGCTTGCCATCAAATTTTTAAGTTATAAAACTTAAATATTCATGTCTATCAATTTTAGTTAATTCATGCAACATTCTACAATTTTTAACATATGAAATTATTTGTTTGAGAAATTCACATAAATATATTGTTGCGTATTTTGTAAATAGTATCTGTACTCAAAAATAATATAAATAAACCTATTAAGCTCTATTCATAAACTAATATTAGTTTTTGTGGCATTAAAATGCCTCAATTTGCTGATTTTCTGCAAACAAGCAAACCTATTGGTTTTCATTGGATGTCTAAGGAGACTTGGTGAAATATTAGAGATATCGCCAAGTTGGCATAACTTTTGATAACTAATTTTGGCCCCAAATTTGGCAATATATTGCCAAATTGGTGACAAAGTTAGGGATAGAAGTTAAAGCTTTATTTAAATTAATATAATTCCACAAATATAATCCAGTTCTAAGAAATTAAGTTATGACTGATGCTTATTTAGGCTTATAAGCACATATGTAACAAAAAGATTATACCATGATAGAAAATCACTCTTTTATTAACATTTAAAATAAATTACAGAGAAAAAAACATTACAATTTTGAACTTTTGCTCGGCAGTCAGGGAGTTAATAATATCTACATTTTATAAAAATCAATCCACAAGTTTTTATTTTCTAAAAAATTCAAACACAATGTCTTACTTAACCCAAGAAAGGTTCCAAAAAGAATATTTTTTTAGGTAAATGTAATATTAAAATTCCAATCGCAAACAAGTATTCAATTATTTTTCACTAAACAATAATAAGGTTCTAATGATCAGTAGTTGAAAAAAATAAAAATAAAAGTTTAATCTCTTCAAATTGGGCATTACAGTCAACTCTGTGAAATCTGCATACTTAGGGACCGAGGGTTTGATGGATTATACATTTTTGCAGATTATAGACCACTTCTTGGTTTACAGTTTATTTTTTAAGGTCTGACTATAAATTAAAAACAACTGCACAAAAATTACAATGGGAGGAAAAAATATAATCCAAGGCTGGTTGATAACATTTAATAATTAAGATTAAATTTTTTTTAATTACATACAGTAAAAATTTTAACCATTTACACAACAAAGTGATAGTTTGAGTTTTGGTTTGCTGTCTATAACTTTTCCCTGCAGTTCATGAATATTTATTTATTTATTTCCTGCACACAGATAAAATTTTGTTACTCAAGAAAATTAAAATTTTTATTCATTGGAAAATTTATTACTGAAAAAAACATGTATCAAATTAAATTTTATGAAACTAACTGTTAATGGCAAATTTTATTGTTTACATCCCAACATCTTGTGCAGATAATAGATGTTTGTGGATTATGCATTGGCGATTTTACAATTGACTGTATTTTCAGAAAGAAAAGAAAGCTCTTCATGAACAAACAGAAAGACACTCATGTTCAGTAGTAAGATTAGAAGCTAATTAGAGTCAGTAAGACTATGTTTAAGCATAGAGAAGACATGTGCTAGCTTGAGCTAATAATAATTTAAAAAAATTAAGTGGAAATTAGAATAAGTTTGAAGGAATAAATTAGAAATCATACATAATTTACCTCCAACAAACCATAAGAGTACAATCTGCTAAAATAGATATTACAGATAAATCTTTCAAAGGAGGATTAGGTTCAGCCTAAAATTAAAATAATACAGAAATAATTTTAACAACACTTTAAAATAATCGAATATTAACTAGTATAACAAAAGAAATCTAAACAGTATTATATTGTATAATTATATGATTTTTGCAGATGTAATCAAATTTAATATCTCTTTCAAAGGTTGCTTGGCAAGTCTTTATTATAATTGATCCTGGGAAAATTAAATTTATTTAAAAAAAAAACCAAAGGCTTAAAATAAATTACAACATTTTCCCCCCAATTGAAAAAGACATATTAAAAGCAATATGGAAAATTTGTTTAAAAATAAATGCTAGCCTAGTTTGTTTTAAACATAATTCCTTCTATTAACCTTCAAAATGATTCTTTAGTTTGTAATACAAATAGTGATACAGTACAAAGTCTAAAGTTCGGACACTCCAAAATTCAGAATTGTTTAAAGTTCAGACTTTTCAACATCAATTTTCAAGAAAGGAGGGGGAAAAATGTCTAGAGCAAAGTAGTTTTATTACTGAATCTTAACTCATATCTATGTACAGAATAAAAGAAATTTTTTTCAATGATAAACCTAAGTTAATGTGTTAACACAATGCATTTTCATTGAAATGGTCAATAACTAAGTTAAAGTTTGTTCTTTAATATATGGTCTCTTAAAAAAAAGGTTTTTTTTTTTTTTTTTTTTTTTTACTTTTCATTTTGTTGCGATTTAATTAATGAAATGATAGTTTAATTCAGGATTCATATGGGTATCATTATTTTCCAGGTAAAATATCAGTATTTATAAGATTAAAAAAAAAAAAAAATCTAGTTTAAACATGTGAAATTTTGCTCTATTTAAGGAGAGATTTTCTATAGGAAAAAACCTGGTACCAAAGAATTTCCTGGTCTGGAAATTCCAAAACATATACGAAGCCTAGTATTAATAATTGTTATATGCAATTTTTAATACATGAATGTCATATTTTGCCTTTTTAAGTAATAAGATTTATATTTCTGTTTATTGGAAAAGTAATATTTTTGATGACCTAAAGTTTTGAAAAATGCGAAGTTCGAACTTGGTACAGTCCCAAGAATTCCGGACTTTAGACTTTGTACTATAATAATTAAAACACTTAGAGGCATTAAACTGGAACTTATTTTAACTGTTATAAATTACCAAATGTGTCAAGAAAGCCTGGGCCAAGATTCAAACCACTGATATATTAGAATATAAATTGGAACTGCTCTGAAGATCATCTTTAAACACTATAAAAAAATTTTAAATGCAGAAGGCCTAGTGCGTTTAATTTTTTTTATTATTGTGTTTTGAGTAGATCTCTTAGCTCATGGATTTCTTGGTTGAAGCCGCTAATGCTCTTCCAACTGAGCCATCCTGGATAAATCTGAAGAATTAATTCACCCAACTAACTTTTATCAATCATTGCATCTGGTATGATATATGAATCAGCTGAACAGAATAAATTGAATATTTTTTGGAACCGCAGTAAATGCTGCATGCATAAATATATTAGATTAATTTTTAACACTATTATTCAGTCGGTAAATAAATCACAACTGTTTAAATTTCCATGTGGGGGGGGGGGGAGGGGATGTCTGAATCAGGATTTGAAGCAAGGATATCTTGTCTTATTGAACCATCCCAGATGAATCTGGATGACTAATTCATCCAACTAACCTTTATCAATCATAATATCTGGTCTAATATATAAATCTCTGAAAAAAAAAAAAAAAAAAAAAAAACAAAGATTATCATTATTATTATTTAGAACTGCAGAAAAAGCTGCAATCTGAAGAAACCTTTTTTTTTCTTTTTTTACAAAAATTAAAAAAATGTATTAAAAATTAATCCAAGAGAACTTATTTGTTACAGTAATACTGTAAATTCAAATTATATTATTCAATCTTTTAAACTTCTGCTTAACTGACATTCAATTGATTACTACTTATATTTAACAAACTCAATTACACCAGAAGAATGCATTATAAAATCAGTAAACTTGTACATTAAAGGAGATATTGAAAAGTTTCATTTTAGGTCATTTGATAAAAGAAGCATACAATAAAATTCTATTTACAATTGATACTGTTAAGACTTTCAGAATATGCACTTTTAAATCACATACAGCCATGGGTGCAAGAAGTCCATTTAAGCCAAGACTGAAAACTTTTCTGAGTATTAGGAATAACCAAAGGAAAATAGACTAAAAGATTTATGTGTCTTGCATTATGGCTAAAAATTGATTTCTTACAATAAAAGAAACTGACTAAAAGGTCTTGATAGTTAAATTGCCATAATTTAAGTATATAAAATAGAATTTAATATCAGTCAAAAAAATTTTCAAGACTGAAATCAGTCATGAGACTGAAGGTCTTGCACCCATGCATACAGCAACAGACTTCAAGCCCAAAAAAGAATTATCTAGTGAGCAGGTTTCAGTGATATATATATATATCAAGATACATATCCAATATTTATTTTTATAATATTGTGTTTGATATTTTTGACATTTTCACATATTTGTTATTCATTTTCGAACATTCTGTTATTCATTCTGAAGAACATTTTTTATATTTTCAGTTAAAACAAGCATAAATGATTTTTTCAACTTTTATTGACTATGTTGTTTTGTAAATAAGTTATTTTTGTTCCGGGGGGGGGGGGGAGGTAGAGGGGTTAGGAAAAATTTGGAAAAATGTAGAAATGCATTAAAACATCTAATTTAAGTTCATGAGGGGAAAGTATCTGAGATGCATAATGCATGAGTAACATATACTATTAGATCAGAAAAAAAATGATTGCTCCATGTTACACTACAATAAATAACTCAGTGCTTTAAATCTTTATTAATACTAATATAATCCTGTTAACACACAGATAAGATAAGAAAGATATTGGATAACAGGAGTAATTGGTTGACTGAAATCATCAAGAACGAAGCAAGATGTCCATACAATTGAGAAAATTGATACAAATATGGGAGAATACTAAAATTATATACTATGTGTAGTCCTAATAATTAAACATTTCATGGCTTTTAGGCTATGTTTATAACTGAAAATAATGTTTTAAAATTTTTTCAGCTTAAAGATTTAAGTTAAAAAAAAAAAACTATAAAAAAAAGATTCATTACATTATTCTTATACAGAAGATAGAATGACTTACTACATCGACTTGAGCAAGAAGTACTCGAAGTGCATATGACTTTCCGAGTGCCTTCAAACGTTCATGTATGTAATTTGGAAACAAATTGTGGTACCTCAAGCTGCAATCATTTATAGATAGGATTAATAACTTCACATAAATCATAATGGAATTTCATTTTATAATATTTAATAAAAAATCAATGGTTGCCAAATTGAACTGTATACCAGAATCTGGTTTTATCCAGCAAAATTTGCTGTTGGAAATTCAGCCATCAAAATACAGCATGTTTCAATCTCAACCTTACATCTTTTCAACTTCCAGTTTTTGATAGATTTACACGTTTTAGGAATCAGAAATACTAGAAAATATATGTTTTTACTAAATGTCAATCTGAGTCTCTGTCTGTCTGTATGTGATACAAATTTTGTGGGCACTCTATCCCAAGAACTAATGCGTGGAATTTAATAAAAATGTATATTCAGTTAGTCCCTGATATAAATTAGTGCTGAATAGTCTTTGGTGTGAATCGCTCAACAAATGGCACTGCTATGCAGCATTTTTCACAATTTCTACAATACAGGGCCGAAACTAGAGGGGGACAGAGGGGGCACGTGCCCCGGGCGCCACCAGAACAGAAGCTGAAGGGGGCACCAAATTAAGATTTTGTTTGGTGTGTTTGATATAAAGACTGCATATATGTGGGGGGTGGGGGCGCCAAAATTCATGTTTGCCCCGGGCGCAAGAAAGGCTAGTTTCGGTGCTGCTACAATAGCTCTATCAAGAACTAATGCATGGATTTTCACCAAACTTCAAATTCAATTAAATGAATTGATGTTTTCTGCATTTTGATGTAAATTGCTCAACACATGACTCTTCTATGAAACTTTATTCATGATTTCTGAAATAACTCAATCTTCAGAAGTAATGCATGCGTTTTCACCAAACTTCAGATTCTTTTAGTAATTGACACAAAAGAAAGTCTTTTACATTTTGGTGAAATTCGCTCAACAGATGGCAGTGCTATACTGCATTTTTTGTAATTTTTGAAGTAAATATCTCTAGAATTAATGCAGATTTTCATAAAAGTTCAAATTCATTTAGTCCTTAATATGACTTGGTGTTGTTTATATTCTGGTGTAAATAACCTGACAGGTGGCACTGCTATGCTGAATTTTTCACAATTTCCACAGTAGGTCTACCTCAAGAACTAATGCACAGATTTTTATTACTTTAGATTCAGTTAGATGTTGACATAAGCTATAGCAAATTAGATTTTGGTGTAAATCACCAGACAAGTGACATTACTATGCTGCATTTTGCATGATTTTAGGCATAGTAATAGTTCAAGAACTTATGTGCAGAATTTCATATCATTAGAATCTTCATGATGGGCTTGGATTGCCATTTAATTTTGGCACTGTGATAGCGAATTTTGACATACTAACATGTATGAGATAGAAGATAGTTTAGGATTGCCACATCTGACTAGTTGTTTATTATTTAAAGAAATTAGTTAAGTGTTAAACTAACTAGCTAATACTACACAATTTCTTTTTTATACTATTTTTAAATTTTTAGCAATTTTTTAATGTTATATCAGCTTTAGCATCAATGTTACAATTACATAATTAGCTATATCAGCATTAGCTAATTAATTTAGTAATAGTAAATCATTTTGTGAGAAAAATTTACAACTGAAACAGAATATTTTGTACTTTTATCTCCCTCTTTTTCTTTAACAGGGTATTTTTAGCCCCCCCCCCCTCTTAGGCCTTTAAACACCCTCATTACTTCTTATTAATTTACCACTTAAATGAATTTGGTCTCGTGATAACAAACCTGTTCTGGGAAGTCTGAATTTTGGACGATTCTGACTTTTTGGGTATTCAAACTTTAGACTTTGTACTGTAATGCATTATATTTTGAAAAATTAAACTTTCCTTAAAAATCGAAAATTGCTTTATAATCTAGAAAATTTAAAAGAGTTTAACATTACTAAAAAAAGACTAATTTAGATTTGTTTTTGAATGAAAGACAATTGAACTTATGTTAGAAATATTTAAACTAATGTAAATTGTATTATTACTGTTTTTTATAAATTTTACTTTGATTCAATCACTCTTGATGGACTTTTATTTTCAGATTAAATCAAGAAAAACAAGAAATAATACAATAAAGGATAAACATTCTTTATGTCTAAATATTATAATCAATTATGCCACTTACCACCTTATTAATAATTATGTGGTTTTTTGTTTTAATAATTTTTAAATACAACAAATAAAAATGGACAGTTATATTGAGACTACTGGAAAAGGACAAACAATATTGGAATTTTCAAGCTATAATGATTAACTAATTTCCTGCCATAAGAACTTTTCCAAAAATTTTAGTTCATACTAATATTTTATGATAAATAATTCATAAAATTGACAAAACTAAAAATAGTTGTAATATTCTAAGAATTATAAACCAGTTCAAAAATGCACTAGGAATTAAAAAAATATACTAAGGTATTGATAAAGAGACAAAAGTAAAGCCATGATTGCCAAAAAACAGGGTTGGCATTTTTGCCGGCAAAAAGGTATTTTTGCCAGGACAGTGGAAAAAACTGGAAAAAACCAGGGAAAAAATGGAAAAAACCGGCAAAAATGGAAAAAACCTATATGTCTCTAATGTGTAATAAAATCTGCAAGCTAATAAGGATAGTAATGGTATAAACAATTAAATTTAACAGTGTATTATTTAATATTTTAATTTCATTTGCTAATTAATTAATATTAAATATTTTAAATCTTTAAAAAATAGGTGGGATTCAGTCTTACTTAGGAATTTAAGAACAAAATAAAAAATTATATATATAATTTTTTTTACTTTAAGTCAGGGATATGTTTAGGAAAATTTTAGGTCCTTTAAAGGACCCTTCACAAAATTCTTTAATCTCAAACAGGATTTTTCATAAAATTATTTGTCTCACAAATCGACATTTCACCTTTAAACTGAACTTTTCACAAATTTAATCATTTTAAAATAAAATCTGGCCTTTGAATAAACATTTGAACTCACCAAAAAATATATTACTTAGCTTCTCTATATGTGAAGGGTAGAACCTGAAAACCTGATAATTTAAAATTCACAAAACTGTCTAGAATTTTCACAAAGACGAGAAAAGTCTAGACAGACCCCTGTAAGTAAAGTATTTTATCAGTCATTAACAAACATATTTTTTTAATTATCAAAAGATTTTCACTTTCAAATATGTCCAGCAAGCAGTGCTGCTATTAAAAGATTTTTTTCAAATTTTTCATTTGTGCAAACTGAGATTCGAAATACTTCAACAGATACTCTTTCAAAACTCGTTTACTATTATGCCATGCTAAAGCAGCAAAATTTAGGTTGTGAGGAAGATATTGCTGAAATATTTGAAATTTAATAGTTTTCTGCTTTAAATATAATTTTATATTAAATCAAATTTAGGTTACTATAACTGTTTCTTCGAATTTCTAACATATATAAACTATAAATATAAATACTTTACTCAGTCTCAACAGTTCTATTATGTGAATTAATAATTGTATAAACATGAATAAATGAAGTTTCTATTTATTTATATTAAAATTGGTATTTTTTCATTTATAATCTTGTTATAAAAGTTAGTATTATTTCATAAAGTGCATAATTATACTTATTTAACTTAAAAGTTAAAATAAATTTAGAATATTATTGATTTTTTAATTAAGTATGCAGTTTATTTTTTCTTTTGTGAAATATTTTTCTCTTTCTGGGGAAAAAATTTAAATGGACAGCCTATTTTTGCCACTTATTTGGCAAAAACCTATTTTTGCCGGGACGGTTTTTACCAGGTTTTTTCCACCTTCGGCAAAAACTCGCCAACCTTGCCAAAAAATTATTCTAAGATAAATAAAAATTAATAGAAATTCAAATTTTGTTAAAACAAAATGTTTATAATTTTTTGTTGCTTCAAGCATCTAGTTTCGTAAGAGGGAAAATATATATATATATATATTTAAGAAAATGTGTGTGTTTTCACACCATTGGGGCAGGAGGCAGATTAATATTGAAACAATGCTTGCATCAAATTTAAATAATGATTAATTAAATGTCAATGGTTTCAAAACCCCAATCAAGCAGGGAAACTTAACATTATTAAAGTACATATACAAACATGAGAAACAAATTTTGAAATGTTTAATTTCCTCAAGTTTTAATTTATTCACAGATTGTTGCTCAAATAAAAAAAGCTTTGACTAAATTAAAATATATAAAATTACAGCATACCTCAAGAAAAGTGCACATGCTGTTTTTCCCATAATATAATCAGGTTCAATTTCTGAAAATTCCCATGGAACATTTCTTATATGTTTTAACAATGGATTTCCTCTCTATGATAGAAAGAGCACATTTAATTAAATGAAAATTGAAAAATATGATGCATTTAAACACTTAAAATAACTGAAAAACTGTATTTCTATGGTGCATTTTTATATTTAAATAAGTAAAAAAGAATCTATTTTCAAAACAAAACTATGCAAATTTAACTTAGTTTATTAGTGCTATAAATTAAGCTATTGAATATAGCAAATACAATTTCAGACATTTTGTGAATGATATAAAGAAGAATTATAGTATCCAGAATGAATATATACAATACTAGCTGACCCGCCCGGCGTTGCCCGGGTCCGTATTAACAATATTAAACGAACTTGAAATTTGTATGATTTTATCAATAACTGGAAGCATGCAGAAATGCATTGTCTGAAATACGTCGCAGCTGACTTTGTGAAAAATCGGTTTTAAAAACAACAACTAATATTAAGCTCTAGAAATACTTAAAATGAGCAATGAGAAACACGGGAGGGAACATGTATCCAACGATTGCGTTAGTTTCGTGTTAAAGTGTTGATATTTACCCGTAAAAATCACTGTTAAATCACGTAACTAATTATTTTTTTCGCATAGAAATCCCAAGTGAAAAATTTTGAATTTCAAACTAATTATATCATTCTTAAATCCGACTATACCGTGAATGAATCGATACGCGATGATAAAAGCAGAGTTCATTCTAGGATCAAGGGCAGGCAGGGCGCACTTTGCCATAAAAGGGCACATTGAAAAAAAAAGGGGCACATTAATGTAATTATAAATAATCAACTAATCGAACTTCCCCCGTTCCTAAAAAAGCATTTTCATCTCCCCCTTTACCCCCAGGGGTGATTCAGGGTGAAACAAATTTTCGGAAATTCACATCGCATTTTCGGAAATCGGGGGAGGGGGGGAATTCCGCGAGTTACCCAACTAACAGCGATCTTCGAAATCACCGTTTCCCGCAATCTTCAGACGAAATCAGCGATTTACCTGCGATATTTTAACAAAATTGGCGATTTATTGCGATCATTTGTCGGAATCGGCAATTTTCCCGCGATCGTTTGGCAAAATCGGCGTTTTCTCGTGAGTTTTTTTTTTTTTTTTTTTAATGAAATCGCCGTTTTCTTACAATTTTTAGACAAAATTTGCATTTTTACCCGATCTTTTCTGGAAAACGGCGTTTTATCCCCACGATCTTTTGACGAAATCGGCGTTTTTCCCGTTATCTTTTGATGAAATCGGCTTTTTTTTTCAATGATCTTTTGATAAAATATTTTTATGCGATCTTTTATCGAAAACGACGTTTTTTTCCTCGATCTTTTAACGAAATTGTCCATAAGTCCACAACCTTTAGACGAAATCGACGTTTTTTTGCGGTCTTCAGACGAAATTAGCGTTTTATCTGCGATATTTGGTGAAATTGCCGTTTTTTTTTTTTTTTTCGCCATCCGCACAGGAAATTCGCGTTTTTGAGCAATCTTTTGATAAAGTTCGTTGACAAAAACATGGACGAAATCGTCGTTTTGCCATGAAATATTGACGAAATGTGTGCTTTTTCGGTGATCCTTTCACGAAATTTGCATTTCTCCGCGATTGTTTTTTCCGCGCGCAAAACCGTACCAGTTGGCAACTATGCGGAACTGATAATCCAATTTCAAACTTTCGGAATTTTCGAACGAGAATCACCCCTGCCCCCCCCCCCTCTCACACTTTGCAGTGACATAAAAGATTGGTATATAGTATTATAATTTCAGAGCCATTTAACAAAAGTGTATATTTTTAATCAAAGCATGCGTAATGTTGACTCTGTGGACAAATTCCTAACCGTAAACTTTTGTACCATAACCATAATCTGTCTGTAACCTAACTGCGACTTAACATTACCCTACCGTAACTTAAATATAACATAAATGTAACCTAGCCGTCACTTTGAAATATCAATATAGAAGCATCATTTAAGATTTTGCTTGAAAAGTTAACATTCTTTCGTTAATGTCATAAAATCGTCTGCACTCTGAAATCTATATTTTAGACTAATATTTGTTATTTAAGTTTTTGCGCATGATTTTAAAAGAATGTTTTCATAAATATATTTTATATATTGACATAGAGTTATTAATATGTTGTTAAATTAAAAACATATTTTCATCTACGTTATAAAGTATTAAAAAGTTCTGAAAAAAAAAGAAAGCTTTTAGTAATACAATTTTTAGTTCAAATCAAATGTTTTCAATATTTTATTTAATTTTATTTTGACATTTAAATTATTTCGAATTTATCAATTTCAATTATTTTAAAAGCAAACATTTTTTAAAAATAAATAATATAATAGAAAAAAGACCATTTTAAAAAATTACTATTTCTTCATAAAATACGCTTCAGCTGTTATTCAATTCTTTCAATTCGTCTTATTAATACAAAATCCCTTCCACATGCTTTTGTTTGGGACATTAATATTTGAGCGATAAATGGTTTAATATTGCAACTCTTTTTTCGGTTTACTTCACCACCACCTATCTTTTTCCTCCATGGTTTGCAACCGCTGTGATAAAAAATCATTATTTAAACTGACAGTTTGCCAGTCTATGAATTTTAAAGGTCTGTTCCAGCTTTTTAAATTATTTATGCGAAAATTTTATGCAACCAACCAACCATAACTAAATGAAGAGAAAAAAAAGAAGAAAAAAGGCGATTTTTTATGAGAGTGATCTTTGGAATTTAATTAATTACTCAGTTAATAAATAGAATTTCGAAATTCTGAAGCTCAGGTGCATCAGGAGAGATATTGGGCTACTCTCATAAAAATTTTGAGCTTCGTACGTCCCATAGATTTTGCTAGCCATCGCAGACACACACACACACACACACACACACACACACACACACACACGCAGACAGAGCGATTTGTTATTTTATTAGTATAGATATATATGTGTGTGTGTCAGCGTTCGAAATCCTTGGTGGTCCGCTGGTCCGAGACCACCGATAATTCATTCGGACCACTAACTTGAAAAATTTAGTGGTCCGCAGGACCAGTGCCTTTTTTCAGGCCCTGAGAGAACCGCAACCGTTCGCACATAAGAATTTTTTTTCAGCGATGTCGCGGACGCGCTATAGCGCGTAAATTACGGAAAAAATCGGCGATGGGACGCAAAAAAATAGCTCTTACGCGTCCCACAGGGCGCATAATTTCGTTAAAGAATCGCGAAAAAACGGCAAATTTCGTTAAAAAATCGCGAAATAACGACTAATTTCCGGCGAATTTTGTCAAACAATTCTCGAAAAAATGGCTAATATCATTCCAAAACCCGAAAAAAAAGCAGATTTCTTCAAAAAAAATCGCGAAAAAAACGGCAAATTTCGCCCAAAATAGCGATAAAACGGCAAAATCTGTGAAAAATCGCGCAAAATCGGCAGATTTCTTCAAAAAATCACAAAAAACGAAAAAATTTGTCCAAAAATTGCGATAAGACGGCAAAATTTGTCAAAAAAAATCGCGAAAAACGACAAATTTTCTTAAAAAATCGCTAAATAACGACTAATTTCCGGCAAATATCGTCAAAAAATTTGCTAAAAAATGGCGAATTTCATCTTGAAACCCGAAAACACGGCAGATTTCTTCAAAAGATCGCGAAAAAAATGGCAAATTTCGTCCCAAAAATCGCGATAAAACGGCAAATTTTGTCATATTGCGAAAAAATGTTATTCCGTCAATAAATCCCGAAGAAACAAAAGATTTCGTCAGAATAACGCAAAAAAGGAAATTTCGACAAAAAAGCACAAAAATAAATAAATAAATAAGTAAATGCCGGGAGAGAATTTTTCTGTTTTAAAATCTAATTTTCCTGCTTCCCAATCGGTTTTTTATTGCTCCAAATCTTTCTGAGTGAATGTGACTCCTGAAATGGGTACATTTCATTAAGTAAAGTACCCATTTACTCAACAAAAATATCCCTCTTTTCAGCAAAAATGTGTTTTTCAATAAACCTGTCTTGCCCCATTTTAAAAGAAATGCAAACAATAGTGATACTTCTTATCTTCTACACTTAAATAAGCATTATTTTATAATTAAATTTGTATCTTGCACATTTATTCTTTAAAAAGTGCAGAAAATTTCTTTTAAATTAATATTGGTTTTAATTATTATTAATAAAACAATTATTGCATTTTACTTTTCTTGTAGAAATGAACAAGTTCAATTTTTGTGTTGAAAAATATGACTTATTAGTGGGGACCCGCTTTTGTATAAAAGGGAGACAGAATTTTAGAGGTCCTGTGTCCCGGGGACCCAGGATTTTTCAAATCCAGCTGCATAACTGACACTAGCTACAATTCCACCACTCTGGCTACAATCTGGAGAAAAATCGAAAAAAATTTGCATTAAACCTTACAGTCAGTTGAAATAAGTAATGACAAATAAAATATCTAATTTGATAGTTTTTCTTTACATACTTTTTTAAAAATTTTTAGCAAGTTATAATTTTACATTTTATTATGCTGAAAATTTTAGATAAATGCAAAGTAAGATTGATTTATTTTCCAGAAAGGGGGGAGGGGAATAGAGTCTATTCTAAGTGTTAAAATTATTTAATAGAATTTTATGTAGCGGACCAGTGATGATGTCTGCGGACCAGTAAATTCTCATTCTGACTGGTCCTTGGGGCCAGTGACTTTTTTTTAGGAATTCTAACGCTGTGTGTAATGACATGAAATGAACAAGAATTATTTGAATATAAAATTCTGTAACAACAAAAGTGTTATAAAAATAAAACAGTAAAACCTGTTAAAATAGAGTAAGGGGCCAGAGAAAAAATTCCACCTTAGGTCAGTTTTATCTTAACCATTATCATTGTATGGTATTTTTTATATTTTTTTGAGCTCAAGAAATTTTTCTGTTTAATGCAGAATTTCTGATGTACACAGGTTCCATATTCAGACTTTCTTAATTAAATTTTTAACTACATTTACATATATAAATAAATAAATATTTAATACTAATAATTAAAATTCAATTATAACCCCCCCCCCTCATATTCTAAGTTTTTATAACTATATATATTTCAGAATCAATGAGAAAAAAATATATATATAATTTTTACATAACTTTCAAATTGGATTCTGTCACTACATTTATTTCAGCTGTGTAAAATTTTTTTCATATGAGCTACTAAATAAGGATTAACCAATAATCATTCAGAACTTTTAAAATACAAATTCATAAAGAATATGGACTGTTCTCATGATATTTAGCATCAAGCTGAAAAGGAAATTTATTCCTTATAAAAAAAAAAAATAAATAAAATAAATAAATAAATAAAAAAGAACTATCAAACTTAACTTGGGAAACTTAATATAAAAATATAACATATTTTTGGATACATGTACTAATAAATTCTGGAACATGCTTATGAGATTGTGCAAGAAGAAGTTTGCATAATAATATAAAATAAAGACTTCTGCATACATACACTAATAAAATTTAAAAAGTGTGTTTGAAGGGAATTTTTTTCCTTAGGAGAATGTCCCTAACAACAGTAAAATTTAAAAATTCAATACCACAAGCATATCTATAAGATGAAAGAGTTGAATTCAGCACTAGACTGGACATATGCCATGTTTGAATTACAAATGTATACAAGTTTTAAAAACATGAGTTTTTTAAATAACTATTGTTTTTATTTATTTATTTAGACACATTTAATTATATAATACTGAATGAACAAACCTGTCTTGAATTGACTAAAAGAGCACTGAAGCTACCAGATTTACTAGGTAATTTTCCTTGGGCATTATCAGCTGTAGATCTAAAACAAATATAAAAAGAAATATAATAATATACAGTAGACTCCCTCAAATCCGCACAGATTGGGACCAGAGGTTGCACAGTTTTTAGAATTTTGCGGATTTCTGGTCATTGCTTTCTTTACATTTTTTAAACAGTAATTTGAATGAAATTAATAATGCAATCTAAGTTATAATGAATGCTTACAATATATTAAAACATTAAGATAAATAATAAACTAAAATAATAATAATTTAGATATTTTTTCAAATGATTAAAATATTAAAAGTAAAAGTCTAAATAATCAATAATGCACGATTAAATAAATATTCATTATAAAGATGAAATGTATTCTTCCTAACTTATTCAATGAAACTTGCCTCATAAAGGTATATTATTAATTCACATCAAAATCATAAAATAAGGAAGTTTTATTCCAGGTTTAGCCAGACATAACCTAAAAAGCTTTATCAATACATAAATATTATTTGTAAGAAAATTGTGATTATCATGATATCAGCAATATCTTGAATTTTTTCAGAAATAAATTTATTCTTCCTTCAAGAAAAAAACATGAAGTCAGTAATAATAACAAAAATTACAAATTAAAATATGCTTGGAATTGATATAAAATTTAAAAAGTCAAATTTTGCCCCTATATCTGAACTCAATGTCTTATTGTTTACATCCGTAAATTATGTGCGGATTTTAGGTTTACGGATTTGAGAGTATCTACTGTATTAAAAAAAAAAAAAAAAAAAAAAAAAGACTGGTTAATATAAATATAAAAAGAATTATTTGTTAAGAACAATGTACTATTTGAAAAGCTTTGGCATTCATGTTTGTTGAGCCTCTCTCCTACTTTGAATACATTTACATTTTAATTCCTTTATTATTGTTATATTAAGTTTGGAGATACCACTCTTGAAAAAAAAAAAAGGCTCTAGCATTCAAATAATTCTGTTATTTTTGTTTATCAGTAAAAAGTATTTCTTTCTTAATAAATTAAATAATAACATAAAAATGAAATAATTACTTAATTGTGAAATATAACTACAAACAAATAAAGCCTTTTGTTAAATTGGCTAATTTTGAAAACCATCTATATTATATATGACAGAAATTTGAAAGAGATCAGCAGCACATTTTAAAATATTGAGAATCAAATTTGGTCAGAATTTCAATGCAGCTGTTTTTAAGTTACTATTGGCAACCAATAATACTTTAAATGGAAAACATGCACTTTATACCTTAACCTCTTTTTTTTTTTTTTTTTTTTTTTTTTTTTTTTTTAACAACTTTAAATGAAAGAAGTCAAACTCATTATATTTCTTAATATATAAAAAAAGTTTTTTTTTTTTATTTTCTCATGTAAATTTTATTATGTTTCAATTTAAAGATGTAAAATTTGTTGACCTGACTTGGGTATCGTTTATTCTTTCATAAAAATGCCTCAGCTAGAAAATTTGAAGATTTTATTGTAAAATAGCAGTGATTTCCATTTTGAAAACAGTTACCAGTTATCATACATATATTTATTATTATTATTATCTAAGAAATACAAAAAAATCTATTCATATTATCATCCATTGTACCTGTAAAAAGACACAAATTGATATCATATTTGAATAACTTGCTTAAATAGCACACAAAAATATAATTTGAAAATGATAGTGCAGTACTATTATACATATATGCAGAGTTGTATAATATAGACGAGACGCACGCACGAACGCCGTGCGCAGAAAATTTTATGAACTTTGCAGAAAATTTTGGGGGAAAAAAAAAAAACAATTTTTGTTTTTCTAACTTTTTTAGTGCCAAAAAATTAAAAATATTCCCCCAGTTTTATGCATGGTTTATGTACTGTTAGTGTACAATTAAAAGCAGGGATGGTTTTCAAATTTTCCAAAATGTAAGGCATTTGATGCAGAAAACTAAAATCCGAAATTTTGGACAAACAAAATCCCGAATTTTGACAAACGTTTGTCGTAAAAAATCAATTTCTTAATAAAATACGAATTTCGCCAAAGGATAGAGGGAAAAAAACACAAATTTTGTCAAATGATCGTGAAAAAAATTCATATTTCGTTAAAAGTCCTCGAATAAATCGCGAATTCAAACAAAGAATTTCATAAAAAACGCATATTTCAACAAAGGACTAAGTAAAAAAAACTGATTTCATCAAAGGACGATGCAAAAACGCGAATTTCATCTAAAGACTGCACAAAAAACGGGAATTTTGTCTGTAAATCACGTCAGAAACGATAATTTCGTCCGTGAATCGCATCAAAAATGGGAATTTGGTCCATGAATTGCATAGAAAACAGGAATTCCATCTGTGAATTGCATAAAAAACAGGAATTCCGTCTGTGAATTGCATAAAAAACAGGAATTCCGTCTGTGAATTGCATAAAAAACAGGAAATCTGTCCATGAATTGCGTAAAAAACAGGAAATCCACCCGTGAATTGCACAAAATAAGAGTCTTTTGTCCATGAATTGCACAAAATACACGAATTTTGTCCATGTCAAAATAATACAAGACATAATTTTATTAAATATTAAATTTGCAGAAAGTTTTGAATCAATATTTATGAGCGCAGAAAGTTTTTAGTTTTATACAAGTCTGCATATATGAATCATTCTCAGATAAAGGCAAGCTTTTGCTTTGGAAAAATAATAAAATTCTATTTCAAATTTTGCTCTAATTTCAACAGATATTAAAATAATATGAATTTTCGGTAAGGAATAGCAATAGCTTCTTTAAAATGTCTAAAAATTTTATTGTTATGTTCTAGGGATGGGACGAATATTCGGCCACTATTCGGTATTCGGCCTATTCGGCCCTTTTGCCGAATATTCGGTTGGCCGAATATTGAAGGCTTGTTGACCGAATACTTCGGCCGAATACCTGTAGCCGAATATTTAGAGATATCTGGCCGAATATTGCTAAAATCTCGCCGAATAGAATAGTGAAAGATATTTTGGCAAATAAATTTAAGATTTAAAGAATTTCATTTCTTGCATTTTTTTTCTCTAATCCAAATTGCTACTTCATTCATGAAGTCATTCTCATTCTTACTTACAAAATATACAGTTACTCGATTGCTAAAAAATACACAGCCTTTCTGTATTTCCTATAAAAGTTAGTGATATTTTAGAAAATGCTGCCCAAGTTGGAGATTTAATGTACTTCATTAGAGAATGATATATATTACAATTCAAGATACAAAAACACTTATAGGAAAAAAAAAAAAAGAAAAACACTGCCTTATTCTAACACATGAATATTTATCAATGTCTGCAAATTCCATGCACAACTAAAAAAAGTTCTTATGAAATTCGTAACTTATTTTCTGTAAAGTAAGAAATGAAAGAATTCATTCACAGTGTGTATTAACGAAGATTCATTTTCAAAATTAGATATCAAATATCACTATTCCAAATGTAACGGTACATCTGAAGACAGAACTGGTGGCAAACTAGATATGCATTAGATGACACAACTTGCTTTATGAAGATGATTTAATAAGTATCTACACATAAATTCTAAATGCTGAACAAAATAATTTTTTTATTCTATAGTTTTCACTTTTAAATAATTTGCATAATTACTGACTTAAATATGCAACATTACTATGTCTATATTTTTAATTTACATATTTCTTCATTCATGTTGTTGTCAATTTCTGTTTATCCTTTTAATGCTTGTTGAATAAGTGGAATATTGATGTTGAATATAGTACGTGCCAATTCAAAAATCAAAGATTTTGTTACCATATGCATTCTACTTTAAGCATAACCTTTAGCTATAACGGAATTTGTAATGTAAAGCTTGGCAACTGATTTCAGAGCAATCTCATTCTTACGAATTTGCTTATTATTAGGGACACAAACTCTAAATGATTAAATTTACTTCGTTATTTCAGAAAATATCTCCTTGTGAGTTCCGAGAGATAGAGATTAAGAATATTATTAATTTTGGATAGAAGAAAGGATAAAAGTATCATTTGATAGTAAAAGTGAAGTACATTCTTCATATTTTAATGGAAATATCTTACCATTCTGACTTACTGAAAATCAATTTTACATTAAGATAAAAGAATATAATGCAATTTCCTAATTTTTTTGTGTTAAAATAAGTGTTTTAAATTCAAAAATACATTTAAAAGCACATTTAAGAGTAATAATTATTAATGAGCTCTTATTTTTTAAATTATATGTAATCAAAATTTATTTTCTTTATTGGAAAAAAACTTTTACTACTCGGCCGGCCGAATATTCGGTATTCGGCCTAAAATTTGGCCGAATATTCGGTATTCGGCTATTCGGCCAAATCACTATTCGTCCCATCCCTAATTATGTTCTGGAAATCACAAATCAAATATGTTTTTATTTATACTGATCACAGTAATGACATTTTTAACATTAAGCCAACTTCAGACCTAAACTATAGCAATTGAAAGTTTATGAGGTACTTATTCTGATAGCAGTCCTAAACTTTCTTTGTAATTAATTCTGAAAAGTTCAGCTATTGAATATGTATTTCATAAATAAGGAATTTGGTAATAACACACATTAAACACACTGAGTGTATAATTTTGAAACAAAAAGCCCAGGTTGAAGTAGTTCTTGAACAGGTAATGAAAAATAGATGTTGTTTCTCGTAAGAACAATTGGAACAATGCAATTTAAAAACTTTTCTACATCAAAAAAAGAAGAGAATGAAACATTTTCGAGGAACATGGTAATGACTACTGATGCTAGTGACAAATTTTAAAGAAGTATAATTGATGGAAATGCTTTTTGCTTTGTCTAAAATGTCAAATGTATAAAAAATAGAGACAAAATATTTATCCATATAATCATTGAATTTCTCCCAAAGCTTTCCAAATCTTATAAATAATAGTTTCAATTTAAAAATTAAAAGTTTGCAACAATCGTTGGTAATGATATTTACTACTTTACGATTTTCTTTAGATATTGAATTCATTATACTCCATATTTAAAGTAATGCACAATGCAGTATGTGAACAAAAATGTTTATAATTCATAGCTGTCTAAACTAAATCACCTTTTATAGCGAATGACATAAAATTTCTCTTTATCTAAAAAATAAATCATATGTAATTAAACAACAGCAGTGACTTCCATTTTGAAAAAAGTTACCAGTTACCATACATATAGATTTTTTAAAAAGAAGAACATACAAAAAATTTGTGTTCATATTAAAATCCCTTGCATCTGCAAAAAGCTAAAAAGTCACAATTGGTACAAAATTTTGATAGTTAGCTCAAATAGAGCATAAAAATCTCATTTGAAAAGAGCCGTATTATCATGTACATGGTGCAATATGGGTACTACTTGGTTATCCCGTCAACCAAAAAACTATCGCCAAATTATAAGATTAAATACCAATAATGGATGACAATGAATGTCACATTTAATGATATTAAATAGGATATATGTGCTTAAAACATCATTAAGTGATTTTTATTTCCAGAGTATCAGACCTGGATCAGAGATCAAGGAGTATAGCCCAAAATATAATTACTATCAACGTAAGTTATTAAAAATAATAATAAATGAAACGAAAGAAAGAAAATACATTTGAAAACTTACGAGGATGATTCAAGAGATTTATTGTAGAATTTTGATTCTCGGAGGTTCGAAAATTCTTTTTCAAACCGTGTTTGCGGTTCTCTTTTATTTTGATTACTATTAGAAGCTTGATTGCTATTTTTCTCAACACAGTTTTCTAACGCGTAATTAATTTCTTTAATGCTTGGTTCTTTTGATGGAGAGGGCTTTTCGTGGGTATTTTCTTCTTTTTGCTGTAAAGAACCGGGCTTAAAACATTTCGGCGCCTATAAGAAACAAAAAGCAATAATTAACATTAGACATTGTCATTTTAGAGGAGAAAAATAATAACACTTAACTCACATTGGCCAAAATTTCGTCAAAGGAATCATCTATATCTTCAGGTATGTGAAACTTTTTAGACTTTTCCATTATAACTCATTAAACGGATTTTAAAAACTTTAGAAATTCCTGTGAAAGAACACAACTAACAAAAAAAAATTTCCTACCATTTAAATCATGAATGTCATGAATTTTAAAACAATAACTTCGTCTTGTTTACATGGTTTGTTGGTTTGCTGGTTGGCTTGTTGTTGTTGTTGTTATTGGGGCGCAATCGCCCAGACCATGGGGAGTAAGCCACAGCTTTTTACCCCTGCAGATCTACCATCAGGAGTGGTCGAGACGACCTACTTGGTCGAAGATACACTAGAGAGTTAATGAGGAAACCTAGCTAAAAGCGATTTGTCCTTAGAAGAAACGATACCAGATGCCGAGCCTGAGCTGCTCCAGCGACAGCCAAATCGCACAGCTGACCATGAAGATAGAATAATAGAAGGAGAACCGAGAAGATAGGCTTTTCCCAACAGAACTTAGCCCCAAAGTATTTCCTGGTGCATGGCGTGGCGCTAGTGATGCTGCACTGACTTTCGATCACATGACTTATTTGACTGGTCTCTCGACTAGTCTGCTAGCGGGACGTAGGGGGCGCTAGACTTCATCTGCTCCCAAACTGCCGGAAATGCCAGCCAAACTCGGAAAGACTTTAGGGACGAAAGTGGAAGCGCCGTCTTTGTTCTCCTTCTACTATATCTATCTTCATGCAGCTGACTAAGGGTAGCAGTATCTTCAGAGATCCCAGTGGCGTACCGCCTGCATGCCAGTAAGTAATGTTCGCAGGTTTCAGGAAGTAAGCACGTTGGACACAAGGGGGATTGGCAGAGCTTGAATCTGTAGAGTAACGCTCTGGTAGGGAGGGATTTCGTACGAAGGCGAGAGAGGAGGACCTCTCCCTTCCTAGGAAGCCGCAACTTTCTGTGCTCCCAACTTCTTTAAGTGAGATGAGCGAAGTCAGTCCCATATTTACCAAAGAGCCATTCGTTGGAATCTTCGTTACGGTAGAAACGACGAAGTCTCACACATAGAGCTTCAGGGGACACCCACTTTATTGGATCGACTCGCAGACTGTGGGTGCGTGCCAACTTATCGGCAAGCTCGTTGGCATAGATTACGACATGGCCGGGGACCCAGACTAGCTCAATCGAAGATACATGCTGCAAGACTGATATGAGCTTAGAATACACCATAGCGATCACACGGGGGGGATCTGTGATCCAAGGAATGAAGGCTCGTAAGAACCGACCTACTGTCGGAGAGCAGAATCAATTTGCCAGACTGAGGGGGAAAGTCCAAGGCGAACCAAATGGCCAGAGCTTCCGCCGTATAAATTGAATTTAGGTTATTATCGATGCTTGAGTGGCCAAAATTCCGAGTAATGTCCCAGAAGGCTACACAAGTCTGAGAGTCCGATTTTGAAGCATCAGTAGACATAACATGCCAATCCACCCGCGTGGACATGAAGGAGGAAAAAAGCTGAAGTATAAGTGAAGGCTGAAGCTGTCTATTCTGGAACTCTAAAGAATCGGTGTGAACCTGGATACAGTCCGTAGTACGAGGATAGGGAAAGACCGCCGATACGATATCAGATACAGGAACCTGGAGCCGGGTAAGAGTTTCTTTCAGATGATCAGCAAAGACACACAAGTTCGCATGGTCCGGATGAACTACAGACGAGATCGGCGAAAGAGCGCCGAGGGACAGGTGCCGAAGGAGGTAGCAGTTCCTATGGAGGTCCTGAGTCTTTGCGATTGACATGGAATTAGCTTCCCGACGCAGGATCGGGATAGGCGTCCACCTTGGGAGACCAATAGCAACTCTAAGAGCTGTGTTTAGAGTGGGCTCTAACTTCTGCCTGGTAGAGGAGCACGCTAGCGAATAAATGGGGCTCCCGTGTTGCAACGTGCTCATAACAGTCGCCTTGCCGAGTCTAAGGAGATCATGAGTAGTGATACCACGGGAAACATGAGCCACACTTTTAAGGACATTCAGTCTCCGAACAGCCTTTTCTTTAATTAAGGAGATGTGGGAAGCCCAGTTGAGGTTGTGAGTGAAATTCAAACCTAGAATTCGGATATTGTGAACCCAGGGTATATCTTGGCCATCTATACGAAGGTGACTATCAGGGATCGTTTTCCTGGAGGAAAACACTATCGCAGAGCATTTGCTTGGGTTTAAACGAAGTTTCCAATAGGTACACCAGCGAGCTATGTCGTGAATGGTTCTTTGGACTTTAGGCAAAACCTCTTCCAGGGATGGACCAAAACAGTAGACGTAAGTATCATCAGCATATACAAGCCCCTCCACATCGGGACCGATGGCATCAAAAATGTCGCTCATGTAGAAGGAAAACAGAAAGGGAGACAACACCGCCCCCTGTGGGACGCCCACGTCGATCTCAACCGGATCCGATAGCACTCCCTTCCAGCGAACTTGAAAGACCCTAAACGATGCGGAGTGAGTCCACTTGGTGAAATGGCCGTCAAGGCCTGCAGATAACATTTTCAAGGCAAGACCATCCGGCCAAATGGAATCATAAGCAGAGGCAATGTCGAACGACACTAGGACACCCACTAGCTTCTGGAGGCGAGCTGAAGAGATGTCTGAATAGAGTTTGGTTAGAGCCGGCGTACAGTCACGAAAAGGAATGAAACCGTAATGATTTGGATGGAAGTGATTCGTCCGAAGGATCCAGGCAATAATCCGTTTCAAAAGAATTCTTTCGAACACCTTCGAGGGAACCGAAGTAAGAGAAATAGGGTAGGAGGCAGGCAAGGTACAATCCTTCCCGGGTTTCGGGATAGGGACAATGATGGACTCCCTCCAAGAACGAGGGAAGACGCCCGAGCTCCAAATGTCGTTGAAAATTGCCAGTAATTTCTGCAACCCGTTCTCGTCCAGGCACCGGAGAGCACGAAGTGAAATCCCGTCTTTTCCGGGCGTGCGATGAGAAGACCTGTTGATAGCATGTTGAAGTTCAGACAAACGAATAGGGCGACGGAGATTCGTATCAATATTTGCACTGAAGTCGAGTGGAATGAACCCATTCCCGTGGACCCTGCTGAACGTTCTTGCAAACTCGTTCGACTCTTCGAAGGCACATGTCGACGTTAAACCTTGAATGGCAATAAAGTTATGTGACTCCGGGGGAGGCACTTTCCGGTTTTTCAATGCACGAATTATCTTAAAGTTGGCCCCAGACGAAGCTGCAGCTTTGCAAATTGCTGCCCAGTAGGTGCGTTTTGCATCATTTATTTCCTTCTTCAGGACGGCTGCAACTTTCTTATACCGACTCCAAGTAGCAGGACAGAGACACCTCCTCGCTTGACAGAGTAATCGCCGCTTTTGTCCCAACAGATAACTGCAACGGGAGTCCCACCACGGGCTCCCACTGCGCGTAAGAATCTTCGTCTTACGGCCACACTTCTTGAGGACAGCACTGCAAGAACTCTGGAAAGTTTCGTAGGAATTGGTAGAAGAACTCACAACTGCCTGGTTCAAGTGTCTCGTGACAGCTCCCCAGTCATAGCGGTGACGAAAATTGTGGTGTATAGGAATGATGATAGGCAAAGTAAATTGGAGTTTGATTGGACAGTGATCACTGTCGAACGTATCTGGATGAACAAAACAGCTAGTATCGACGAACAGATCTGGAGAGGTAATGGATAGATCCAGCAGTGAAGCTCCTCCCGCAAAGTAGTGGATCGGAGTACAGGAGTTGACAAAGCAAACGTTGTTTTTAATGATCCAGTCGATTATCATAGCACCCTGAGGGGTATCCTGGGTACCTCCCAAACTTGTGTGATGGGAATTAAAGTCCCCGATAATGACAAAAGGGGGGCGACAAGCTCCCAAAATTTTGTCAAGCCAAAGCATTTCCAGCTTACCCGGGAGGGAGTAAATGTTAATAATCTGAAGCCGGACGTTGTTGGGAAAGGAAACTTCCACACCCAGAGCTTCATTGTGGGCTGAATCGACTGGCAGAACCATCCGACGAGACGAAAGGGCGCTCCGCACTGCCGTAAGAAGTCCACCGCCTTTTCTAGCAGTTCGGTCAAGCCTATACGCTTTTTTGCCGTGAAGCTGAAAATCGACGGAGGGATTAAGAAAAGTCTCCTGAAGTGCAACGATGCCAGCCGAGACGAAAAGGGAGTGGTGGAGCCAGGCAGAATTTGCCCGAATTCCTCTGACATTCCATTGCACCAATGAAAGACTCATGAACAAAAAGGTTATTGATGACCAGATTGAGACCTGTCCAATTCCATAGGGCTGGACTTATTGGAGTCAGGAACGGAGTGGCGAGGAATATTTAAACTATCCAGGGACGAATTAGAGACAGAGGAATGACTAGTACGGAATTTTTTCATATCAGGTTCGACGGAGGGAGGCGAGTTCTCTCCATCGCCAGGATTTTGTTTTAGTTTTTCTTTCACTACATGAGTGATTTTTGGTTTGTTCGTGATCGTTGACGGAAGAACTTGTTGCTTTTGGACAGAATTGACTATTGTGGCACTGAGATCATGAAAGGCGTTGTGAATGCTTTGAATTTTATTTTCCAAGAGGGAGGAGGCCTGTTCAATAAAACTGCTACACTGTGCCGCCTGCTCGACCATTAACGACTGAAAAACTTCATATAGATTATGAGTGAATTGCTCCAGAGTTGCTTGAAAGTCTGATTTGGTGATATATTCGGAATGAGGTGGACTTTTAATTTTTGAGGCATATGTATTTTCCTCTCGACGTTCTTCGACACGAAATTGGCGTCTGGCCTCGGCGATGGATAGATGGTGTTCGCTCTTGAATTTCTGTATAAGGATTTCTTTTTGATATATGGAACAGGACTTATCATCAGCGCAATGCTCCCCTCCGCAGTTAGAACAAATTGGACTGTCGGCTTGACAACTTCCCTCATGGGACTGTCCACAGGTTCGACAAGAGATTTCCGAGCGGCATGATTTTGTACTGTGGTTGTACCGCCAGCACCTTAGACAGGGGCGAGGCCGATCTACGAATAAGCTTAATTTATGAACTTGATAATATAATTTCACTTCACGGGGAAGTTGGGTACCCATCATAGTGACCAATACTGTGGTGGTTGGCACGACACCTGTTTGATTTTTCCTTAGAAATCGTCTGACTTCAAGACAGTGTACACCGTTGTAAATGAGCTCGCCCGCTATTTCTTCACAGGAAACATCGGTCGGGATGCCATAAAGAAGAAACCGAGACGTGACGCTTTCGAATTGAATACGTGGGATTATTTGAATGTTCGCTAACGATGACATTTCTAACACCTGAATCGCAGTATCGACAGACTGGTCAAAACAATTAATTTTCCTTGCTTTGTTGTTTTAGTACTATCTATGGCTGCATGATTTGCTATTTGCTTCACAATATCCATTTTTAACAATTTGGGATGAATTATGGGAAAGGAATCGGATTTAGCTTCTAAAAACAACGTAATGACGTCATTCTTGTCGAGTAGTTAAAATTTAAGAAGTTCCGCCGGTGAATAAATGCTTTTGTAATGATTAAAGTCATGGGCCGGTGTGGCATTCAGGTTTGAGATTGAATTGGTCGTATCCATATTTGCTGCCTCTGTTGGCAACTGTTGCGAAATGTCGTCAGACATGGCACTCTAACACTAATGAAAAAATTAACGGCAGAAAGATAGACTAATTCAATAAATACAGTACGAAACAATAACTTATTGAAGAAACAACAACAAAAAATAAACACAAGATAAAACTATGAACTGTTCAAACTGTTGTAGTTGGGAACCGCCCCCAAAAACAAAACACCACGCTTCCTGGGAAGCCTACATTTCCAAGCCGGTCGAAACACAAAGTCTTTTTAAATTCTCACTATTCAACACCCAAGTCTACAAAAAATAGCTCAAACACAAACTCAAAATACGTTTTCTTTCAAGAAAAGCGCAGAAAATCGAAAAACATAACAAAGCAATCGCCATGTTACTTAAGTCTGCTGGTTGGCTATCGATACACAACACAGACGGGACATTGGTAATGGGTCTGTTTAGGATATACGAGCGCGCGAGTTCAGGAGACAAGAACATGGAGTGGTTTAACCAGTGACGGTCACGTAAGGCTTTTCCCGGATGTTTTGGATTTTATCTGAGTGAACTTAGGCATGTATTTCTGTTACGAAAACAATGTTTCAGAAGAATAAAGAAATATAGTCGTTGGTTTTACCATAAAAATAATTGAATTATTTTCAAATTTTCTTCTTTGACAAGACCTACTCTATTGCAAAATCTTCTGAGCGCGTGCGTCTCGCCATGCGCGGCGTGATCTGCATTTCGGAATAAGGAAAGGGCAGCTGACGTCACTGTGGGCAAGCTGTTTTTTCCCGTGCTTCGTTATAGCACCCACTCTACATATGAATTCAGGCATTCTGATTGGTCTCTGATGGTTGTCTGCTTGCTATGATTGGGCTATGTCTTCAAGATGATTCCTAAAATGATCGCTATGACAAAAATGCAGTGGTAGAATGGTTGACAGAAGCAAGGCAACACTAGATACCGGGCTTGCTCATTCCTTTCATGACGTCACAAAAGGTGGCTGAATGATATCCAGCGATTGGTACAAAACGATGGGTACGTCACTTTGAGCCCTGTTTGTACCAATCTCAGATAGCAGCCAGCCACCTTTTGTGACGTCGTGATAAGGAATGAGCAAGCCCGGTATCTAGTGTAGCCCTGACAGAAGTGTTTGCTTGTAAACATGCCCTTTCCTTAAAGACCCTGTGGCTTAACTAAAGGAGTGCAAACGAACATTTTTGTCCAAACTATAACAAACCAAATGACGATACCAAAGACCTTAAAATGTACAGACAGCCAAACTGTCAGTTTAACCCTTTAAGGCACGGATTAAATCTGTTAATAAAATAAATAATTATCGGCTGACACCAGAATTCACAAACGAATTTTTTAGATATTTTGAATTCCTTAGTTTAATCTTTTATTGTAAAAGCAAGATTTTACTAAAATTTTATTGGTGCCATTTACAAGTTTGGAATTAAAATTAGGTATTCCAGACCGGGCACGGGCACAGCGTGCCGGAGAAAGGGTTAATCGAAGATTTTTGATCACAGCTGCTATACGACAGATTGTTGACACTTTGTACATTAGAATGTACGTGTGATTAGCTAATAATTTCGTTCTACATCACGATTTCATCTCGTAACTCGATGAATAGTCTTTTTTGTCGTCGCCGACCGGTCTGTTAAGGCTGGTAATCAATCAGCTCTCGATCTTCTTTCCCTATTGTTAAATTGTTGATGTTGTCGCTGTTTGACCTATTTTCAGGGCCCGGTGAGCAGCTTTCTACCACTGTATAGCTGTTTTACTCCGCATGATCCAGAAGCTAAAAGATACAGACAATCTCTCTACCACTATCGATAGACACCGATACCAACCATAGACCTGACTGCCGCAAACCCACTATCATCCGACATCAATAGCAACGTTAAATCTGATATTTAACTTACCTAGCATCATCAAACCAAATAGAGCAGTAACGATAAATCTCATACCCGTCATTGTAAAAACATCACCATACGAATTATTCCTCGAAATATGTAACTTCCGAAGCACTTTCTCACGAAGACCGGAAAATTTCTTACATCGCAAAACTAAGTGCACTTCCATTTGATCTCCTTCTCCCCTCCCACACATAGAGCAGGCACGTAGCCAGGGAGGGGGCTAAGGGGGCTGAAGCCCCTCCCAAAAGTTTAGAAAGACTTTACAAAATTATCGCTATGACAATAAAATAAGCTTTATTTGTTTTCATCTTCCATTACATTAAAATCGTTTTTTTAGCTGCAAAAATATCCATTTATTCAATTACAGTTACAGTAATCCTATTACAATTACCGTCACAAAGGCGTATGATGAAGCTGCAAATAAATCAGGTCATGTTAGAGGCAGAGCCCGATCAAGCTGAAGTTTGCCCCCCCCCCCTACCTACCCATTTTCGAGGACACTTTCACAAACACACTCAAACAAACACACTTTCACACACGAGGACACTTTTACATTTTACGTTTTCATATTTTATAAAACAATATTATTTTAAAAATATTTGATTAAGGAAAAAAAGCCACATAATTTGTGGGCCCCTGAATTGTTGGGCCCAGGGTCAAGGTCCCGAAGGTGCGTGCAATAATCAAGCCCTGGTTAGAGGGATGCATTCTAAAATTTTTCAGAGTATCCAAAAATCAGATACTTCCAGTTTGAAAACCATCTGTTAAATCTTGCCTTGTCCAACAGCATGCTGATTCCCATAACTCGAAAGTATCACGGACTTGTTCAAGCAGTGCCAAGCAAGTTTTTAAAAATCATCTAAAAGCAAATATAGCGATTCAAAAAGCAATTGCATAATATACCCCATTAAACAAAAGAAAATGACTTCTCCGCATTTGTGATATAAAATTTATCTAAAGTCATATTAACTTTTGTTGAGCTACATACATTTTGCATTATCTCAGAAAATATTTTGAAAAACACGTGGAAGATTTCTTTGGTATCTGTAGCTTTTTTGGCAGTCGGGAGAAGGTCTCATATGCCAGTCTGTTTGTGAGAAGGTTTTCTGTCTGACAAAATTATAGTGAGTTCTTCAAAAAAATTCGTGAAATGATATCGGCTGTAACTTACGTTAAAAATGTCCTATTTGTTTTACATATATATAGCAAAAAATGCAGTAGAAATCTTTTGTAAGATATTTTATTATGCATCAAAACTTCGGGAAGACATCTTCCAAACTGAAATAAAGATCCCAAGACTAACATTTAGACAGACAACACATTCAAACCCTCAAAATATATCCGAAGAAGAGTATCACGGTCTTTATTCCCCGTGTAGAAAATCATATTGAAAATTTTCATGATGATGTGTCAGTGTAACAAGTGAAGGCTGAATATGAATTAGGGTGCAAACATATTGTTGACACTAACACAGAGAGCCAAAAATTTTAGTACTGTAATGTGACGTGTTACAATAATATCAAACACTTGCTCACAGTCTTGGTTAAAAACCCAGTAACTACAGTCCGTGCTCAAAGATAGTTTTCAACATTGAAAATAATTAAATCTTTGCCTCGAATCATTAAAAATTTTGCCGTAAATTATACAAATTACTTTTGTAAGATCAGAAAAATTTCAAGTATCAGCCCCTCACGAAAGGAAATCCTGGCTACGGGCTTGACATAGAGTGTTTGAATTTCACAACACCACAGATCCAGGTAGTCTTCAGATCCCTCCTGTATACGTAACAAATGAATCCCCGAAACAAATCAGGGAAACTCTTTATCAGACTGAACCTATATCCAAAATTTAAAGCTTATCGGTAAATTCGGTGTAAAAAGCCTGTTTCAACATTAAGGGGGGGGGGTATCTTCTATTCCCCTACCCGCTTTATACTTAACAATGAACACACAAAACTAATAATGGAGGCGCCTCAACAGAATGATCCTATATCCAAAACTTGAAGCTAATCGATAAATTCTGCGTAAAAGACACATTCACCAAAATTAAAAGGGGGTTACCCCTTTTCCCCTACTCCCTTTATACTTAACAATGAGCACCCAAAACTAATCATGGAGGAGCCTCATCAGAATGATCCTATACCTAAAATTTGAATGAAATCTGATAATTCAGCATGATATACCCATTTATCTGAATTCAGAGGGGGGAGATTAGCCCTCCGTCCCCCCAGTTATACTTACACAATGAACTCCCAAAACTAATCAGAAAAGCGCCTTGTCATAATTAACCTATATCCAAAATTGAAGCAAATCGGATATTTTTATCATGAGTTATCGCGTATACATACGTTCATGCATACAGAACGGGCAGGTACATAAGCTCTCAGGCTTTGATAGCCTGTGATCTAAAAACCTTGTAGTTATGTTTTCGTTTATTGGATTATGTTTGACCAGCCTGTCAAAGATTTTTTTTCGATTTTTTTCTTAGCACATTCATAGCTTTTCGTGGTTATAGGGATTTCGTTGTTTCTAGTGAATCGAAATGTCTCTATCTCATTGTACCGGTCGAAATATTTCGTTATTTCCTGTTCACTTGAATTGGGTTTACCTTGTGAAAACTTCCCTCTTGACACTCCATAATGACAACATATCACTTGAATTCAGAAATTTAACGAATTTGTTCTTCAGCTTCTCTACCGTCATTCCAGTTACAGTTTTGTAATCATCTCTTTCTAAGACAAGAAAGTTTTGATTTTGATCTCAGTTCCCGACATTTCGGGAACATACCCGACATACTTCGGTTGTCTCTAAAGTACCCAAAGATCATTCAAAAGTTTACTACTATATGAAAAATAAATTTCCGCGCCACCAAAATACGAATAAAAATTTCCAAATATGAAGTAAAATAACTCACAAACTTCAACGCACGACCGCTAATGAAAACATCCGATAAACGCAAATGGAATCGCTGCCTAATCTAGGAAATTCTATATGTTCACCGGGCCTCCTAAAAGCCAACCTACTGTTATAGACGGGGAGGCAACAGCACAGACAATCACCTCATCGAGCAATTCACGGATAAAAATCTAGGATTAGTTAAATCTCGATTTGCATATTATAACGCAATCGGTCTGCCAAGTCATATCTTGGTAGAAAACACCTAAAAACTCGATTTTAGCCAGTAGCTCGTAGTATTACCATTGTGCTTTCCGGCACAACATAATGATAAATCTATAAGTCGACCATTAAAATCGGGTTTTTAGTTGTTTTCTACCAAGATATGACTCGGCAGACGGATTGCGTTTTAATATGCAAATCGAGATTTAACTAATCCTAGATTTTCATCCGTAAACTGCTTCATGAGGTGATTGTCTGTGCTGCCGCTTATTAAGTTTATGGGTGTTTGATGTGTTTGTAAATTTAAAATATTTCCCCGGAAAATTACTGTATTTTTTTATTCCCCCTTTTTTTCTGTGTAACCTTCTTAAAGGATGTCTCTTTTTTATTTAGTTCTTAAAATATTTTTAAAATATATACTTAATTTTAAATGACGTGTTAAAATCTTACAGTTAGTCAGCTTTTAATATACATAAAATATTAAATCAAGCATAGATTTTAGAAATATTTTAAGAACTAAGAGAGGAAGCGAGAATGTCATTCTTTAAGAAAGATTACACAGAAAAAAAAATGTGTTAAAATATTAATTTGCCGAGGAAATATTTTAAATACAATGTGTCCGTAAAGTCATCGTACACTTTTGACTTTAGAAGGAATCGTTCCAGCCGGACTCGTTCAGCAAAAGGAACGAGTTCTTCGGATTTGTTCCGATTAAAATCGTGCCGAAAAAAAGAAACAATTCCGAAAAAAAGGAACGAAACCGAGAAAAAAAGGAACGAAATGGAAAAAAGGAACGAAACGGAAAAAAAGGAACATATCCGATAAAAGAAGGATAGATTTTGAAAAAAAAAGATTCCAAGGGAAAAAAAGAGTGAGAACGATTTTAAGAAAAAGGAAATGAATTCGGAGGCTAGGATGACCTCCGGATTTGGTCCTTTGCAATTTCAATGAACGACATGCAGTCCCTAAAGCTTACTACTAATTTATTTTCTTACAAATCCATCTTTCTTCATAGCATTTCTTACCGTTCTCCTTTTTTTTTTTAACAAATAATTTCAAAAAAAAAAAAAAAAAAAAAAAATTGTAAAATTTCAATGAACAACAAAAAAGCCACTTATAGCTAATCTCTTATTTCACGCCCCCATTCCCCTCACCACTCTCTTCACTTATAACATTACTATTGGGCCTCCTGTCGGTGTGGGTGAATTTCGCACGCAGCGCAGAGTATCGCAGATGTCCAATATAATTGTTTTCGTTTGAACTTGAAGTTTGTGGAATGCTATAACTCACGAAGTCATTGAACTTTTCTACTATAGTTTTAAACGAAATGGTCAACGCTCCTTCAGATGATTCGAAAATAGAATCATTAGAGCTTGGCTATTGATATATAAGATATTATTGTATATATAGAATAATTATTATATATGAGATTATTATAAGACATACATAAATATTATAATACATATAACATATGTGATATTATATATATATAGTAAATATTATAGCCGTAAAAAAAAATAGTGATTCACTAAATTTCAAAGTTCTATTTCTTTAAATTTGAAATTTTTTAAGCTTTCAACTGAAAACCGATCGATTGGTTTAATTAAACTAAACAAATTAAAAGAATGTCCATTATTATTAGAGATTGTAGTAATATTATTTTTAAAAAAATCCCCCTGTTTTTTTTTTTTTTTTTTTTTTTTTGTGGACGATGTTTGCGATTGAATGAAACACATCTACTTTAAGCCTGTTCTAGATAGTACCAACCTTATTGTTTGAGAATTTAACTTTTTTTTATTTGGAGTTCTAAACTTTTTATTTTCAAAACTATTGAAAATAGATTAAAAAAATTATTAAATTCAAACTTTTTTAGAAAACTTTGCGTAATTTAAAAAAAGAAGAAGAAAAGAAATAAATAAATGTTCTAGTTGAAAAAGAATAATAATATACAATGAAAATACATAAAATTTAGTGTTGTATTTCCAGTAATTTTTAGTTCAGTAAAAACATAAGTTTGGTTTTAGGCTTGAAACACCATATTTAGTTTGAGGTGAAGGGAGCCTCACTTTGATCGAAATTCAAACTCAGATATATATTATCCATCCTCAGAGTAATAGGCATTAATCCGGGTATGATTTGGGGATTTTCAAGTATCAATCTTGATAGCGGAATAGAAATTTTCATTATAAATTATGACGAGAAACGATTTTTTCCCTTTCATTGTACACTGAGTTAAAGCAAACTCATAGTTAATTAACTCAGTATTATTTTGCAAGAAATTGAAGTAAAATGAAAAAGGGAAAAACATACATAATCAATCTCAACTTTCATTCTTTGGAAATCAATAATTAAGAAAAAATATGCGTAATAGTGCTCTTTATTTTTCAATTATAAAAAAAGGTTTACCAATCTGTACACACGTTCAAAATATTAGCATTAAAATCATTAATAAAACATATCATAAAAAATAAGCGTCTTTACTATAAATTATGATTGTTTTACTATGCCAATATTCGTATATCGTAAAACTAGTTTAATGCAATCTTAAACCCTCCGCTTACCTGGAGTGTGCAACAATCCCGATAAATACATTGTAATTGATTTTTCACATAAAAAGGTAAAATTTTGCAAATATGTGACTTTTTCTGGAATGTTCGACTCAAAAGAATAGAATATCCCAGAAAAATCCCACATATTAAAAAAAATGTCTTTTTTTCTTTTTTTTTCTTTAATTGAGACATATTACTATAAATGTACCTGCCGGGACATTTGAACCCATCTGGTAGGCGGAAGATTAACATAAATCTATTAAAGAAAGATTTAATGAAGCACAAAGCATATACTTTATATTTGTAAATCTAATTACAAGCATAAAGTATGCAGCTTTACATATTATGTGGCAGAGTTGAAAAAGAAAAAAAATAATCTATATGTAGCTTGTGACTTTTTTTTCTTGTTTTTATACTCAAAATGGGGAACCTCATTAAGGGGGCGAACCGCGGTTAATTTATTCGAACCCCACCCACCACTGCTGCTGTTATATTATTATTATTATCATTATTATTATTAGACATTATGTTTTCTGAAATAGTCAATATTTTAATAAAAAAATGTTTTACAAAAAATCCTTGTAGTCCAGGCAATCGAGGATTTGGCCTAACAAAATTAATGTTAGTTCTTAGAAATCGACATACTTTGTGTTTTTTGTGTCGCTGAATCCGAATTTGTAACTTCTCACCAAAAATTTCTCCTGGAAACTCCCCCCTGCCCAATTTTTAGTAAAATGCTCCCCAAAAGAAATTTTAGAAAATTCAATTTTTTACTTTTTTAGCGAAAAAGTATCTATAAATTTAGAAAGTAGACAAAATTTTCAGCAAATATGATGGATAGCATTATGACGTAGGATGAACGACGAGGGGGGAGCCTGCCTCTTAACATACACCGCGGCGCTGCGGACACTAAGTTACGCGATTCTGTTTAACCACTTGCATCGTTTGCTTTTTTTCTCCTCTGAACTTTCAATAATTATTATTTTATGTTTTTGGGTCACTGAATCCGAATTTTTTACTTCTCACCCCTCCCCCTCCCCCCCAAAAAGTAAAATAATCGCCAATATAGGGGGTTTTTTATATTTTTTTTGAGGAAAAATTATCCAGAAATTCAGAAAGTAGACAAAATTTTCAAAAAAGTATGATACATGACATTAAGACTTATGGTGAATGGAGTGGGGGGGAGGGGAGCCTGCCTCTCAGCGCTACGTGCACTAAGTTATGCAATTCCGCTTTTACCAAAATTTGTGTGCATGTGTTTGAGGGAGAGGAGTTGCCGGGAGAAATTTTCATTCAGCGATCCAGAAAATATAAAATAAGCCTTTTCTAGACCTACCATGAATTTTGCTAGGTGGAGCCCCTATATGGTCTCTATTGCCTTGACTCAGGCGATCAGGGTCTTGCGAAGAGAAAACTGTGCCCAGGGCAAAGTCTCAATCTGGCGCTCCCCTCCCTCCCCCCAACTTTTTCTTGGGACAGGCTAAAAATAACGTTGGTAGTATAATTTTGGCGCCCCCTAAGTTTCCGCGATCAGGGTGACCGCCCCGTCGCCCTCCCCTCCCCCTTTTACACGGGGCTGCAGACGACACAGTGCCACAGCGCATGTTGAGAGGTAGACTCCCTCCACCAAGTTAATGATGTCACATATCTTTTCTGTTGCAAATTTTGCCTACTTTCTGAATTTCCTTTTTTCCAAAAAATATTAATTAAAAAATATATAAATAAAATTAATGATTTTTTATTATAATACCCAAAATTAAACGTATTTTGGGCATCATTTTACCTTTTATTTTTTCTTTTTCTTTTCTTTCTTTATTTCTTTTCTTTTTTTTTTCTTCTTGAGGGAGGATTTTAGTGCGAAGTTAAAAATTCGGATTCTGCGATCCCAAAACATAAAGTAAGTCTTACAGGAAAAATTCGGAGGGGTAACGGGAGAGCGAGGACAAATGATGTGATCAGGACCTCCTCAATCCTGATGTCGTCTACTAAAAAAATCCATTAAATTCATTTAATGTAATCTAATTTAATAAATCTTTTAATTTAATCTAAAATTGTTAAAATTACTTACTTCTAGAGGTTCTTACTTCTAGAGACCAATAAGGTTATCTGAGCGAAAAATCCCAGTCGGCTGTCGCCCCGGTAGCTTAACAGGTAAAGCACTGGCCTTGTAAGCCAAGTATCAGGGTTCGACTCCCGGCCTGGACAATTTTTCGCTCAGTTGGAAATTATTCAATTCGTATGATTACTTCTAGAGCTTTTTACTAAATGCGTGCATATTAGAAGCAACCATACATACTGATACATATTTGAATATATTTTACAGTAATTTTAAATTAGTTTGTGTGGTCCTTCTTAATATTTGTTTCAGATTTGAGGAATTTAAGTGGAATTGCATAACTTACAAGGAAGGTCTCCATACGGGCATACTCAGAAAAATCTGAAAAAAATTACAGAATGTTCTTCTCATATAGTTATATATGTTTATAAAAAAAATTTCGGCGGAACCTCCTTATAACATCCGTAAAAAAAATAATAAACTTTTCGTTTATTTGGCGATTTATCTCCGGTTGGCGCAAAAACGAAATTTTGAAAAATACGCTTTTACGCTTCGAATACTTTTTAAAGAAAAAACTTTCTATGTTCAATTTATTTAAATAAGTTTAGTTTAAGTAATTTTAGTTTTGCATTTTTACTTTACTTTAAGTGTAATTTTGTCATACACGTTTATATGTACTTATAACAAAATGAAATTAATATATTTTATCATTTAAAACACAATTTAAATTGATTAAAATTGTTCCAAATTGAAAAATACATTGTTAAAAATCTGCTGCATTTTGTTGCAACGCACTCCCTTGCTTGTACAGAAAACGGTTACTTGGCCGTGAAATGGAGCTTTCTCATTGGTTGGAATAAAGATATTATATACAAGCGGTGGAGTGCGTTGCAACAAAATGCAGCAGATTTTTAACAGTGTATGACACGGTCAATTCACCGTTCTCATTGGTCAAAAGAGAGATATTCTATAAAAGTAGTGGAGTGACGTTGCAGTAAATTCTGCAGATTTTTAACAGTGAAGTCAATTAAAATCAATTTTCAGATTCGTTAAAATCGTCTGCTTTTGGCGAGGAAATGCACCGCTCGCCAAATCTTGCGTCGCTTTCAGCTTTTCACGCCAATTATTCCAAACTATTTTATTTTTTTACCTATATAATAATGTAATTCCGCCGCTAATTTTCACTGATCCTTTATTACCTACATGAGTAGTTTAATTCGTATTTTTTTCAAAAAATTCTGAGTATGCCCCCAATGGAGATCTTCCTTGTTAGTGCATGCAGCGCCGCGGCGCATGTTGAGAGGCAGGCTCCCCTCTTCCCGTTCATCTTACGTCACAGTCATGCATTGTATTTGTCGCAAAATTTGTATACTTTTAAAATTTCTACATACTTTTTAACTAAAACGATAAAATAATTGAATTTTTTCTTAATCAACGTTTTTGGGGGTGGGAGGGGGGCATTTTACCAAATTTTAAGGGAGTTGCCGAGGAAAATTTTGGTAGGAAGTTGAAAATTCAGATTCAGCAAATCAAAAAACATAAAGAAAGCTTTTTTCCAGAACTACCGTGCATTTTGCTAGGTAGAGACCCGATACGGTCTGATATTGCCTGGACTATTGTTAAAACAGATTTTCCTCTATTTAATAAACCTCAATGTAAGTTGATTAAAACAATCTTCGAGAGTTTCAAGATTTAGGTTAGAGAGTTAGATTAGAGAGTTTCAAGATTTTTTTAATCATCTTCTTCAGGAGAGAAAAACAAGGCGCTAAACTAGGATATAAAGGGGCACATGAGCGGTATTAGCAGGTCTTATTTTTCTTTTGACAAAAATTTCTGAAATACAATTTATGCTTAAGAAAAAATAACATGAAACTGAAATATATATAAAAGTGCGTAACTATAAAAATAATCGAAAATCAGTTATTATCCCATTAAAGTGCATTTTTTATGACATTGTGATGTATTTCTTACATTATTCAAAACCGTTTCAAATCAGTTTTTTTTAATTTATTCAGAAAAAAATATAATTTCGTATGATACATTTACCAATTAGAAAAAGTATTAGTGGATGTGTCTAAGTCTATATGGCGTTCCATTACCTTCGGATCCTGGTACTCAATCGATAAAGCATGTCAAGTTTCTCTATTCGAATCCCAGCTGGGGCATTTTTTCACTCAAATAGAAACAAGTTGGAAATTGCACGTAAAGCGAAGCAAATGAGGTGCGTTCGTTGATAACGAAGTTTTAAAATATTCAGATCTTGCTGATATAGTAGAGCGTACTTTGGATACAGTAGTGGTCGAAATCTTTGTGTTCCTGTAAATATGCAGGGAGTAATTTTTATTATACTTCATTAACGTATATCTTATTCATAAAATGTGAAGTAGTTTAATATAATTAAAACACCCCCCAAACAATGTTTCCCGTATAACATTATTTAGGGGAATACATTTGTGTTGCCCTGTAATTTAATAATAAATATTCTTTGCATCACAGATTGTACAAAATGTATTTTTAGTACATATTTCATAGATTCATGTCAATTCTGTTATATTCAAATGAGTGTAACACCATTAAAATGCATTTGAAACTTTTTTCCCCATTGACCGTAATGTAACGGAATATTTTTGATTGTCCCTGTAATTGATCAATGCATCCGATTTTCATAACATTTGAAATGACTCGACAAAATTATGTAATAAATATACGTTTTAAATTTCAACCGATTAAAATGCATTTGAAACTTTTTTCCCCATTGACCGTAATGTAACGGAATCCTTTTGATTGTCCCTGTAATTGATCTATCCATCCGATTTTCATAAAATTTGAAATGACTCGACAAAATTATGTAATAATTATGTATTTTAAATTTCAAACGATTCGGTTGGGGAGTTTTTGCGTTGTTATATGCGGACGGACAGACAGACAGACAGACGGACAGACAGACAGACAGACGGACAGACAGACGGACGGACTGAGCGACAACAATAGGTGCTACGTATTTACATAATTACGAACGCACCTAAAAATCAACTTCATAAATTATTTCTTTTAGCTTAATTTTGCATAAAAAGGTCAGATAGTATTGTAATTAAGTCACAGATGACAGTAAATAATTTCTAACAGACAATATCTTAAATGAAGTAAAATAATATACTTCTATTCTTCTAAACATTAAATTTAAGATAATATAATGCGCAGTTGTAGTTTATTAAACGTTTACCTCCTCCCACAACTTCAATTTCTTTTCTCTTTCTTTTGTTTTTCTTTGTTCCCCCCCCACCCCCCCTGCTTTTTTTCATACACATTCGAAGGGCATTTGGGCAATACACTCTGCTTTAATTAAATCAAAATCTCTTATGTTAAAAGAAATCGGTCCTTTTCGGACCGAATCTGATGAATCGGTCCTTTTTGGACCGAATCCGAGGAATCGGCCCTTTTCGGAGTCGGTGCATTTCGGAACGAGTCCGAGGAATCGGTCCTTTTCGGAGTCGTTTCATTTCGGAACGAGCCCGAGGAATCGGTCCTTTTCGGATTCGTTTCATTTCGGAACGAGTCCGAGGATTCGATCCTTTTCGGAGTCGTTTCATTTCGGAACGAGTCCGAGGATTCGATCCTTTTCGGAGTCGTTTCATTTCGAAACGAGTCCGAGGATTCGATCCTTTTCGGAGTCGTTTCATTTCGGAACGAGTCCGAGGATTCAGTCCTTTTCGGAGTCGTTTCATTTCGGAACGAGTCCGAGGAATCGGTCCTTTTCGGAGTCGTTTCATTTCGGAACGAGTCCGATGACTCGATCCTTTGAGAAATCGTTCCAAAAAGGATCGATTCCGCGGAGTCGTTCCTTTTTGGAATCTTTCCGAAAAGGAACGAATCCTTTTTACAGACAGGAATCATTCCTTCAGTTCCACCGCCGGAATCGTTCCTCAACAAGTGACACATCTCTAGTGTAACAGAATGAATAACATATGTGATTCTCTGTTTCAATTGTAGGCTACGTGGAACTGCTCTGAACAGTTATGAAACTTCGAGAAATTTTCTGTTATTTGGTGAAGATTTCACATTTCCATTTTGTTTCGGTGATTTCCTGTGATCGGTCCAAAATGCACCATGACTTTACGGACATACTGCATACGAATGTATTCTACACCAATAGACTAAGAATTGCGGAGGGAAATTCGGAAGCTGAATGCCTAGCAACCTTAATGTATTTGTCCAATAAAACATAATATATAAAAGTTATTAATGATAATGTAATTTTTTTTCTTACCAGTTGGAATATATACATATTTCCTTACGCTTTATTGCATTTTACTAAAAGAAAAGTCAGAGTTTGTAATTTCTTTAAAAGTAATAATAATAATTATTTTTATTTATTAAAAAAAAAAAAAAAAAAAAAAAGTTTAAATTTGAGATTGCTGTTTTAAAGTAGCCCAAAATTGTTTCAAAGAAAAATACTAATAACGAAATGCCAAAGTAAACATTTTATGGTTATTCAATCATTTTTTTTTTTTTTTTTTTTTTTTTTTTTACTTTTTGCTAGTCTTTGAAACTAAAAATACTGTATGCGTGACAAAAGCAATGTTTGTTATTTGTGTAACAATTGTATATTATATTAATAGAGAATAAACTATAATTTTAGAACATTGAAGCAAATCTACTTAAAATAATGATACAAAAATTATATGTTTACATGTTTTAGAAAAAATGTACAATCATAATGAATATACAAGCAAACCTGTTAGCAATGCCGCAAAAAATTTCAAAATTCTCATTTCAATTTTTTTTTTCAATTTATAAAATATTACATGAATTAAATTTGGAGACAAAAATTCAGTTTTTCTGAAATGACGTGGGACAATCCGGGATAACCTGGGACAATCGCAGTTAAGCAATTAATTTAAGCAATTTAAAAAATCAATGAATTTTCTCATTTATTAGATATTAACTATGCTGCTTTTGAACTAGATAGATTTATGAGAATAAATTAGCCTGATATTATAACTAATTGTCATGAAAACTGTAAAGCAACACAGGATAAAAATTTTAAATAAACTTATATTAAACATAATATAATTAATTCCGTTTAGACTTTATTGAGGTTTGTGTTTGAGAATATAGAGGAATCAAAAATCATATTCCGAAAAAGGTTTTCTTAAATTTATATTACTTAGGTTGAGCAAAAAGCTCTGGGAAATTTGTGAAAGTTGCTTTGTTATTCGCAAATCCACAAAAACTAATTATTCAAATTAAGACGCCACACTATACTCACTGAAAAAGATTCGGATGATGATGGAAAATCTATGGGGGCATTCTTTTCAAATATCTCGCTCAAATTTTAATATTTTGGTGCGATTTTTTTTTCTTTTTCTTTTTTTTGCATAGGATAGCTGTGGACGATCCACAACCGGCCTAGTTTTTATTTTCTCAATTTTGCTGCCAGATTAAAAAAAAAAAAAAAAAAAAAATTAACTTTTAAAACCGGTTTGAACCGGTTATGAAATTGAAACTATCCTAATATAAAAGGAATATAACCAAAATCAAAAAAAGTAAAAACTAAGTCGGTTGTGGATCGTCCTCAGCTATCCTATGAAAAAAAAAAAAAAAAAAAAAAATGACGTCAAAATATTAAAATTTGTGCGAGATATTTGAAAAGAACGCCCCCATAGACTTTACATTATCATCCTGGTCTGGTCTTTTTCAATCAATTGTGTGGGCTCAGACAATCGTAATCTACGACTCTTTGCCATCGTTCTGCTAGGTTCCGGATTTGCTGGAAGTACCATTACATGGCGGCTCCTTTAAAATCAAACTCTTGACATGCTTCTTTAACTGCAGTAAAGGATTCAAATCGAAACTAGTCGTTGGAGGTCATCGTAAAACTTACTCATCATGGATGTGCATACTATAAAATATGAAAACAAAACATGTGTTAACTATTTATAAAATGCATTGCAATTCCAAAACAAAATTTAAACGTATATTTAAATATTCTTAATATACATAGTAATGCTCCATTAATGGATTGCTGATGAAGCAATTTCGACAAATTATCTAAAACGCCAACTAGTACTGAATTGCATAAAACACATATCCTTATAACTCCAAAAATAATAATCATATTCACTAACAGATTATTGCGTCGGATTAAGCATCTCATTTCCAATTAAAATATATATTTGAATTGAAATTTGAATGAAATACAGGGTCATGAAAAATCGAAGAATGTGGAAAACAGGATTACAAATATCTCGACAATTAATAATCCCATCGACTTTGTTCTTTATGCAAAATTTGTATTATTTTTTTGCCTTTTACGTCCACACCTTAAATTAAAAAAAAAAAAAAAAAAAAAAAAAAAAATCGAAAATTTTTATATACTCTTCATCAGAACGAATATTTCGAGAGTCCGAAAAAATAGTTCCGGATAATCGAGGTTACTGATATTAAATAGACTTCGTTCCATTCTTACATACTAAGCACATACAAAATTTCAAGTCTCTATCTCAATTTGTTCGGGAGATGGAGCGGTTACAGACAGACACACAGATGGACGGACTGCAAATTGTTTTTTTCTAAAAATATGTTTTTCGGAATGTTTAATTAGAGGTCTGCACGGGCCGAAATTTCCAGGCCCGAGCCCGGCCCAAAAGTTAAAATTTCGGCCCGGGCCCGGCCCGAACGAAATAAATATTGGCCCGACCCGGCCCGGAACGAAAGTTAAAATTTCGGCCCGAACTCGGCCCGGTCCGGAAAAAAGTTTAAAAGTTCTCGAGTGAATTTCTACAGAACATTGATCTTTACTCTTACGGAAGAGTTCTGACCAAAAAAACTTATATTAGTCTCTTTTTTTTTTTCCATGTTTGTAATCTGCATTTAGGCAGAAGTGTCGTAGGCTGCGATACTTACGTTTTTAATGAACCTTTGTTTGTTGTATGTAAATGTTTCAGTTATCATTAGTATTATTAATCATATTCCATGTAATGGAGACAAAAAAAATCTAAAAAATGGGATATGGTAAAAGTAAAATTTCCTAATACGGAATCTCTTTAGAAGAAAAAAAAAAAAAAAAAAAAAAATAAAATAAAATAAAAAAATACGTTCTCTTCTTAACAGATGTAAATATCTAATATATTTTTTTCTCGCGTATTGTTGTATTCATTTTGCATGGATGAACAGTTTAAAAGAAACTTGCAGTTTTCAGTTTAAAAGAAAATTCTGTCATAATCGTGTTTTTTTATTTTTTTAATTCTATTTTAAAACGCCTAGTAATCTACGATACTTTAAAAGGAATAAATTCTAATGTTTAGTTGTAGAATAATGACGGCTTAAAAGTATATGCCTTTTTTGCAAAAATTTTTGGACAAAGCCAAATTTTACTTATTTATGAAGAGTCGAGAAAAGGATTTTCATATAGGAAGATTCAATAGGAACTGATTATTTTGGTCCGTAAAACTAGGAAGAATGAAATCAGTCTCGGCTTCGTACGGAAAAAAAATGTTAGGCCCGGCCCGATACTCCAGCAAAGGAATTAAGGCCCGAGCCCGGCCCGGCCCGAAAAGGTTAGTGACTCGGCCTGGCCCGAGTCTTCGGAAGTAAGGCCCGAGCCCGGCCCGGCCCGAATGAAATTATTGAAAATCGGGCCGAGGCCCGGCAGACCTCTATCTCCAATATCTGAAACGTTTAAATCCGTCAATTTTTTTTTTCGATTTTCAAAACGATTGCAAGACTTACCCTATACTACGTATGATGGGTAAGTAAAAGGCTTGCATTGATCGAAAGAGGCCATAATCGGATGGAGCCACATCTGGACCAAAATTTCCCCAACTCCCGTAGATATACCACTACAGTAACTCCCATACGAAACAAATTCTGGTAAGTATTAGATTAAAAATTTCCCAGAACTTTTTGCTCAACTTAATATTTGAAAATCCTAGTACTTTTAATGACTCATCAGATTAGCTTATTTTATATTCCTCTGAACTTGTTCTAATTCTTACAAGAGGTTAACAATTTTCATGCCGGAAAAGCTCATGAAATACGAACATCTCTCTTTAAAAAGTATGCCCATACTTCATTTTTATTGATTAACTTTTTTAACACTTTCGAACATAGTTGAAAAATATTTATCACTTCGACTTGTCTGCCTGTCTGCTATATGCCTGCCAGTACTCTAACTCGGGTAAAAATATACTCGGATCGACATGCAATTAATAAACGCTGTTGAAGTTTGTCATGGCATGTTTGAAATTGAAAATGAAGTGTGCTGCAATTATGGTTCATTTACAGGGGCACTCAAAGCTATTCCGTTACTGTATGGTCTGTGGATAATCATTTATGGAATTATTTTTACTGAATAATCATTTATGGCGCATTTTAATAATGTTATAGAATATTAAACACAATTAAATTTATATACGTTATTGAGGTGGCTATCATAGAAATGGCTATTATTGAATATGTTCGAAAAATCATTTAAGATGTATTTTAATAGTGTTACAGAAACTTAAACAGAATGAAATTTACATATATTAGTGAGATACACTAGAAATGGTTATTATCAAATGCGTTATGTTTAAAACTTACAGTACGAGTAAAAGAAAACGCAAAAGTATTCCATTATATCATGGTTTATGAACAAAAATCGTTTAAGGCGTATTTTATTGACGTTACACTGCTTTAAAAAAATAATGCAATTGATATGAATTTTCGAAGTGCATTAAAACATATTTGCTAAACAGTCATTGGTCACACAAAAGAATTCAGGGAAACACAAAAGAATTATATAATGATGTCAGGAGGAAAACTATTCGCAGCGTATTTTAATTTTATTGTATTACAGTGAAACCTCTCTGTGCGACCACCTCTCTGAACAACCATTTTTTCAGGGAGCGAAATTTATTCTCATAAGGCTCAATAATTTTACGTCCATTCAGAGATCATCCTAATTCAACTCTCTCCATGTGCGACCAATTTCTTTGAAGAAAATGAAACAATTTTTTTCCTGATCGCTTGAAGAAAGTTCTATATGAAAAATAATTCCGGAAAGCTCATCATTCATCAAAATTCTAAGCTAAATTTATTTTTTTTTTAATTATTATTCCGGTAATCTTTAACCCCTTGAGCTCTGCTGGTAGAATTTTCTACCACATAATTTTAATTCCAAAATGTCACAATGACACCAGAAAATTTGACTAAATTTACTTGAAAAAGGTTTAATGCATTTTTTCGTGTTTATCGTTAACCGGTTTTTTTCTTTGCAAAATTCTGGTGCCAATGTGACATTTGGAATTTTGAAGAAATTTACACCCCAGAGCTCAAAGGGTTAAGTATTTAAATCACAATAGGGTCGTCCATAAATGATGTCATGCTTGGATTGAGGGGGAAAGGGAGGGGGTTTGTGAAATTGTGACAGTTTGTGGTTAAGGGGTGGCCGAGGGTAAGAAGTGTGACATCACACATTTTGATTTTTTAAAAAAAGTCTAAATTAAGAAATTTGTATTCATAAAGTAAAGATAAGATTTAAAACTAAATACATTAAATTCCTTTTCAATTTCCAAAGTACTACCATTTTCAATTTTTTTTTCTTATTAATATTTTCTTATTATTGTATGTTAATTATGCTTTCTGTTGTAAACCGTAATCGTATATCATACAAAATATACGAATCATTTTATATGAATATATACAACATACGAACAATTTTTATTCTTATACTCACCACAAATGAGATTAAAACGTCTAACAGAAGTAATTTATTCCATTAAGTAATTTATTCTAATTAAAACGTATAGTTAAAAAAAAGACCTATAACGTAGCTTTTTGTTGCTGAACCATATGTATATGTTTATGTATTATAGCGTGACATGTGGCAAAAGGGGGGGGAGGGGTATGATGAAGTGTGACACTTTGTGACAAAGGAGAGGAAGGGAGGTCAAAAACATTGAAAAAAAGTGTGACATCATTTATAGACGACCCCTATGTGCCTTTTTAGGCAATGAACTTAACTCTGATGACGAAGTAAGAATGACTGTCAATAAACACCTTTGCCCTATTCTGTCAGGAAACTCTCAAAGAAATAGATAAAGTAATGAAATCGTCATATTTTGCTCCCGTCAATAATTTGAAATAAATAATTTCCCTTTTTGAAATAAATAAATAAATAAATAAATAAATAAATAAAAATAAAAAATAGCATTTATTTATTGAACTTTGAAAGAACTTGCAAATAAAAGTTACAAAAAATAAAACTGTAAAATCAAAGCAACCGTAAATGTATTCATTTTCCAAACTCTGCAATAATCAGGGTTGGCAAAGTGGGCCCTGGGTGGGTCCACCAACAAAAACCCACCTGGGTTTTTGTTAAAAGTGGGTTTTTGCTAAAAATTATTTCTGAATCCACAAATCCCCCTAATAGTATAATACAAATTTTCCTTTTAAGCCCAAAACCTAGGTGGTTCTTTTTACAAAATCACATTTAAAAACAACAACAACAACAACAAAAAAAAGAGACAGTCATATTTGTGGTAATAGGTGATAGTTTATTTCAGAATATTTATTTTTTCAATTTATTTATTTATTTTATAAAAATATATTTCAAATAAGTTATGCAATGTAATACAAAATAATTATAATTGATCTTTTTTATAGTTTACCAATGAAAATCACTTCACTTTAACCAATAATTTTTCACTTTAATAATTTAATCATTTCAATAATTTTTATGGTATTATTTATAATTTTTTACTAATTTTTCACACTGCTCTGAGTCAAGTCTGTTCTGTAATTTAGACTATATGAATCTAAATGTAGAGAAAATTCTCTTCATGGAAGAAGAGCTAGATGGAACAGAATGCAGATTGGAAAAAACTACAAAAATCAGAACCTAACTTGTTTTTCTTTTTCTGTATTTTTCTTTTAAGAATTTCGCACGATTTTGGAGCTGAGAATTGTGACATAATACTTTCTGAGAAAAGTGATTTAGAAAAATAATCTATGTATTTAATTTCAAATACCAATATCGCAGGTAACCACTCTGGATGATACTGCATTATCCATTCATCAGTTTCCATCCTCTTTTGTTAAATTAAGCCTTTCCCATCTAAACTTTGCATCCATTATATTAGCTAAAAAATGTTTGATCTCGATGATCTGTTTGTAGCATTTCAGCATAATTTCCTTGTTTTATTTCAATTCTTCTGATTCCGCCAAATTTCTCCAAATCTTAACAGAACATGACAGTGTGGTTGTATCTTTTTGCAACTCATCAAGAGCTGAAGATATAGTTAGCTGCTTTTTTAATTCAAACACTCCTTCCCTGAAATATTACTATTTTTTATTGCTAATTTTTGTAGAAATCTTAAATTCTTACTTGATCTGTTTCAAACTTTAAGATAGCTTAGCTTATAGCATACGATAAAAATTTATATTAAAAAAATGCTCTGTCAAATACTGCTATTTTCTGTAATAATTTCTGCAAAAATCTTAATTTCTTGCCTGAAAATGCCACTCTCTCGACTTATATTCTGCAGATAAGTTGTTTAACAGACTTTTGTTCAAATATATTTTTATTAAGAATATAGCGCACTATTTAGTAGTGTGTGCACAGTATGCCTGCTATACAGTGCTGTATGTAGCTGGAACTTAAGTTTGAGATATATTCGGCACACATTTGCATATCAATTACAGATTTATTTAAAAAGAAGGATCCTTCTGTGCATGCACAGCATCCTCTACAGCTCATATTCAAAATATTAGAATAATTACCTTTTTTTTAGAAATTGAAAATATCGTTTGGTAATTTAATGTCTTTTAATGAAAATATGCAAACGATATTTTTATTAGGAACTTATTGTTGATTAAACTTACTTGTTATCTTAAATTTAATATCATTTTTGAAAAGATTAATTGCAAAAAAAATTATTTTGAAAAGTCAAAATATTAGAATATTTATTCAAGTGGTTCAAAATATTAGAATATTTCACATTAATTCTCCTTTAGTAATTATTACCAATTCTTAACTGGTGGCATCATTGATTAAATTCAGACTATTTTATTTAAAATCAGTATTCTTTTTTGCAGTTTGTTTCTTTTTCGTCTTAAAATGGGCCGTGTGAGTGATATTCCTGAATCTACTAAACTTCGTATGGTTGATTTGTATCGGCACGGTAAAAATCAATGTTTTATAGCGAATTATTTACATTGTTCGCAATCGAGCGTTAGTAAAATACTAACACAATATTCAGAGCCGTCCTTAGGGGTGTGCGGCAGGTGCGGCCGCACAGGGCCTCGCGTCTAGAAAGGCCTCGCGCTCGGGTAAAAGAAAAAAAAAAGCAATTCATTTTTAAGAACATATACTTTTAAAAAAATGGTCGGATGGAATTAAATTAATCCATTTAATTAAGAATTAAGATTATGTTAGACTTTTTCACATTTCTATGATTTGCACGTGATTGGAGGCATTCAACTACTGATGTACCACGTTTGATAGAAACCTGGACAGAGCTGCGCATGGGCAAAAAGGGCTAGTCCCAGGGCCAGAGCTAGACGTGAATAGTAGGGGGGGGGGGGGGCATAATTTTTTTTCTCTGTGTGTCTAACGTAAAAAGATAAATTAGTGCGTATTCACATTGTAGGTACTATGTTTTGTATTAAACTGTTGTAATAACTTCATTTTATGCTAAGAAAAGTATATGATGATGAAAATTTTGAGCATATAACTGGTGCAAAATTAAATATCATGTTAGGTAGAAATAAAAATAGGATGAGGGAGAGTTGAAACATTTATTTTAGCTTTGAACAGAATTTTGTTTGAATTTTCGGAAGATAAGTTCATTTAGTGACCTTGGAATCTTTTCCAGGGGGGGAGGGGGCTGAGCCGCCCATAGCGCCTCCTTAGCTACGGCCCTGGCTAGTCCATGTCGAAAATGGGAAAGTCCGTAACATCTCGAGATAAATTTGTTTACTAAACATTCCAGATACATATTGAATACTTTTTTGTTTATGATACTGAATCATATGGTTTTAAATATTGCATAGTAATTCTGTAATAAGTTATAAAAAGGTCAAATATATTCAAAAAGATAATTTAAAGGTATGATTATTAAACTTCTCGTAATAATTTTTTCCTTCGCAATATAACGTAACTTAATTTTTTTAGAATGAACGACTGAGTGGCGTGATTTTAAAAATTGAGAAATCAGAGACGGATTACGCATTAGGCTGAGTAGGCTGAAGCCTAGGGGCCCAGAAGAAAAGGGGGCCCGGTGCTAAAATTTTCCTAATATGAAGAACAAGAAAATATTCTTTTACACTGGTCCAATATTAATATTTAATACAAAAGACAAAATATGAGCGAAATTCTTTGTCGCAATCATTTATATTTTTACCATCAATGATTTATGAGTTAATGAAGCGAGCATGTGTTTTAATTTTTCCAGTATATACCTCTTTGAAGGAGTGAAAGGGGGCCCTCAGAAAGTCAAGCCTAGAGGCCCGGGTGGTAGTTAATCCTTTTCTGTGAGAAATTTTTGATTTTTAAAAAAATTATTTCTTTGGATTATTGTTTACATTATTTGTTTGTCACATTATTTATTTATATTATTTACATGCATTGGATATTAATATGGCACAGCTATCACATACAAACACAGAGTTTGGCACGATTTTTTTTCCAACGTCAATTTGGCGAAAACCCCGTTTTCGAATACCAATTACACATACATTTTAAAATTATTTTCTATTATTTTTAAATAAATAATAACAATAAATTAAAAAAAATGTTAAAATATATTAAATGTTAAAAACTATTAACTATAGAACATAAAAATTATGTAATAAAAAAAGAGAAATTAAAGTAAATAAACGATTTATGAATAAATAAACAACAATCGCCAGGTTTCATATTAGGCAAAATTATGCCATAAAGGCATATATAAATATCCCAGTGAGTTTATCACATATATATGCCCTGGATATTTAAGTCGTTAGAATTGGCGACTTTATCGCATAGCCGCCAAGAAGCCAAGCAGTCGTTAAATCTGCTATTTAGTCATAAATTTTTTTTTTTTTTTTTTTTTTTTTTAGCCTCCGATGCTATTTCTTTCAGACAAGCTAAAAAATGTCGTGTCATCAGCCCTGAATTTTCTACGGAAAGGATTTTGATAATTATTTTTTTAAATGAAAGCTATTTATTTGTAGTTGTGCCCATTTTAGTTATTTTTTAATTTATTTCCATTTTTATATTTTATTTTTAATTTTAAAAACTTTTTCGTGACATTTCTTCAAAACAGCGGCAACAGGTTAAGCTTTTCTCTCGATAATATAACTTTATTTTCCAAAATGATTGCGTATAATTATGCACTAATTGAGGCAAAAAAAAAAATATATTTACTGAGAAATAATATTAATAATGTAAATAAAATTACAGAAAATAATTTATGATAAAAATGTCTAAAGTTAATGTCTAAACAAAATAAGAAAAATTTCAAATGAGGAAAATGATGTCATTCAGCAACCAGATAAATGGGAATTACAATATTATTACGGATGCTTTTTTCATATTACTAATAACAGTAACTTTTAAGAAACATTTGAAGAGAAAATGACGTCAGTATTTAAAACATCGCTCTGTTCTGCCGTCTGTTATCCTGTTATCTCGTCGACCTGTTATCTCTGTTATCCCGTCGACCAATTTCGCCAAATTATACAAATCGCCAAACTAATAGCCAAGTTATACTTATTGACATAATTTTTATTTTAAATAACAACAAAAAAAAAAAAAAAATAATAATAATTAGTAGAATATTAATAAAAATATTAATAAAAAGTCGAAATAAAAATCACTTAATGACATTTTAAACACATGAATCGTATTTAATGTCACTGAATGTGACATTCACGATCATCCATTATTGGCATTTAATCTTATAGTTTGGCGATAATTTTTTGGTCAACGGGATAACCTAGTAGTACCCGATATTACATTTCAAAATTTTTTTCATTATGGGCACTGAGATTGAGATTTTACTTTCAGATGACTTCAGTTAGTGAGAATAATGTCACAGTAAAAATGAAAATTAGTTTTTTTTTTTTTAATAAAACTATTTTTTGTGTGAGTGCATATAAAATAAAATTTCTAGATTTCCCCGGCACTCAGATTACAATTTTATCTGAAGATGTGCGAATATTTGCATGCAAAATTGTAACTGGCAAACTTGACATTTAGTTTGTAAATATATTTATTATATATCGATTCAATAATGTAATTACTTTTGCTTTTTTTTTAACAAATCGACGGGTCTTTCAAACATTTCATTCGTTGAATTCGACGGGATTCCACTCGTTTTATTGTTAAATTGCATTTCCTTTTACTTAGAGGCTATAAAAAAGCGTTTAAGCTAAAGAAAAAATCCGTTTTTGATGAATCTAGTCAATGAAGAAGTTGCCCGTCAAATTGTATCTCTTAATTATTCCGCAATTCCAATGTCTAAGAGAGAAATTGCTGTTCAATTGGGTATTTCACGCCGTTCTGTTTGCTATTATACTGATAAATACAAGAAAATTGAAGTTAGTTCATTGCAATCTAAACGGGGTCGCCCTTCTAAAAAACCTCTATCGATTTTTTTTACTTACCCATCATATGTAGTATAGGGTAAGTCTTGCAATCGTTTTGAAAATCGAAAAATTTTTTTGACGGATTTACACGTTTTAGATAGTGGAGATTCCGAAAAACATATTTTTAGAAAAAAAAATTTGCCGTCCGTCCGTCTGTCTGTCTGTCTGCCTGTAAACGCTGTATCTCCCGAACAAATTGAGATAGAGACTTGAAATTTTGTATGTAGTTAGTATGTAAGATTGGGACAAAGCCTATTTAATATAAGCAACCTCGATAATGCGGAACTATTTTTTTCGGACTCTCGAAAAATTCGTTCTGATGAAAGGTATATAAAATATTTCGAATTTTTTTGTTCTAAGGAATGGACGTAAAAGGCAATAAAATAACACACATTTTGCATATAGAACGAAGTCGATCGGATTATTAGTTGCCGAGATATTTGTAATCCTGTTTTCCACATTCTTATATTTTTCATGACCCTGTATTTCATTCAAATTTCAATTCAGAGGTATATTTTAATTTGAAATGAGACGCTTAATCCGACGCAGTTAATTGTTAGTTAATATAATTATTATTTTTGGAGTTATAAGGATGTTTCTTTTACGCAGTTCGGTACTACTTCAGTAGTTTGGCGTTTTATATAATTTGTCGAAATTAGTACATCAGCAGTTCTTTAATATAGCATTACTATGTATATTAACAATATTTAAATTTTGTTTAAGAATTGCAATGCATTGTATAAATAGTTTTCACATGTTTTATCTTCATATACATATCCATGATGAGTAAGTATTACGGTGGCCCCCAACGACTAGTTTCTAATCGGAGGCGAAACTGAATTTTGCAATGGCAGAATCTGCATTCAACTTGTATTTTATTTTTTATTTTTTAAGCAAACAAACATGCATTTATTAAAATTTACAAAAATGTAGCAACATTATGAAGTGTACTTCAGAAAGGTCTAATTCGTCAACAATTAATGGAAGATGCACGACCATTTAAAATAAAATTTCACTCAGAAAAGAAAAAAAAAATGCACATAGTTCCTTTATCCGCGAAGGCTGTTCTCCCTACAATGTTAACCCTCGGGGACGAGCGACACGTATACGTGCCGCAAAAAGGCTTAAGAATCCTTGTTTATTCCCACCAGTAAAACTTTACTGTAAAATTTGCCTTGTTTAATCGGAGTATTTTCTAGATTTGATAAGGCACAAATTTCTATTTTTAAAAACCGGTGACAAAACATTAAAAATTTCGTAAGAGGCTCCCGTCGCGAAGGGTTTAATGGAATCGGCTTGGCATTCTGCCATCTGAAGCTCCAGCAATTGTGGTCTTACAGTATAGGTATGCAACATTTAAAGTCTCTAACTTACACAGTTTCGAGTACTAACAGTAAGAGAGAAACAGAGGCGTGAGACTAATAGAGTTTACTTAGATATACGAAACCCTAAAAATTAATGTCAATTCAACCTGGTTCGATTCGATATAAGACTGTAGAATGAAAAGGCCTCGCAAAAGTTCTCGCACCCGGCCTCGCTTTCGCTAGGAACGGCTCTGACAATATTCAAAAATTGGAAAATTTCAAAATAATCGCCGAAATGGTGGCCGAAAACCAAAAACATCTGCTAGAGATGACAGGAAACTGAAGCGTATAGTTAAGAAAAACCGTTTTAAAAGTGTGCTATTCTTGCACCGAAAATGGAAAGAAGAAGGAGTTGAAGTTTCTACATCGACAACATTAAGACGTCTCCATAAATTTAAATTTGAATCTCGTGTACCGAAAACAAAACCTCTCATGACTGCAAGACAAAAGCGTATAAGATTGAATTGGTGTAAATCAAGACGTTTATGGAGCAATGAAGATTGGAAAAATATATTATTTAGTGATGAAAGTATGTTTTGTGTTTCATATGGTAATCAAGGTATTCGAGTTTGGAGAATGAAGCAAGAAGCATTTGATAAAGAATGCCTTAAACGTTCCGTAAAATTTGCTGCTAGTGTCATGGTTTGGGGTTGTATGAGTGCAGAAGGACCTGGAAAGTTATGCATCGTCTACGAAAAGGTTAACTCTCTGATATATCAAGAAATTTTAGAATATTACATGATTCCATCATCAGAAGATTTATTTGAAGATGATATCATCTTTCAACAAGATTTAGCGTCCCCGCATACCTCGGTGTCAACTAAGAATTGGTTCCGCCAACGCAAAATTAAGGTACTTCCTTGGCCACCAAATTCACCAGATCTTAATCCCATCGAAAACTTATGGTGTATAATGAAGAAAAAACTTCAAGAAAATCCCCCTTCAAGTAAAACTGAGTTAGTGGCACGTATAAAGTCTATTTGGGCTAATATTGATAGAAATGTTTGTAAACACCTTGTATATAGTATGCAAGATCGATTGTACGCTGTTATGAAAGCTAAAGGGGATGCTACAAAATATTAACTACCATTTACTTCATATTCATAAGGTAATATTGTTGCGTAAAATAAAATATTCTAATATTTTGAACCAATCTAAATTTTATTTTAATATTCTGGTGTGTTTAAGGAAGCTGTATACCTAATTTATTGTGCTGTATTTTATATTTTATAAATGTTAAAATCTTATCTAAACATTCCAGATTTAATTTATAAGAAATTTAATTGCATTTACTTAGTATAAAAAATAAATAAATGGCAAATAATTTTTTCTTATTACTTTTTCTCAATTATTCTAATATTTTGAATATGAGCTGTATATGGTGTTGTAGGCTGCGGAGATACGGTTTGAGATGTGCATCTAAATTAGAAATTTGTTTAAAAGGAGGGGCCCAGTAGTACATGCTTTCGACCTGTTATGCGGTGGCATAGGCAGCGGGGATCTGGTTCGAAGTTTGTTCGCTGTTCATTTCGAGATCATATATATTATAAAGCAGAAGTTCTGAAATTTCCAAACGGGTGTTTTCAAAAACTACCCGATGGATTTTTTTGCAGATTATATCATTCGATAGAAAATATTTTTGCGGAGGTTTATTATACAAATATACAAGGATAACTCTGATTTTTCGTACTAAATTTCGTATTTTTCGGTTATTTTTGACGGAAGGGTTGCAACAACTAATTTTTTGGCGATAATTATATTTCAAAAAAGAAATGAAATGCTTTCTCTAATGGAAAATAATATAAACATTTCGATAAAAAACCTGTTAATTCATTGATTTAAAATAAATAATGATAAAAAGAAAAAATCCGTTTAATGCAAAATAATATTATGAAAGGAAAATATTTATCTTTAACGAAAAAAAAAAAAAAAAAAAAAAAAAAAGAATATTTGTAATATTTAAAAAGTAACTCAATATGAAAGAAAATTTTGAAGTGACACAATATTTGGCTATTTATTTCTTTCGAGCCAGATTAAAAGAAAACATCTCAAAAATTTCATTAGGTAAAACATGAGTATTTTTTTTCTTTCTTTTTTTAAAAATACTTTTAAATCTAATTTTCCCGTTATGTGTTTTACAGAAGAAACTCGTAGAATTAATATTTTTAAAAAGGCTCCAATTGTTATTTGTATGTTGTTTGTTCATTTGGGTGTTTCAATCTACTTTTGTCGCCAATCAATGCGATTCTAAACCAAAAAAAAAAAAAAAAAAAAAAAAATTGTAATTTAAGAAATTACCCCAACCATTTGAAAAATGTTTCACTCGATACATTCATCTATCATTTTAAGCTAAATACCAGTTGTTTTATTGTGTATTATCCGTGCCACTGCTATAAATGACTTTATACATGCTGCAATTTGAAGGTACGGTTCGTTTAAGTTATATCACTCTATTGTCGCCAAGCATAAAAGTTGGCGACGAAAGAAACATTTCAAACTATTTAACATTGTTGGTGCAAAAGTAATCATTATTAAAATACAGCTTTGGCATATACTGTTATACTTGTAAGACTTTGGCATATATTGTTTGATTTTACAGAGCAGAATTTTGGTGATGGAGGTTTTAAACCAAAATCGATCGCAGCACATGCATCTGTGAATGGGTCCATCAGACATCGAATCAAAAAAGTTTTTTCCCAGTTTCTCCCAAGCCGATTGCTTTTTAGTTTTCTTTTTAGGTGGTGGAAAATCAAGAGTAATAGCTATAACATTTTCCGGCTTGTTAGAATCACTATTGGCACTCAAATTTTCCTGGTTAGAACCGACCGATAGTAAAACGCCATGGCTAGTGGATTGGTCGCCCTGGCGACATGATGTTTTACAATTAATCGGTTCGGCATTAAATTGCTTCCTTTTTCGTGATCGCCTTTCAACACGTAATTGGTTTTCAGCGGCTCAATAATCTTTTGATTTTATCATTTTCTGCATTGAAAGACGTTTTTGCGCCAAACCAAATACAGTATTACTCAGTTATCCCGTCGACCAATTTCGCCAAATGATACGAATCGCCAAACTAATAAGCAACTTATACATGTTGACTGTGTTTAATATCATTGAATGCGATATTCACGTTCATTCATTTCTTTGGCTTCGGCTTTTTCCGTATCTGTTAATTTCCGTCTACCCATTTTTAAATTTGTTAGTTTTCTCCTTTATTACAATGATTTTAACCATTTTAATTTACTATTCAAATAAAAATTCTTCTAAAAGTAAAGAATTTAATTTAAATTCAAATAAAAATTCTTCTAAAAATAAAGAATTTAATTTAAATTCAAAAGTGGTAACATCATTCAAAAGTGGTAACATCATTCAAAAGTGGTAACATCATCGGGTCCATTCTCCCGAAAACAACAACCATTTTTCAAATGGTTAAAAAGCGTTGTTCGCAAGAACTATTTTCTCTATCTCTCTCTCTTTTAATGAGTGAGAGCATTTTTAGGAAAAAATTTTACATTTAACTCAGATACATATATAGCAGTTAATACCACAAAAATTAATAACATTTAAATTTTAGGGTAAATGTCTTTCCACATACATAGATATTGTAAAATAATTTAACTGCAACTTTTAAAAATTTTTTGGCACAGATATTTCATACGCACTACATTGGTGCGATTTGTCTCTTATGCCAATACCATATATACATCTGGGTAATTAACTGACGCCAAAGTGTTATTATTTTGCTTGATATGGCAACCCGGATGTTACTGTATATTTATCAATAAATTGTCTATTTACAATTTTTTTTCTTTTTTTTCCCCAATTATATAAACTATTTTAATTTAGGCACATTTGTCATACATGCGCCACGTTTGCGCGACTGCAATAAAATGGCGATTTTATGCCTCACTTGTTAACCTGGCTGTTGTTTATTTATTAATAAATTTTTATTTTATTTTATTTTATTTTTTAAAGGATATAAATAGTTTTGTTTTATAATTATTAACTAAACTTTTTAAAATTTATTGTTATTTTCTATTTAAAATAACAGAAAATAATTGTAAACTATATATGTAACTGGTATTTGAAAACAAAATTTTCTCCGAATCGGCATCAGAAGAAAAAAAAAAAAAAAAAAACGCGTCAATGTGGTGCGTATATGTCATGTATACATTTTTTTCACTATACTACAGTATTTAAATATGCTGTATAAATAACGATTATTGTTTTTTCCAAACATGTTTGGCACAGATATTATATACACACTGAGGTATCTGACTATCGCCAAAACGGTGTTATTTTGCCTGATTTGGTAACCCAGCAATAGTTGTTTCTGTATTAATAAATTGTTTATTTACTTTCAATTTCTTTTTAGAAATTCTATAAATTGTTTTGTGCTATAGTAACTTTTTTTTATTTATTAATATTTTCGTTTTAAAATAATGAAAATAATTTTTAAAAATTCACATTTCTTCGCTATTCTAAAACGAGGATTTTGCCGCATTGGTATTGGAAGGAAATCTTGCAAATCCGGGTTTGTGATGGAGTTTTTTGTGAAATATGGTATTTTCAAATGTAAATTGAGTGCTACTTGATTAACACGTCGACCAGTTTCGCCAAACTATTCAAATTTACATAAATTCATTTTAAATAACGAAAGAACAATAAACATAAATTAAAAATACAAATTAAAAGTCGAATTAAAAAGCACTTATGACGTAAAAAAATACGTGCATCACGTGTAATATCAATTGCTATCATACTTACGATCATCGATTATTGACATTTATTCCTATAATCTGCTATTAATTTTTTTCTCGACAGAATAATCAAGTAGTACCGTATGTTTCTTCCGCACATAGCAATTGTCGTTAGAGGGCGCAACTGCGCGCAGAATGTTGTTGATGTATGGGATTCCTTCCCGCCAGTTGAATGGATGTAAGCGCAGCGCATCAACCGCTGCCAATCGTACGTAGCACTCTGTAAATAAATTCTTCTGTTTTGTTTTTGTGTTAACCAATGATCCAGCCATTTTTACGTTTAATCTATCATATTCAGAAGTCCTTTTGTAAGCTATCGACGACGTAACACCGTACATTGTACAAACTCCAGTTATTACAAAAATAGAGCTAAATAACTAAATTTAGGTGCAAATGCACACACCCATGTTGTAAGAAAGAGGCACAAATGTCATATATGCACCACGTTGGGGTGATACATTTCTGGCGCCACTTTAATGGAAACTTCGTTTTCAAATGGCAGATACATTTCTATTTTCTATTTTACTTTTCTATGTATAGAGCATAACATTTTGTATCATTTTAAAATGCAAATGAAAGTAAATAAATACTTCATTAATAAATTAAAAACAAAGCTGGATTACCATAAGAGGCATAAAATGTTCATTTTGTTTCAATCACGCCAACGTGATGCGTATATGACATCCGTATCAAAAAATGAATTTCACACATTCAAAAAACATTCACTTTATTTTTCTAAGGAAAACTTTATTTAACTTTATTTATTCTGCTGCATCCCAAAAACGGAACACTGTAATAGATTTATCAAGAGAATACTATATGAGAATATGAGAGAATACTATGCGAAATATACTATAATATTGATAGAGGATGTATTAAGGTTTCCACAGATACCCATATCCTCAAGTTGAGAGGTTTAGAGTTCAAAAACTATCAAATGAAAATGAATCACTTGAAAATTGTTTAAATTCAATGGTCAATCTCTGCTATCATAATGCTCGCTATTTTAGAAGTATGGTGAATAGACAATATTTAAATTGCTCTTTTCATACTTGCCTCATTTATCTATCGAACTCTACAATAAATGGTCAACTGAGATATTTTTTTCTTAAACGCCCGAATTTTATCGAATGCATAAGCTGATACAACAAAATAATATTTTATTATTATTTTAATATATTTTGGCGTCAACGGGCCTTGATTCCATTGTTGTTGTTTTTATTTTTGGCTCAGTTTTGTTTTTTCTAGCTTACTGAGTTTTGTACTCATGAAGAGTCTCGACAGTAGATTCGAAACAGCTGTTTGCTAACTTTTAATGCATTTTTGGTGCATTTATAATCGTTGGTTTTCTATCTTTAAATACATTGGCGTTTTGTATGATTTTCAGAAATGTGAAAGAGCATTCGAGGTGAAGTTGCTTTAAAAAACGCAATCATATTCAATATTTTGTTTGATTCATGTTTTGTTTTGAAAAATAGACAAGCGCAGCGTGCTTAGCCTGCTAGTTTAAGTATAAAAGAACCAGCCCCGCTAGCAGGCAAAGTCAGCTAGTTTAATTGTCATAGTTACTAATTATTATAACAATTTTAATTATTATAGTTATTACAAAAATAAAATTAATTATTTATTGTGATAACTAAAACATATTATAACTAAAATAATTTTTAGTAATCGTTACGTGTGCCGGAAGGGCAGGAGCTTTCTTCGAGCTGCATCCAGTGGTGTAAAAAGTCAGACTTCTGAAGCGGAAGATTTTCGGCGAAGCTGCAATAGATGGCAGCACCAAACATTGCTACCTGCTCTATTCTGACATGTTTCTAAAGGGGAGGGAAAGTCCAGAGATCATTACCCACTGTAACTGCTACAACAGGATTTTCATATTCCCTTTATTTAACGAGTACTTATATTGCATACATTCGGTGCATATTTGGTGGCGTCCAGCATCGAACCCGGGTACTTTCAGCCTGGAGTTCGGTGCTATGACCACTAGGCTATCACGGCCACACCAAGTGAGTTTTAGAAATAGCTTTTAAAAATGTAAAACTATTAACTCTATTCGTTACTAGCTTTTTTCTAGTAATTCTTACAGATTCCTCGTAAACGAGTAAGATTACTAAACATTTTTTAGTAATTACAAAGATCACAAAATTTTTTTTAGTAGATCGACCCTTTTTTTTCTACAGTGTATATTCAAATGTCACCCATCAAAGCACCGCCGTCAAAAAATCTCTTGAAAAGCATTGCTTGATAAAACATCGTTTGACAAAACATCGCAGTCAAAACACTGCTGTTTTAAAAATGACCTGTTTAACAATACCTTAACAAAAACATCGTCGAGAAAAACAGTGCCAAATAATAATAATAATAATAATAATAATAATAATAATAATAATAATAAAACAGATTAGAAATGCATCTATATGTATATATAAATACAAAAATCAAATATTTTGGCTAAGATAAAATTTATTGTCACTAATAATTAAACATAGTTTAGGTGATCCTGCGTCAATTCTATTTTATGCCGAATTTTTTTACTGAAAATTTATTCTTTTGTTTAACTCCTACTTATTTGAAAGAAGCAAAATGCCACTGAAGCTTTAGCTGATTTTTGCTTCGTAGGTTGATTTTTGATCATTTAACCCACTTATGCATAGCTTCAGCTTTTCAATATTGGGACATAGTGCTTTTTTAAAAAAATAAATTAATATTTTTTTTATATTGTTTTTCCATTTTTGAGATTATTTTAGAGAAGGGACACAAATTGGAGACCGTTTTCCGACGTCCATTTTGTTTGCATAAATACGAGCACTCACTGAAAATGATCTCGAAAAGACGACATACTGAATATTTATTCATATTTAGAGTTTCTATTCATTAAAATTTTTATATTTCTTTTCTTTTCTTTTCTTTTTTTTTAATTACAATATTGTGAAATTATTTTACATAACTTTTTCAAATCTGGTTCCCTAATAGAATAGATTGAAATACATCTTGTAAAAGGTTTCAAAATTGTTTGTTTTCAATTTTCCAGCTAAATATTACTATTATTGTTATTACCATTTCTATTATTATAGTTTTTGCAGTATTACTGCTGTTCAAATAATCTAAATGGAAAAGTAAAGAAACTTACGAAGAATTTGTTGAGACTATGCTGTAAAATTTGTTTTAAATCAATAATCATTCCCCCTCCCTCCCCAATGCCATAAAATGCCTTATATTTATTGGACATTAAATTATTAAGAATTGCGTTCAATGTAAATACAAAAAAAAAAAAAAAAAAAAAAAAAACATTAAGTTTTTTTTAGTGTTTGTTTAGTGTTAACTGCACACTAAACAAATAGTGGAGCAACTTGTACTTGCATGCAAGTTTGCATGCATGCGCATGTATCACTGACGTGATGAGATTGAATTAGGGATTAATGAGCATCGTGCCGTAAACAAATGCCATCATAGTTTCAAAATCAATGAATAATTGGATCCTCTTATCAAAGAAAATAATACTAAATAAATAGGCTATTTAGCTACACTAGATCAAAAGTTTGGTCTGTTTTATTCAATGGGAGACCAAAGTTTATCATGTCGTTTCAAACACCAAGGAATTTCGTATGAATTTTATTATGAAACAGTTCACAAAGTTTGAAGGAAGAGTATTTTGAAGGAAGTGATTTAATGAATTTCCACTTGCTAGAATTTTCATATTAGTATTATTAGCAACATTTATCATTATTATTATTGTTTTAAATGTACTTCTTGCAATGTTAAACATCCGTGTCAAATACGCATCGGTAAGATTTTTTTTTTTTTTTTTTAGTGTTTTATTAATTTTACTAGTTTTAGATTTCGATTTCACAATGATGATTAACGAACAACTCCCCCAGATTAAGTAACCATATGTTTTTAAAGTAAAATTTTCTACATTTTTTCTTCCTATAAAAAATTACTATTACTATTATTATTATTATTATTATTATTATTATTATTTTATGAAGAGACATAAATTTGAAGCAAAATATGTACAAAATTATTTATTTTTAGTATATTCTTAATGTCTATGTTAGAAAAAAGTCGGATTTTCTTTTCTCTTCTTTCATTCTTTCTTTTTTCTTTGAGGGTGGGGGGGTAAAAGTTTTTAAATCTACTTAAATTTAATTATTTTGTAAAACAATAATAATACAGTACAATAGAAACATAGTTTTTGCAATTTTGCTTTTTTAACTCGTGTAAAATTATCCTCAATTCTAAGATTTATACGCATATGAGCAATCTACTCTGCCATCGTTTTACATTTTACAAAGCATAATCTGGATTTTTGAAAATCTGATTTTCACAGTCATCTTATGGAATGATATAATTAAGTGTCCGGGATTGTTTAGGTAAAGTATGATAGATAATTTGTGGGGAATTACATTCAATACATTTCGACGGATTTAATGTTAATTTGATTTTTTCTGCTCTTTGCTTTGAACATCAAAATTTCAACATACCGAGCAGCTAGTGAAGTTTTCATTATGTGCTTTCTTCAAGTAGAATTTTCGACTGTAAGTTCTGCAGCTTGGTGAGGAGTTGAAGATTAGTATTTCAAATTGAGTTTTGGAATTCACTGGTTTCTCTTCGATAGTAGTATCACTGTGTTTTAACACGTTCACTGCCGCTTACGTGAAGATGTGATGATAGTCAGTGCCGCACTGTAGAAGTGGGTTTTTCCGAGAAGCCGGATTTACTTTTTATAACAAAGAATCAATGAAAGATTTTCCAGCGCCAGCGCGGGTGTTCTTTCGCCAAGGGGCCATTCACGCGCTGGCGCGTGAATGGCTTCTTAACGTTGGCGTCATATCCCGCGCTTTCGCGTGAGCGGCAGCGAATGTGTTAAGTGATATTTACTGTATTTCTAGCGATATGTACAGTGAGATAAAGTGACGCCTTCTTAGGCTTTTGCGAACAAACAGTAAGGCCAATTCAGCCTGAAGTAAGTGATTAAATTTTTTGTAAATTTCTTGGGAAAGCATGCCATTGATCAATTTGAATGATCTAAACATGTTTATTTTTATTCGCTCTTTAGTGACAATCTGCCCGCTCCAGTGCCAATCTATTTATTACTGCATTTAAGTAAACTGTCGTCATTGTTAGCCTTGCACTATATATTTCAAGTGCATTGCCCGGAAGGATCATGTAGAATATAAATAAATGCATATAAGGGCTGCGAAAAAAGAAAAAAAAAGAAGAAAAAAAGAAAAAAAAAAGATACATTACCTTATAGGAATGTTAATTGATTAGAAGTATTTGTTATTGTGTTTTTAACTGTGTTATGCATTTTCCAATTAAATTCAATTTAACAATTTAATATGATGTGCATAAATTTATACAGATATAGTTTACCAAAGATATTTCAGATTTACGCCTGTTAAGTGAGCGTATGGACTTAATTTTTTCAGAACTTTTTTAGTTCAACTAAATTTTATTTATTTTCACTGTGTTACTATGATATAATAAAAATGAATTCACATACATGGCTGAACAAATGCAGCAGCATCAATGGATGATAGTTCCCAGAAAAAACTTTTTTAGTTGCTTGATGCGTTTCCCGGCTTATTTAAATTTTAATTTCACCATGTGATATGAATAAAACCTTTACCTTAAGACTTTACATACGGTTGCATAAACGAATTCGCATCTATCACTAGCAGCATTCGCAACTATCACTAGCAGATACTCTGAGGGAATTTCTAACCGTGTTATCTTTTAGCACTTTATAACATAGTTAAAAAGTGTTTATGTCTTCGATTTTTATAATCGTCTGACCTTGTTCAAGCTCTTGTAAATATACTTGTATTACCATGAGCTTGTGTATGTTATTAAGATTCAATATAGGTAATTCTCTATTATAAATCAGTTGTATAATATTTATATTCGTCATAACATATAAAAGAAATTCGTTACATTGTGGCCTATAAAGAAAATTCTTTTGGAATGAATTTTAATAAAATTGCACTATTTTAAGAACAATGATTTGTATTACAGAGGTGAAATACAACATTATCCCTGTGGAATGTGGAATTCATAGCATTTAATATTCATTTACTGGGACGCAATAAATAATTCTATTACAGTACACCATCACAGCCTAGAAAATTTATCAGCTGAGTATTTTAAAGTTATCATACTATTTCGATCATAAATAAACTGATGTATATTTCTGAGATGTACTACAAGATTCTTACTGTTAGAATATGGAACGTATAACGCTCATTTATTGATTTATTGGACACAAAAAAGAATTCGGTTACAATATTATTTATTAGCGATAATCGCTAGAATTGCTTTTCAAAGTGGTAGAACATCCATCTTATATTTTTCTGATCTTGCTATGTGTTTCTTTTGGATATTTTCAATAACGATTATAATAATAATACGTTTTCCTTCCAATGATGAAATTGATGAGGCTATACAAGCGTTTTTGATGTAAAATAATCTAATACATTATGAGGTGTGTATGAATTTTACAGCTCATACACAGAACAGCACAAAAATATTCGGTCAGAGTATTGTTTACAAGTGATATTCGCTGGAATTGCTTTTCCAATGCAAAATGCGTTTTTAATGTTAAAAGAATTCAGCATATTACGTGATGTGTATGGACTTCATAAACTGTTAAAAAATTTTGTGTGAAATTACAGAGAATATACGGGTAATCCATTATCTTAGGTCTCATGGAAAATTACAGAGATTAGAAAAACAGAGATTTTGTGAAATAACGGAGACATTATTCGGTAAATTTACAACAGATTCTGTAAATTAGCATCGTTAAAATACAAAAGACTTCCTAAATTTATTTTTAATGATAATAATTTAATTTAGTTTTCAAAATTATTGAATCACCCAATCTTCAGTGAGCTTAAAAGAATTTGAATTTTTCGAGCAAATTTCAACTGTTGAATTACTTAATTTTCACACAATATATTTCTAGCCCTCCTGGAGTTTGAACCTGAAACTTCTTGACATAAGAAGAATATCTTACTGACTAAGCTAGGGAAGCTGACATTATGGCGTACAAAATATATCTTTTATGATTTAATGGGTACAAGTCTTAAATCTATCTGTATTGCAAAATGATTGTCGATAAAAATCCCCTCTAATTCGAAGGAGATGATTTTTCATTTTCTAAATTATTCTAATTTAAAAATAATAATCATAATAAATTAATAAAATAAATTTTATTCTTAGATATTTCTAATGAAATTTCAAAAGAATTTTTAAAAAGTGTTTTTAAATTACAAGTTTTAACAAAGCTAAAAATATCTTTAACCTCTTGGGGACGAGCGACACGTATACGTGCCACAAAAAGGCTTAAGAATCCTTTTTTATCGTAAAATTCACCTTATTCAATCGGGTAATTTTCTCGATTCAATAAGCCACAATTTCTGTTTTTAAAAACCGGTGACAAAACATTAAAAATTTTGTAAAAGGCTCCCGTCGCGAAGGGGCTAAATAGAGACATGGGAATCCCTACAGGGAATTTAATATAGAATAAGGGAAATGACTGTAAAATGATGACCGAGAAACTCAATCGAATGCATTTAACCGAGAACTGGTGTAAATTTACACAGAGTCTCGCTTTTCTCCCCTCTGTTTTACAGAAATTTTTAACTGTATAGCTCTTACACAGAATGCACAAAATAAATTCGGTTACAGTATTGCTTGTAAACAATAATCGCTGCAGTCAGTTTTGAAATGCAATATGCGTTTTTGATGTAACAAACAGTTTAATGTATTACGGATAGTTTATGGATTCCATAGTATAGTTCTCATAGATAAATGCACATTGCACATACAAAAAATTCTTTAACATTATTGCTCTCGGGCGTGTCTTGCTTAGAGGAGTTCTGTAATTGCATTATGCTTTTACCAGTGCAGAAATATTTAGTATACTAAGATATGTTTATAGAGTATAAATAATTTCATATCATGACTATGGGGAAAAAAATAGATATTTTGCAGCCAAATTTTAGTTGGTTATGCGTTTTATAGGGTTAAATTTTACTTTGATATTTGATGGTTATGAAAATTTTTTCAATGATATATACATGATGCACCACAAAAAATATATAAATAAATGAATAAAAATAAATTACTTTCTATAAGCTGTAAACGCTGAAAATAAACCTCCAAATGTGTCATTCATGTTATAGCTGAACTAAATTATGGAAAAACAATATGGTGTATACACAAATCTAATGCTTAATTTTGAACATTCATAAGAGTTAATTCATTTAATTTGTTCCATTTAGCCTTGTCTCAAAAATTTCAATATAACCCTCTTATATTGTAATTCACACAAAACTTCGAAGATGAATCCGGACGGATATACTATGGTAAGCTATATTTTTTGAAATTTATGACGATGTTGTTAGCGGAAGACTAGGACATACTGCGGAAGACTAGGATATCAGGGGATCTGCCCTTATTAAACCCAAATTACTTTGGATGGAAAAGGTTGTTGGACTCTAAATAAATGTTAAATGTTGGCAATAGGGCGATTAGTTTTTCCAACAATTTTCCTAGCACTGATGATAGGCAGATCGACCGATAAGAGCGTGAATCAGAGGATGACTTCTATTGTTTCAGCAAATATAAAATCCGTCCTTAATTCAGGACAAATGAAAAGTACTTGTGAACTAAAAAGACTAGTATTTCATGCGAAGTAAAATTGTGAATGTTAGTTTAAAGAGTTTAAAGTCAGTTGAATCGGATCGAGGTATATTCTTTTCTTTAATTGCTAATTTTAGTCTTCGGTCTTAGCAAAGTTTTTATCTAGAAATACTTTAAATCGAATATCTGAGTTGTCATGTCCCGGATGTACTGTATTGCCAAAGATCTGTTGAATCAAATGCTCTGATTGTGTTTCTAGATGCTTCGCCAGGGTGATGTTCGTGCATAATTTCATCAGATGCAAGATATTTTCCTATGAATAATGTTTATGTTGTGCAATACAGGTTACAGTCACTGCAGCAGAATTTCTTCCAAGCTGCATTCTTAGTAGTCAGAATGTAGAACTTATACTGCATCGCTAGCTTCAAGTATTTGGTCCTGAATCTTCTAGAAATTTTGAGTTTAAAATCGTTTCTTTAGTGTCTCCAACTTTCTTCGGAAGACCGTGAATAGATTTCTTTGGGTTCTGGCTTCCTGTTATAGTGATCGTCGTTTTAAAGGTTTATGATGCACGAAGCGAACAGGACCATGTTTTATTGATTACCGTATTATCAATTTAAGGATGAGAAATGCACATGCCATATTGCACCGATAGCCGCATATATTTTAGATTATTTCCTTTTGTTTACTTTACCCGGTTTTTGGTTACTTACCCCCGCCCTTCTCCATATTAGCACCGGAAATTCCCAAAGGGTATGCTTATATATATCAAGTATATAGCATTCTTGCTACAAAAGTGTCATAACTCTTTTTTTTTTTCTTAAGAAAAGGCAAAAATTGTTTCACGGTGTAGTCGGCTCAATGGCCATTTTGCAAACACAACTGCTACCTGCTTGCTAGTTTTTAACTTCTCTATCGTCTACTTTAGGTGATTGGTACAGGAATGTAAACCACATAGAATGGCAGTTATAACTCAAAAAGACTAATTTTTGAGTTATGGCAAGGGTGCGAAAACCTTTAGCGAATTTTGCATAAAACCTCCAGTTTCCTTATTCATTTCAATGTGAATGAATTTTACTTCGAATGCATTTTCATACCTAATTTCGACTTTATAGTGGTCTCCATGGTCGGTATTGGTAACAAATGGAAATACAACAAATCTTGGTGGAGTTTCTAAAGAAATATATGACAGTCTTGGTGCAATATTCAACGTAAAGTAAGTAATATACAATTAAAAATCTTTTTAAATAGGGAGTAAAATAATTTTTGATTAGATTTTGCATTATTTTCATTTTTACTGAGTAAAATAATTTTTGATTAGATTTTGCATTATTTTCATTTTTACTCTAGCGTGTTAATTATATCAATGTAATAGTTATTTAAATAGGTAACATTTTTTTCTACTTATTTTATTATTTCTATACGTACTCAATATAAAACCTAAAACATGAGTGCCCGCAGAATAAATCACGGAGAGGCAAGGTTTTGGAAAAGATGTATGACCGTAGACCGAAGTCAAAACAACATTTCTGTTGTTGTTGCTCCTTGAAATAGAGAATAAAAATATAAAATAAACTAAAACAAGAACTTTTTATCAGAACAAAAAGTTAAAAATAATTTTAAAATTTATCAACATAAAATTTAACATAGAAATGTAACAAAAAAGACGCATTAAAAATCCAAAAATAAGTATTTTATGGCATTAAAACAGTTTATAATATTTTACTCCTGTGGATCTGCCTCCTATTGATGCAGTATTTATATTTTTATACTTAAACATTGAAAAAAAAAAATTTGAAAATTAACTTCTACGCAGGGAGGGGGATTCTGAAACCATAGTGACTCTGCTAACCTGCTAATATTATCAATTAAGTAGATTTCGTAAGAAATTGCAGTCGTTACCATGATACAGCTTTTGAAAATTTTCTTCATAAGTTTTCATTATATGACCCCAAGGACCCAAAACCACCACCATCTAAAAATTTTACATATATATATATTTACTAACTGGGTAACCTTGCGATGCCTGGTTACCTCAATAAAAATCATGAAACCGTTCTCCCAGCCTGATGTTAATAAAATAAAAACCGCAGCCCAGCAGATTCCACTCTGTAAACCTGTTACACTGCTCAAAACAATTAAAGGATATTTGAAGTTTTATATAAAATAAAGATATAAACGAAAATTTTTTGCCGAAAATAGAAGAAGATAATCACAAATGCAAATTTTTCTGGTTTTCAAACTGTGGAGTATGCAAATTTTGAGTTCGACGTCAAAAACGTCGCTTCAGCGGCAGCGAATGAAATTTGACTTTCAACTGGATAAAAGAGAATAAAGACAAGGATGATCGGCATTCAGTGATTGCTTTGTTTCGATGAGTACGATGTCTCAGCGAAGTCATTTGACAGATTCAGAAGCTTGGAAAATTGTTGGTAGGTTAGAAGGGGGCCAAACTCAAGCCGAAGTAGCGCAAGCCATTGGAGTGTCACAAAGTGTCATTTCCAAAATCTGGAACCGTTTTTTGGAGAGTGGATGTGCAGGCCGAAGACCAGGGCAAGGTCGTAGACGGGCAACAACGCCCAATGAAGATCGGTATTTAGCGTTAACAGCTCGGAGACACCGAAACATGAACGTTACTCTTCTCCAACAACACCTTCGCTCGGCTACACGCACCACGATTTCAACTCAGACTGTCCGAAACCGGCTCCATGCTGTAGGTATGTATGCTCGCCGACCGATGGTATGTGTTAGATTAACATCAAGGCATCGTCGCGACCGCATGGAGTGGGCAGCCGAGCATGTCAACTGGAGGAGAAATGAATGGAGCAATATTCTGTTTTCTGACGAGTCCCGTTTTTCTCTGCATCCGGATAATAGGCGTATTTTCATCTGGAGGGACCGTGGCAGTAGGAATAATCCTGAGTTCGTGCACGAAAGTGTCAGATTTGGCGGTGGAGGAGTGTTGGTGTATGGTGGCATCTCCATTGACGGGCGCACTGACCTCTACATCATTCGAGATGGAGCTCTGACTGGTCACCGATATAGGGATGAGATCCTCAGACCTATTGTAGTCCCTTACAGCAATCGGTACAGCTGCAGCTATCGCAGATAACTTCATTTTAATGGACGATAACTGCAGGCCACATCGTGCAAACCTGGTGGAGGATTTCCTTTTCGAGGAAAGAATCGTTCGAATGGAATGGCCAGCGTGTTCTCCAGACATGAATCCAATCGAGCACGTTTGGGACGCTCTAGGAGGACGAGTTTCTGGCCGCCAACAACCCCCACAAACTCTCCAAGAACTGGAAAGAGCTCTTCTGGAAGAATGGGGCAGAATACCCCAACTCGTCATTAATAGCCTCATTGAGTCCACGCCTCAAAGGTGTTCAATGTTGCTGGCCGCCCGTGGAAACCATACCCCCTGCTGAAAATGATTTTCTTTGGAAACTTTATATTAATAACCTTTAAATTTTTTTTAATTGAAAAAAATCGAAAAAAAATTTACTCTGTCACTCTCTGAAAGGAATGAGAATTTAGAATCCGGCATCGTTTTTCGTCAGATTTTTTTAGAACACTCAGGATTGGAATTCAAAAATACATTCCACGAAAATATTGAAAAAAAGGACTGAAAATCAATGTTTCGTAAAAAATTTGAAAAAAATAAAAAAATACTAAAAATAAAATAAAATAAAATAAAATAAATAAATAAATAAATAAAATAAAATAAAATAAAATAAATAAATAAATAAATAAATAAATAAAAATAAATAAATAAAAATAGACCGTTAGTCCAATTAAAGAACAATCTATTTAAAAATCTCATTGTTTTTTGTTTGACTCTGTTAGAACGCCCGCGATAGTAATTTAAAAAAGAGAAAAAATATTCTCCTTTTGTCATTCATTGTCGGTTGACTTCGGGAGGGATCTTTTTCGACCTGTGAGAACACAGTGCAAACATACAGGAGCAAAGTAATTACAATTTTAAAGTTTTTAATTAATAACTTACCAACTACTGTCGAGTCTCTCTATAACGAAACTCCATACATCGAATTTCTCTATATAACGAATTTTTAGCAGGAACGGTTTCCTTTATTCATGATTACATTAAAAACAGTCTCTATATAGCGAAATATCTATCTCCATATAACGAATTTTTTCATAAAATGTTCTTTATTTATTCAGATTTAAAAAAGCTTCAAAATCAGATGGAATCAAATTTCCATCACTTATTTTTGATTTATCGTTGAAGGCTGAGTTTTTTATATTGCTTCTCTACTTTGAATCTCCTTGATCTTTGAATCCAACGAATTCATTCCACCAGCCCCTCTCCCACACATCTTTTAATATCCTTCAAAAAACAGTGTCAATTTAATTGTTACACATATAAAACCTGGATCAATGGGATATTTGAAGTCAGTGTTGATTTTAGAGGGTTGCTTGGGGGGACATTCACTCCCGGAGCAACGAGATCGCGCCCGAAAATTTGAGATGTTGTGTTTTCAAGGGCAAAAAAAAAAAAAAAAAAAAAAAAAAAAAAGTACGTTTTTTTGTGTGATTTTTATTAAGCTTTTAAATAAATGTCTATTCTCTTTTTTGGAACTGTTCAAATAATTAAGAAATAGTATATAATTCTAATATTTATAGTTAAACACTTTTAATTTTTAATTAAACGTATAAAAAATAATACTTGTTCAAAATTTGCACATTAAACAGAAATTTTAACAGCTTTCTCTATTCAACGAATTTCTCTATATAACGAATTTTTTACTGGAACAATGGATTTCGTTATATAGAGACTCGACTGTAATTAGAATTTCGGGATGTGAATGGGCAACTCGGGATTCCGGGATTTTTTTCCTTCCACTCAAAACAAACGCGACGTTTTTCCGTTTCCGGGATCGGAGGAGATAGCGTCATATACATACAACATACATACGGTTGGATTTTAATAGTGTAGATATATGCACTACTGGCCTTTAAAATTGCTACACCAGGAAGAAATGCAGATAACAAAATGATATTTATTGGACAAACATGTTATGATAGAAATAACAAGTGATTAAATTTTCTAGAAATTTGCGTGCATAGATCCTGAGAAATCAGTACCCAGAACAACCATTTCGAGAAGTAATAACAGCACTTACACGCCTGGGCATTGAGTCAAAGAGAGATTGGATGGTAGATACGTACAAGTACAGATGCCCATGCAGCTTTAACGCGATGTCATAGTTCATCAATCGTAGTAACTAACGTATGGTTACGAGCCAGTCGCTCGGCAACATTTTCTATTGGTGAGAGATCTGGGGAACATGCGTGCCAGGGCAACAGCTGATCACTTTCCGTAATAAGAAAGATCCATAGAATTCCGGAAACATGCGATCAGGCATAATCCTGCTGAAACGTAGGGTTTCGCAGGTCTTGAATAAAGGGTAAAGCTACGGGTCGTAAAATATCAGAAATGCAACGTGCACTGTTCAAAGTGCCGTTAATGTGAACAAGAGGTGAGCGAGACGTTCATACAATGGCACCCCATATTATCGCGCCTGGTGATGGGCCAGTTCCAGTATGACGATGACAAATGCACGCTGCCAATGTGCGCTCACTACGATGTCGCCAAACACAGATGCGACAATCATGATGTTGTAAACAGAACCTGGATTCATCTGAAAAAAATGACAGCTCGCCATTTGTGCACCCAGGCTCATCGTTGATCACACCATTGAAGGCGCTCTTGTCTATGACGCAGCGTCAAAGGAAGTCGCAGTCGTGATCTCCGAGCTGAGAGTCCATGCTGCTGCAAACGTCGTCGAACTGTTCGTACAGACACTTTTATTCTTGCAAATGATCCCATTACTTGACTCAGGGCTCGTAACGCGGTTGCACGATTCATTACGGCCATACGGACAACATGCCTGCCTTCTTGGCTGATAGTGATAGGGAGCCATTGAGATCCCGTACGGCGTTCCATATTATTATCCTGAATCCATCGATTCCATATTCTGCGAACAGTCATTGGATCTCGACCAACGCGAGCAACAATACTGCGATACGATAAATCGCAATCCCGGCAGGCTACAATTTGACCTTTATCAAAGTTAGAAACATGCTGCTACGCATTTCTCCTTTTTACACGAGACATCACAACAATTTTTCACTAGGCAACAACGCTCAAATGCAATTTCTGTGTGAGAAACCGGGTAAATAATTTCTTCATTTAAACATATTATAGGTGTCGCTACCGGCCCCTGATTTGTCAGAACGCGCTGAAAAGCTAATCATTTGCATATCACAGTATTTTCTTCCTGTCGTATAATTTTCAGGTCTGTAGCATGCCGCCTTCATGGTGTAGCCATTTTAATGGCCAGTAGTGTATTTCCATGACAATCATTGCCTGAAAGCTAGATTTTTAAAATAAATCAAAACGAAACAACTAATATTCCTTGTTCCAGTTAAGATAAGAATATGATTTAAAAGACATTTTAAGCAGGAGAAAAAAATTAAATTAACTTTTTTTTTTTTTTTTTTTTTTTTTTTTTAATAGAAAATTTGAATATTTTTGCATCTTGGACCCCTTTAAAAGAAGATAAAAAAAATTGTTAATTCAGAAGTTATTAATTTTCAAAATAGTTCAGTAATATTTTCAGTATTCCTATGCATTTTTTCTTATTTGATATTTATTTATGTTTATAGCTTTGAAGCAACTCTCCAGGAAGATTTCATGTTTGGTACATTAGATTCTTCAGGAAAATGGACTGGCATGATGGGATCGTTGCAACGTAATGTAAGTTTTCTTGAATGTTAATCTTTTAACGTGCACACCGGTTTCTCTTTCTTTTACTTACCCATCGTACGTAGTATAGGGTAAATCTTGCAATCATTTTGTTCTTTCTTTTACTTACCCATCGTACGTAGTATAGGGTAAATCTTGCAATCATTTTGTCTTTTACTTACGCATCGTACGTAGTATAGGGTAAATCTTGCAATCATTTTGTTCTTTCTTTTACTTAACTATCGTACGTAGTATAGGGTAAATCTTGCAATCATTTTGAAAATCGAAAAAAAAAAATTTTTTTTTGACGGACTTATACGTTTCAGACTCTTGAGATTCCGAAAAACATATTTTTTAGAAAAAAAAAAAAAAAAGCCATCCGTCTGCCTGTGCGACTGTCTGTAAACGCTCTATCTCCCGAACAAACTGAGACAAAGACTTGAAATTTGGCGTGCACTTAGTATATAATAGTAGAAAGAAGACTATTTGATATCAGTAACCTTGATTATCCGGAACTATTTTTTCGGACTCTCGAAATATTTGTTCTGAGGAACGGTTTATAAAAACTGTCGATTTTTTTTTTTTTAATTTTAAGGAATGGATATAAAAGACAATAAAATAACACAAATTTTGCATAAGTAATAATAATCATATAAAGAACGAAGTCGATCAGATAATTAGGTGTCAAGATATCTGTAATCCTATTTTACACAGTCTTCGATTTTTCATGACCCTGTATTTCATTCAAATTTCAATTCAAATATATACAGTCGGCTCTCGTTAATTCGACCTCGTCGAAACCACAAGAAATGTTCGAATTATCCGAAGTTCGAATTATGGAAAGTATGAAATGAAAACATGCTTAATATGGTACTATTACAAAGGAATTAATGTTATAGTGTTTTTTTTTTAACCCATTAGTGCCTAGCGTCCCTTTTTAGGGACGTTTCAAAAGGTGCATTCAGCACTGTTTTTGACACCGGTAAAAAAGAAAAGCAATAATTATTTTATTTAAATGATGCATTTTCGTGATTAACCAATTAAACTTAAATCTTCTAAAAATAGTGGTGCCAACCAAATAAAATTTACGCAAAAGATGATGGGCACGAATGGGTTAATCTCTTTCGTCTATTATCATCAGAATATGACTTAATATTAAATTAGAATACATAAATACGTAAACTAATTAAAAGATTAGAAACAAATACCATGGAAGAAAAATTTGAAGCGTCACTGATAGATAGACGGGGCACTAAGAAAGTGGATACCAAATGCATTGGATTATATGTATACTCGTTCAGAACAATTTTCACAAAAATCAAAGACAGAAAATCAGTCAAATGATCTGAAATCAGTGCGAAAGAAAGAATGAATGAAAAATTGGAATTCTAGTTAGTTCGAATTAAACGAAGTCAAGACAAAATGAGTTCGAATTAATGAAAATGTTTAACGTTATTCTGCCATTGAAAATTTCGGGACTTCATGTTTAGTTCGAATTAAGCGAAGATTCGAATTATCCGATTTCGAATTAACGAGAGTCGACTGTATTTTAATTGGATACAAGACGCTTTATCCGACGCTGTAAGCTGTTGGTTAGTATGATTATTATTTTTGGAGTTAAAAGGATATTTCTTTTGCGCAATTCGGTACTTCTTGAGTAGTTTGGCGTTTTATGTAATTTGTCCAAAATGGTACATAAGAAATTCATTAACAGAGCATTACTATATGTTAAAAATATTTAAATATACGTTTAAATTTTATTTTGGAATCGCAATGCATTTTATAAATACTTTTGCACATGTTTTATTTTCGTATTTTATATTATGCATATCCATGATAGGTAAGTATTACAATAACCTCCCAACGACTAGGTTTTATTTATTATTATTATTTTTTTTAATTGAAAAATTTATACGAGAATTCACTTAAATTAGTTTTTTTTTTTTTTTTTTTTTTTTTTTTTTTTTTCACTTACCTTTCTATTCTAAAACTGACGCTGTCACCGCCGCTAACAATGAATTTTTTGTGACCTAGGGTATTTCTTCGCTAATATTAGAAAATAACTGCACATAAAAACATGAAAATTGATAATTTTATGGAGAAATGTTTGAGAATCCCACTGATGCATGCAGTTTTCTAATTCAAGAATTGTTTTAAGATATATTTAATGCTAAAGTTGGTCAAAATTATTCCATCAATAAAGTTTTATAGGAGTAAAAACTATACATATGAATTTAAATTTTTTTAGATCATTTTATACACTGGAAGTTCTCGGTGTGCAGATTGCATTTTTTTTTTTTTTTTTTTTTTTAATTTGACTCATTTTTTGAGGATTTATTTCCATTTTAAATTCAAATTTTCAGCATTTTTTAAAACATTTTTTGCATATTTTACGAAAGGTTAATTAGGTTCTGCGATAGCGTATGCTGTTATCGGCTATTTATCTTACTTGATTTATTACATTATTTTACTCTATTAAGACATTTACGGTGATTCCTTTAAATTTAAAAATCCCTTTAAAATTTAAATGAACTTTTAATTTAGGTAAATGCAAATGAATAGAAATTAGCTATTACTGATGCCATATTAAGTTGTTTCATAAAATACACTAAATACAAGGTATGTGCATTTAAGTTCTCTGGCCGACCTGTTCATCCATGCACGATTTAAATTTCTTAAGATGCTGCTAATCCAATAATAATAATAATAACTAGTTGAATGTGCCAATCCCAAAACTTTCTACTATCTCATGCGTACATTTTAATAATTAAAAAAGTATTTACACATGTTAATGCTTTAACAATTTTAATTCAATACTATACCAACTTTGATTTTCATCTTAAATTTCTGCTTCAGTCAATTAATCGGAGTAAAAATGAGTTTCCGTCTCTGCACGAGCCGATAGACAATAGAATGATAGGAAGATTTTTTTTTTTTTTTTCAAATTCAGGGAGGACTTACTTGCTATACCCCAAAATTATCATGCACAAAAATTTTAGTTCAGTTCTATGCACAACTTCATCATTTTTTGATGGTAAAATAATGAAAATGGCACAGATATCGTGATTATAGTGCCCCCTTGCAGCGGATATTTTTCAAATTCAGGGCGGATCTACTAGATATAGTTAAACAGTTACACAAAAAATTTCCTTCAGTTCTATGCATAATTTCATACATTTTCAGATGGTACAATATTGAAAATGATACAAAAATCGCTATTGCAGCGGCCCTTTCCGGCGGAATATATCAAAATTGAAGGAGGACCTGCTTGCCACAGACAAAATCATTCACAAAAATTTGGTTCAATTCTATGCATATCTTCATACACTTTTTGATGGTAGGATGGCGACATACGGACACACGGATAGACAGACATTTTGTAAAAAACATGTTTTTATTTTATTTTATTTATTTATTTATTTATTTTTTTGGAATCTCTAACCCCTAAAACGTGAAAATCCGTCGAATACCGGAAGTCGAAAAAAAAATTCGATTACAATACTTTCTTCTATTGAAGATAGAAGAAAGTAATAGTAATGATAATAATAATAATAATAATTGGTCATTATGGTGGATTACAATGTGTTTCTATTACAGGATGAATTAGGAACTAATTTGTGAGACGCAAATCAGAGAGTCAGCTAAAAATCTGGGGATTGACACGAAGCGCGACCTCAAGTGTATAATGTTTTAAAATTATGTGTCAGAAATATGAAAGTAGGTAGAGGGGACCTAAAAAAGCAAATTTAGTGTCGAAATGTGGGTGAGAAAATGCTTCGTTGAGGTTGAGGCAGTAGAGGACGCTATGATCTTCGTCGTATGCAATCGTTTTGATGGTTGAATTGTGATTCCTCTCAATATGTCTTGTTAGTCTAATTCGGCGCTTTCCGAAATGCGTTTCATGTATGAAGCTGTGCAAGGAAATGGAGCAGCTGCTCAAAAGATACGTACATGGAATGATTCCCGGATAGGAATCTGCAGGTTGCCGAACATTTGAGCATCTTGATCGGGAGTTGTGCGCGAGTGGATCGTTTTATGCTTCCAGGTGTGATATGGACAGTGGAAGATATCGAGAGAACAGCCCTTCGACAAATTCGAGAGCTGTTGGATGTGAGTCATATAACTGTTTGGAGGACTTTACACAGTGACAGAATTCATCCGTATCATTTGCACAAAGTCCAAGAATTGCGGTCTGCCGATTATGCGCAGTGTGTCAACTTTGCCTCCTATTACTAACAGCTGGCTGCAGTCAATCTCACCTTTAGTGCCGATATTTTATTTACTGATGAGGCTGCATATATAGCTACAAGAAAATTTTCGAGCAGGCATTGTACACAACAACGTAGTAGGATCGTACATTTTACTTAGTCGTTTAAACGACCACACAAATGAAAACTTCTTACAATATGTCTTTCTTAAAATTCTGGTCGATGTTCTACCAGTTGTTCGTATACGAATGTGGTTCTAGCATGATGGATGCCTAACAGTCTAACTCACTTAAGCAGGAATGTCTAGAATCACCTGGACACTACCTACCACCTGCATTGCATAAGACAGGACGGACCTATTCCTTGACCACTGACTGCGCTCACCAGATTTGACATATATTTTGATTTCTACTTTTGGGGTCACATTGAGAGCATGGTGTATGATACTCCCAGAACATCTAGTGGCCTAATTGTGTGTAGGTGTCGGAAATTTGCATGGCTTGCCCGACATCTTTACTAATGAACGCATGCACGCCAATTCATGCGCCGCCGCTGTGAATCTTTTATTGCTTTTTCTTTTCAGCAACTATTGCAAACTGTTTGATAAATAAATTGTTGATTTTCTTTGTCTTTACTTGTCTTTTCACTTATGTATGTTAATACTATCGTACGTGCTAACACTTCAATGCTGCATTTTCGCACACAATCATATGCAAAAGCTGCTTGTATAGGTTTCCTCTACCTGCCTTTGCATTTCTGACATATAGTTTTGAAACATCCTCTATATACAACCCTTGGCAAAAAGTTTCCGATCATTAGTCAAACACGGCCATTTTTTGTAAGAAAGAATTCTTTATTCTCATTGTATAAAAATTAAACGATTATTATCGATAATACATTTGTATTATACATAATGAACAAGTATATCCAATAAATAGAAATCATTATGCATCAATTTATAAACAGAAAAATGATGATTGAAATTTAAACATCAAAGAAAAAATTATTCAATCACACTTTGATTTGGAAAAAAATAACCGATCACTGTAACCAATATTTAGAAAATCAATCTTTTACTCGGATGACAGCCAAAAATCTTCATGGAATGGACTCAATAAGCTTTTTACACTTATTGGGAAAATTTTCACTCCAGGATTCTCTTGTAGTTTTACGTAGTTCTATTGCATTTGTGATCCTTCGAAAATCGATTTTTCTTTTAAATATATTCCACAGATTTTCGATGGGATTAAGATCCGGACTATTGGATGGCCAAGTCATGATTGTAATTGGATTATTACCTACATTTTGTAGAAATTTCCTCACTGATTTGGTGCGATGTGGAGCTGCGTTGTCATCTTGAAGTAAGAAGTCATTTTTATCCGCGAACCATTGATCGATGCTGGGAATCAAAAAATTCTCTAAAATGTCTATGTAAACTTCAGAGTTTAATGTACGTAATACAATGCACAGGTTACTGACTCTTTGTGATGTCATACAACTCCAAACTGTAAATGCAGGTGAAAATTTAGTCCTCGTATTGACTCACTTACCACTAAACATTTCACCAACTCTCCTCCAAACAAATCTTCCACAATCATCACCTGTTCCGAGATATATCCAAGACTCATCGCTAAAAATAACTTTATTTTATTTATCAAGTAACCAGTGTACATGTTTTTAATATATTTCAAGCGCTCTTTTCTATGTTTTTATTTGTCAAGTAAGGTTTCACTTTAGCTTTACAGAATATAAATCGTACCGCATTTAGACGGTTACGTACAGTGCGGTCACATACCTTTATATTAGACTTATACAATTCAGCATTGATTTGTTTTGAAGTTGCTCACAGCTTTCTTTTCGGTATTTCTACACGTTTTCTGTCTTCCCTAGGCGTTGTCATTCGTGGACGTCCACTTCGAAGTAACTTTTCTACGCTGTTAGTCAACTGATATTTTTTACAAATATCGCATATCGTACTTTGAGAACAATTTAATAAATCAGCCAGTGAATTTCCTTCTTGCAACAGTTTAATCATGCGGATTTTTAAATCGCGAGACAGGTGTTTTACTCAAGCCATTGTACAGCACTTCAGAGCTGCTTTTGATCTCGCAGCTGGAAAATTTCTTCGTTTAAATAGGATTCATATATTGTACACATGCGCAGACACTCTTGTTTGTCTTCAATATGCAAATTTCAAACTTGTTTCCTCAGTGATCGAATACTATTTTCCAATTTCAGTCTTGATCGGACATTTTTTTCTCACGAGAAAACTTTTTCGTTTGTAGTATAATTATAAATTATATGATTGTTATAGTGTTTCGTTTTTCGTCTTTTCGTTTATACTTCTTTTATTTGGAATATTGAAAAACGATCTTATACTCATGAATCGCGAAATATATGCTTCAAAATGCAAAAATCATATGCTTCATAACACTGATCGGAAACTTTTTGCCAAGGGTTGTATTTTAAATCGACTCTGTGCAAAACTTATGTATTCTTATAACAAAGAAATACATTAAATTATCATTAATATGGCTTTTTCTCTTTGAAATTATACTTTTGTATTTATTTTATGCTTTAAATGTTTTGTTTTTTTATGCTGTAGGAGTCAGACATGTCAGGTCCATTTTTCGTGAATGAAGCCCGGGGAAGCGCTGTGGATTTTTCCGTATCATTTGCCTTCTCTCAAATGGCGATAGTTTCTGGTTTAGTGGCGGCAAATCGAGAACCATTTCTTATTTTTAAAGTGTTTGCTTTGCAAGTAAGGTTTTGTTCTTTTCTTAGAAAAAATACTGTCTACTGATAATTGTTAAATATAAAAGGAATTAGCTTGTAAACTCTTACGACAAACAATTCAATAAATACACGGTTGTTATAATTAAAGTTCGCCTATTCAGAAGGCTCTAGAGCCGGTTCTATGGCTCCAAACGAAGCAAAATTTTACTAATACGTAGTTAAAAAAAATGCGCTCTGCGAAAAAAAAAGTTAAAATTTTTGTCAATAGGTGGCGCTACGCCAATTTTAAGCCGATATTTGCAGATTCCTTTATTTAAAAAAAAAACAAAATACAGGAAATTTTATTTCACTGTTGGTAAAAGTAAATTTTTTCAGATTCGTTATATCGATTCCGGCAATCCAGATGAAACACAGAAAATCACAAAATTTTACCCAACGCTTGAACAAGATCACATTTTACTCAATTTTTTGAGGAACGACGTCAAAATGACGTCGCAACTTCGAAAACTTGAAATACCCTTCTATCCAACTGACGATTAAAAACTTGCTGATAAAGTGTGTCTGTGATTTCTTTGACATTGGAACAGTTGATTGTTTCTGAAAAGCATTTGAATCTAAGCTTTGTGGATAATGGTAACTTTGAAAGAAAAGGCACTTCTTGTAAAGTTATTTTATCAAAATAACAACAACGCAGCTGCATCTGTTCGAGAAATCCGAAAACTAAAAATATTAGACTTGGTGGACCAGTGTCGGATCATGGAGTTCACAAAATGATTAAAAAGTTCGAGGAAACAGGAAAACTCGACATTCTTCCCTGCAGAGAACGAAAAAAGGTAGACATTTCTAGCATCGAAAATATTGCTACTGCTGCCGTGGATTTAGCAAGCCAGTCATCATTTGGTAGTGCAAGTGTGCCAGCTATTGCGAATGAAGTCATACGTCGATTTCCACTGTGAGAAAAGTGATGCGTCAAATTTTGCGCTACTATCCATATAAAATTCAGAGGGTGCAACAACTAATACACGATGATACCGAATGTTGGCTATCATTTTCACTACAGTTTCTTCCACGAATGAATATGGACAATTCTTGGCCTTGGAATATTCTATGGTGTGATGAAGCGCATTCTTATTTAAATGGACAAGTGAACACACACACAACTGTCGAATTTGAGAGAAAGAGAATCCTAATGTTGTCCAAGAAGTTCTATTGCATGCAACTAAAGTGATTGTGTGGTGCGGTTTTACTTCTACGTTTATGATAGGGCTATATTTTATGCGCCATATTTTATGATAGGGCCAACTAACATCCACAGGACCCACTACACGTTCCGTAAACAGGAGAAGGTATCTCAATATGTTGTCAAATTTTCTGATTCCCGAGCTGCAACAGCGAGGCTGCTTCAAAATATCATACTTATGCAAGATGGTGCACCACCGCACATTAGTAGAGCAGTTCGGACTTTCTTAACAAGCCATTTTACAGAAGACCGCATCATAAATCGTTATTATCGTGGTCTGGCCACCACGATCATCTGATCTAACACCATGCAATTTTTGTTTGGGGGATTTTTTGAAAGATTCTGTATCTAAAGACAGATGTAAAACAACCTCTGATCTGAAAGACAGTATTAGGCTTCACATTCGCTCAATCTCACAGGACAAGCTATGCAATGCTGTAGAAAGTACCATTCTGAGAATGGAATGCGCTATTGAAAATGGTGGGGGATTCATTGAGCATGCGTAATGTTATTCTTCGTTTTTCCCTCGCTGCCGAGCGGCATGCTTTATTTTTGTTGATGCAGGTTACATCACATGAAACGATATTCATTTTTCTGTATTGTTTGGTATTATAAATCAGGCTCTAGAGCTGTCTGATTAGGTGAATTTCAATTATAACAATTTGCAGTTCGTCTAAGTTTGTTGAAACTTTTTAAATTTGTGTGCATCGTCTGGATTGAGTGAAATTGATATAATGAATCTGCAAACATCGCCTTAAATATTGGCGCAACTTTACCTATTGACAAAAATTTTAATTAATTTTTTTTTCGATTTTCGCAGAGCGCATTTCTTCAACTACATACAAGTGAAATTTTGCTTCGTTTGGAGTCATAGTACCGACTTTAAAGCCTTCTGAATAGGCGAACTTTAATTATAACAACTCTGTGTATATATTTCATAAAACTTACATAAAAATGCGCAATATTCGATAAAATTTCCGATATTCTAATCAAAAAATAAACTATATCACCTTGTTGCTATTTATGAGTTTAATTTTCTAGAATGAAGTTGCTACACATACGCCATAAAATGATGCTTGGAAGCCGCCGTTCCTATACTGTTTCTGAGAAAAATAAAAATAAGCCGTCTTGGGGCCACTGTGGCCGAATGGTCATCACACCACTAATCGCTTGAGAGCGTATCTGGGTTGCGTGTTCAACTTTTGCTAGCTCCGTTGCACACTCTTTGTGGAGCTCCCAGCTGCAATTTTCTGTTCTTATAATTTTTCTTGTGCAATCCCGTTCTTCCCTGTATATTGACAATGACCCCTGTATATTGACGACGGCGCGCATCTAACGTCAAGCACACATTTCAGATGTATGTGTTCAATAAACCAAAGACGTCCTTCCATATAACATCTGTTTAAATTAAAAAAAAAAGTGTAGCCCACGTTTTAGCGACTAAAATATTATGGTATAAAAGTTCAAAATTTTTAAAATGTTTTTGTTGTGATTCCATAAAAAATGCTATCAGAGTACTCATTAACTTTTGACTAATCTTGAAAGTTTGACTACAAAGAAAAAAAATTTCCTTAAATTTCCTAATATATTTTTTTTTCCTTTTCAATATGTGTTTCAATTTTGCTTATTTTCTTCTAGCTTTACAAGAAGAAAGCATTGGGTTCGTGAAAATTTTCGACTGCCGATGAATTTACAAGTTTTAGAAGGAATATGATTTGATGGTTTTTGGAAAGCGTCTGTGTGCGTGTCTGTCTGTCACTCTGTATGTGGCAACAATTTTGTGGGCGCTGTATCTCAAGATCTAATGCACGGAATTGCACAAAACTTTATATTCTGATAGACCTTGATATAAATTAAAGCTGATTAGTTTTTGGTGTATATCGCTCCACAGGTAGTGCTCCTGTGCTGCCTTATTCACATTTTTTCCAATAGCTGTATCTCAAGAGCTAATGCACGGATTTTCATAAAATTTTTGATTCAATCAGTCCTTGATCTAATTTGGGGCTGATAACATTTGATGTACATCGTTGAACAGGTGGCGCTGCAGTTCTGCATTATTCATCAATACTGCAATAGCTGTATCTCAAGAACTAATGTGCGAATTTTCATCAAACTTCAGAATAAGTTAGCACTTGACATAGAATAATGTTGTTTAGTTTTTGGGGTAAATCGCGCTACAAGTGGCTATGCTATGCTGCATTTTTTCATGGTTTCGATATAGCTGTATCTCAAGAACTAATAATTGGATTTTTAATAATAATAAAAAAATGATGCATGCAGATTGAGACGTGCGTATGAAAAAATTTTGAGAAGATGAAAATGATGTCGGGTTTAGATTTCATGGGGAAAACATTCTATAATCGTATCATAGTGAAAAAATTATGCTGGTTTTTGTTCTGAAATACCAGGCATATGAACCTCAAATGATAACTTTATTATAATAATTAATCTTTTTTTTATACTTTAGTGATTACATATACATTAAAGTTTAATTTTAATATTTCAGATAACTGAGTTTTATAGAAACAGTATTTTGTTAACTTTAGGTTAAAATAGTATTTGTTTCAGAGTTAGACTAACCAATGTGAGATACATTTTTTACTGTAATTAATTTTGTAGGTTTATTATAAATCAATGAAGCAATTCTTGCTAAACATTTTCCTTCGTCAATATTCGACGGGTTCCATCTTGTATCGACAATATATCGATGTAACCAAGAAAAAAGATTTCACAAAATCTTATATTAAAATTTGATAACAGATGTTATTTTTTTGTGCACAAAGTCTTTAATGATTCCCAAATGAAAATAACACAAGTGTGCAAACAGAAAAAAAAAGGATTACGTACTTTCAAAACTTAAGGGTAAATGTATTATATGTAAAGTATTATTATGATATATATATAAAGTATTATTATTAAAATATTATTATTATGTGTAAAGTAGCCTCTCAATGTAAATTTAAAACTTACCCTGTAGAAATTTAATTTAACTGATGAAATTTTAAGGCTTGGTAGAGCTTTTAATGATTAAAATTTTTTAAAATATTTTTTTAAAACAAAATTTAAATATTTTTGCGGGCATCCTTTACATAATAACTATGACTAAATAGAAGTTTACACTCGTGATGCTTTTCCTTACATCCAATAAAATAAAGAGATATATCACTTACTTTTTTTTAATAAAGATTTTAATAACAATATATATTATTATTTATTGATTACTTTCTATTTTTACATTGGTAAAACAAATGCATTAAATATTCGTGTTTATATTTCAGAAAATGTGAATGTTAAACGTAAAAGAAAACTATATTAAACTGTAATACATTCATTGTATTGTTTTAAAAATATCTCAGATTTGATAGTATTTGATAGTTTTTGATAATATATGAATTTTTTTTAAATATATAATTAACATTTTATAGGTGTGGTTATTTACTATAGCATCAATAGTTTTAGCATCGGGTGCAGCTGCTCTTATATACATAAAATTTCCCAAATCCTCTCTCAAGAAATATAAAAGTCAAGTCTTCTTCAAGTATATATGGATGTTTTACGGAACTCTCTTAGGCAAAGGTAAATCGAAATTGTCCATCAAGTCTACCCTTTATCATTATGCAATAACTTTTAATTATACTGCTTTGCAAAAGCATTGCATTTTAAATCCAATACAAATAAAAACTTCTATTTCGTTCGACTGAAAATTGCATTTTAAAATCAGAGCCCGATAATGAGGTTTGGGAATCCTTGGCATAAATTTTAGCAGGGCCTCACACAATTGTAGAAAGGTGTCATAATTTTCGAGCATGTATCTGCTATATAATTTAATCATAAAACAAATTAAATCATAAATCGAAATTCCGTTATTAAATGATTTAATAACGGCATTTAATAATATTTTTAGTGTCACACATTTAGTGAGCTTTTTTAAAATGACGAGATCGTACAGTAGCGTTAAGTCTTAATCGGCCTAATCACTTGCAAAAGAAGTTATATTTTTGAAGGAGATAAATAATTTTCACAATCTAGTACATTTTGTTGCATTATAATTTCAGGAGTGAAACCACACCACACTGTGGTTTTAAAAATTTTTATCTACTGCAGATTTTCGGAGCTCTGAGCCTGTGTCCATGTCTTAAACTGGCCCTGCTTAATACATAGTCAATCAAGTTTGGTGTTATGAACAAAGTAATAAGTAAATTTCTGATTTAAAAAGATTTTTTTTTTAATCTTTAATTTACGTTTCAAAATCTTATTTTCCAAAAGCAGCATTTACATTTTTGACAAAAGTTACGCTTTCTTGGTTTTGATAGTCCTTTTTGAGATTTGATTACTAGTATTTGCTTTAAAAATAAAGTAGAACTTATCTTATTTGAAAGTTGCAAGTATGGATGTTTGCAAATTATTAATTAGTTAAAATCTAAATTATTAAAATCCAGTTAGATCATTTACCACTGTGTATAATTCTACAAACATCTCAAAGAAACTACCTTTCATAAAGCATAGTATATACTAGTATACGATCACAAGGGATAAAGATGGATACAGGGGCGTAAATCCCGGGGGGGTTTTGGGGAGGGGGGGGTGCAACACCCCCCCCTAAGAAAAACTCAGTCGGAAAATTCCCAGATCGATCGGAAAAGTGTGTTTAGTCGGAAAAAATGGTATTGCGTATTAACCAATAAAAACTTATAAATTGGAAAACGGAAAAATCAGTTGGTAAAACTCTTCTTCAATCCGAAAAAATGGTATTAACCTAAAAAAACTTATAAATTGGAAAAATGAAAATATCATTCGCAAAATTTGCCGTTTTATCGGAGAAGGCATATTTAATCGGAAAAAATAATATTACGTAATAACCTTTAAAAATTTAAAAATTGGAAAAACGAAAAAGTCAGTCGGAAAAATTCTTGTTCGATAGGAAAAAATGGTATTAACCTATAAAAACTTATAGTTGGAAAAACGGAAATATCATTCGGCAAATTTTCCGTTCCATCGCAAAAGGATGTTTAGTCGGAAAAAATAGCAGAGTTGGGCAAAATACATCGAAAAATCATTTTCGATACAAAATACAAAATACATTAGTTTTAGAATCTAAAATACAAAATACAAAATACTTTTCAAATTGAAGAAGTTCAAAATACAAAATACATTTGAAAATTAAAAAAAAAAAATGTCTATGAGATTGGATGTTTGCACGGGCCGTGCCCCACTCGGGTCGGGCCTTACCGGACCTGTTTTTCAGTCATTCAGGTCCCGTCCGGGTCGGGTATCGGACTTATTTTTTTCAGAATGATAGACTCAGACGGGCCTCGTCATCCCTCTTTCGGGTCCCGGGCTTTACTTTATTCTGCAGATTCGGGCCGGCCTGACTAATTCCTTCCAGTTCGGATCGGGATTGGGTTTGACTCTTTTTAGAGCACTAATTGCGGTAGTCAAAAATATTAATATAGATCCCGTTCCAGCCCGTATGAAAATCATTGACTCATTCCGTCTCGGTCAGCCTATGGGAAAAATTAGTAAAATCTGGCTACACCCAACAATTTTTTTTCAAAAAAAAATGTACGTATTTTAAAATTGCTATAATTTTACCATTAAAATTATTATTATTCTTTATGAATAGTAAGTATATTTCCGGATAATAAGATTAAAGTACAACAGAGGGAACTCTGAAAATGAATCTGTCTATAATTTCTGTCTTAAACAAGAAATGTATTGTTTCATGCAAAATAAATTTAATAACAATTAAAAAGAATATGATACAAATTTAGAACAAACTATGTTCCTTGTTTTTGCTAAGAAATAAACCTGTGTATAATCTATTTTTTCTCCTATCCTGTGCGAATCCTTCTCAGAAGATTTAACTGTAGAGCATTTTTCGACTTTTAAGTTTCTAAGGCATAAAATGATATTAAGACTACTCTCATCTGTTCTATTCAACAAGTGCAAAATGTTTTGACACATTTACAAATCCATTTTTTAACGGAAAATTATAAAATTGGAGGGCTTGACCATGGAAGCGATTTTAAATCGAACTGAATTTTCCATTTTTGTATAATAAATTATCTGTTGAGTTATAATGATTTCGATCACGTGACAAGCACGATTTTCACCCCAGTTTCTGAGGTTATTCTTCTTTCGCGAGAAAATTAGATTCAAAATGCTCACTTTGACACTATTTTATGAAAAATCTATTGTTATTTGCAAATTATGTGAAAATGTGTGGCGATTAAATAACTTCTGCACCTGCTAGCTTCATGCATTTCCAAACAAAAATAAATTAAAACATGTGTAACAAAGCAGCGTCACCCATCTGCTGAGCATTTCACACCAAAACATAATCAGAAAAAACTTATGTCAACGTCTAACCGAATCAGAAATTTGGTGAAAATCCGTGCACTAGTTCTTGAGATGCAATTTTTGCGAAAATTGTGAAAGAAGAAAGCATATCAGCGCCACCTTTTGGGAGAGCTACACCATTACCTAATATCTAAAATAAACTTATGTAAATGTCTAACTGAATCTAAAATTTTATTAAATTCTGTGCATTAATTCTTAAGATAGAGGGCCCACAAAATTTGTATCATACGCTGATAAATTCTCAAATAGGCATTTCCTAAAAACTGTCAGTGTTCAGGACCTTCAAAAATATATATCCGTCGATAAACTGAAGTCCAATTTTTTCACGAATCCAATAGTTTTTTCTTGTAAAGATACAAAAAAGTAAAAAAAGTGCGAGTAAGTAAAATTCAAAACAGCAGTCAATGGTTATTCTTCGACGTATACATAAACACATATATATAAAAGAATTGTACAGACTCCTTCGTAGGTTAAATACATAATAATAAATATATAATGAGGTTTGTAAAAATATAATTCGTTAATGCCTGAGATACATTATGCTTCTTATGAATAATAAATAAGAAATAATTTAAAAAGGAATATTAAATAAACATGTTAAATATTTTCGTTTAAATCTTGGGCATATCATAACGTGTAGAAATACAACGTTTGGGGTATCATGATACCAGATACCTTTATTAAGTTAATTTTTTTAAAGTCATGTTTTTTGTGTTTAATAAATGTCTTCTATCAATGCATTATTCTTCGCATTATTCTTCGTCATGGTCTGTTTTAAAAACCCTCCAATCTTGAATGAGTCATTACATTAAAAACTAGGGGCATGCGGAGAAAATACTGCGCCCGAGGCAAAGTTTCAATTTGGCGCACCCCCTCCTACTCAACTTCCTCTTGTAAGAGGCCAAAAATAAAGTTGGTACTATAAATTTGGCGCCCCCCGA